>CM060357.1:110635251-111235251 GCA_030545235.1 Helianthus tuberosus
TGCATCAACACACATCCAAGTCCCTGGATGGACGGGTCGCAATAGACCACAAAATCGTCTGTGCCTTCAGGCAATGAGAGAATAGGTGCACTACAAAGTCTATCCTTTAAGTGCTGAAATGCCGATTCTTATGCATCACCCCAATGATAGGTGACACCTTTCTGAGTTAGTGAGGTGAGAGGTTGCGCAATCTTGGAGAAATCCTTGATAAACCTTCTGTAGTAACCCGCCAAACCCAAGAATTGGCGAATTTCTGTTGGTGTACGGGGTGCAGACCAGTTCTTGATCTAGTTGACCTTGGATGGATCAACATGAATCCCATCCTTGTTTACCACGTGGCCTAGGAAATAGACCTCGCGAAGCCAGAAGTTACATTTCAAAAACTTAGCATAAAGCTGTTCTGTTCGAAGGAGTTCCAAAATAAGTCGTAGGTGCTGCTCGTGTTCCTCCTGACTCTTAGGATAGATCAGGACGTCGTCGATGAAAACTATAACGAACTTATCCAGGTAAGGCTTGCACACTCGATTCATAAGATCCATGAAGACAGCAGGTGCGTTTGTCAACCCAAAAGGCATAACCAGAAACTCGTAATGCCCATAACGAGTCCTAAATGCTATTTTAGAGATATCCTCGTCTCAGAATCTCAGTTGATGGTAGCCTGACCTTAGGTCAATCTTTGAATAGAAGCTCGACCCTTGCAGCTGGTCAAATAAGTCATCAATACGTGGAAGAGGATAGCGATTCTTCACAGTCACCTTGTTGAGTTCGCGATAGTCAATACACATTCTGAAGGTACCGTCTTTCTTCTTCACAAACAAGACTGGAGCTCCCCAGGGCGAAGAGCTAGGACGAATGAAACCCTTGTCCAAAAGCTCTTGTAGTTGCGTAGACAGCTCTTCTAGTTCTGATGGAGCTAAACGATAAGGTGCACGAGCTATTGGCGCTGCTCCAGGAGCTAGCTCGATTTGAAACTCGACCTGGCGATGAGGCGAAAGACCAGGTAGTTCCTCAGGAAATACCTCAGGATAGTCGCGTACAACAGGAATATCTTCTATCTTCTATCTTCTTCTCCTTTGTCGAGGTATTAGTAACGAGAGCCAAAATAGCAGTGTGGCCCTTCCGCAAACACTTCTGGACCTTAAGGAAAGAGATGATGCTCACCATAGCACCACTCTTGTCGCCACGAATCATGAGAGATTCATCACCTGAACGAGGAATACGGACAATCTTCTCATTGCAAAGAATATCTGCTTGGTGTTGGGATAACCAATCCATCCCAATGACAACGTCGAAACTACCCAGAACGATAGGAATGAGGTCGATAGAGAAGGTCTGATCAGCAAGAACAAGATTACAACCCTTGACTACGTGTGTGGAATCTAAACTTTTACCATTAGCTAGCTCTACAGTGTGCTTGGTGTTCAAAAGTGTTGGGGGACGCTTAAGCATTTGACAAACTTTTAAGGACACGTAGCTAGTATCGGCACCCGAATCAAATAAAACAGTAACATAAAAGTCGTCCAGTAGGAACTTACCCGTCACAACATTGGGACCATTCCTCGCTTCACCCTGGCCAATCACGAATACACGCCCCCTGGCACCATTGCCATCGTTGTTGCCCCCGTTGTTACCATTTCCCTGATTATTGTTGTTGTTGTTGTTCTGGTTCTGGTTTAGCTGTTGGCAGTCTCTTTTGAATTGGCCTTCAGCACCACACTGAAAGCACCCTTTGTTGTTGCCCTGTTGTTGCTGATGCTGCTGATGTTGACTCTGTGGGGCTTGTTGTTGCTGACGATTCTGATTCGCGGGGCGTAAACTTCTGCAATCCTTTGCGGCATAGCCTGGCTTGTTGCACCGATGACAGTTACTCCTGGTGCATGGCCCGCTGTGGTGTAGGTTACAACGATTGCATTTGGGGTGGTTTCCCCTGTACCCACCTTGACTTTGGCTACCAGATGATTGCTGACTAGGGCTCTTGTAGTCGTCAGTCCTTCTCTGCTGAGACTGAGACTGAACAGTAGTTGAACCTTTGCTTGAAGTTCCATCCCATTTACGCTTGTTATCGCCGGGAGTATCAGAAGTAGTAGCACTAATACGCTTTGGTAACCTATTCTGCTCAACTGCCTGATCAGTGAGACGATGAGCCAACTTAATGATTTGCTGAATGGTGCCAAGATTAGCTGAGGTCACGTGACTTTGAATTTCTGGCACCAAACCCTTTAGATACAGCTCGATACGCTTGATAGGAGGATCCACCATAGTAGGACACAAGATAGCCAGCTCGTTTGATCTTTTCGTGTACGCTTCAATTTCTGACCCCGTCATCTTTAGATTGAAAAATTCTACCTCTAGCTTGTGGATGTCGTCACGACTACAATACTCTTCTTTGATCAATTCCTTAAAATCGTTCCATGGGGTGGCGTTAGCAGCAACCAACCCCAGCATTTGGACCTGAGTGTTCCACCATGTGAGCGTTACACCCTTGAGAGTACCAGTAGCATACTTCACCCTGCGAGCCTCAGGGCATTCACACATCTCAAAAACAGATTCGAGCTTCTCAAACCAGTGGAGGAGACCTACAGCTCCTTCTGTACCACTGAAGGTACTAGGTTTACAGTCCATAAAGGTCTTGAACGTGCACACAGGGGGCTGTGCAGGTTAACATGCCGTGAGAGTAAGAAAGAACAAAGTTTAACACAAAGGTTGGTTCACGAGAGTAGGACCTAGGGATCCTAGAGTGAGTTGAAATGGCAGGGTATACCTCCTGCCTGAGCGGCTGCAAGTGTCGCAGCAACTTGTTCATTGATCAAAGCCGTCAGCTGGGCTTGTGTTAGGTTAATATGTCCACTCATGATCTTCATAATAAGGAGAGCATAAGTGAGAAAAGTGTCGCAACTATGTGTAACTACGGAGTGACAGAAGAGAGTAAACATGCAATGTTGCAAACAGTCGTTACTATGTTATCTAAGCATACCATGAGCAATGTTCTATGTAAACTAACAAGCAGGCAATATAAATGTAAATCATATCACCTATAGTGTCGAGCCTTGCATGTGGAGTGAAGCGTGGTTGTGGATCGTTTGAGCACTGTACCGGTTATAGTCTGGTTTTATAAAACTTTTTCCCTTTTTAAAACCAAGTTCACTATAACCAATGGCTCTGATACCAATCTGTCACACCCCCAAAACCCACACGCGGAGTATCACCGCAGGAGGCATGACATGACCAGGATCAAGCCACCAATCATATTGAACAATGTAATATAATAAAGATAAACCAACCACAATATAATTGGTGTCCAAAACAAATTAACCAAATTCTAGTATCAGCGGAAGCAAAAAGTGTAAAACCAAATTATAAGTTTTAAAAGTTCGAATGTTCCACATGGAACTCAACATTCCATGTCCCACAACGACTCTTCCCCATGCAAGCTCCAGCTAAGTACCTAATGACCTGCAAAGCATGTAGTAACGAGTTAACAACAAAGTTGAGCGAGTTCACATTTGGGTGTTTGTTTAAGTTATTGCAAAAACATAGTTTCCTTTAACTGGCACCCTTGCCGTGGGGGTTACCCCATAGTTGAAAACGTGATTTGTTTATCCCATTCACTCTGGTAATCCAGCCATGGGGGCTACCCCGTGTTTACACTACTAGACTCATTACCATATCGACCACTGACTTTAGTCATGTTTATGTGCCCTTAGCGTCAATGTCTATCATCATTGACGTGCCCAGATCCATTAGTTCACGCCCGTCCTCTGCGGCACGGTGTGAGGCTTATCAGACCTAAATAGCGCTATCTAACTAATGACCCACTCGCCATTGGCCCGGAGATTAAGTCGATATAAAGGGAGGGGCTTCGTGATAGAGTTTTGGTCTAGTGAAATTTAAACTGTCCAAGAGGACGAGGAATCCATATTCCTTAACCCATTCCCAACCCACCGGGAATTACCATACTTTGGAGAAAGTGTGAACTCACCTTAGGTTAGCTCGACATATAAACGAAAGGTCAAATCGAGCTGCTAGGGGTCAACCATGTCCTAACATGGTTACCATACGTGGCCCAAACAATAACAGAAATCAACTTGTGTGATTCAGGTGATCTTGTGCGACTCAAAAGGTTCTTGTGCGGTCCGGATGACTTGTGCGATCCAATTAAGTTGTGTGACTGGGTTGCGCCATTCGGCCCAATAACATAAATTAAGTCCAAACACTGTGTAAGGCCCAAGACTTATGCGATCGACACTGCCTTGTGCGATCCACAAATCTTGTGCGATCATGCATAATCTAGTTGTACTGTGTGCCTTGTTTTAATTGTACTCTATCTTGTGCGATCAATCCCTTACACGAAACAGGTTTCGTGTGGTTCATGCAAGCTTTTGCGACTCAGGTTTCGTGTGACTTGTGCGATTGGTTATCAAATTCCCTAAAATCATGCAATCAGTTATGCTAATTCCATTTAATTTGCAAGATCAATTTAACAGTTTCCATCTTGGTGTTAATCGATCAAATCAAGCAATTTTTATTACTTTCCCATGAACCCTAACAATTTATCAAGCATAAACAGCAACCATAACACCTAAACATATTAACATGGTTTATGTTCTTGATCACTAGTATGTATTCTATCATGACTTCACCACAAATCGTCTAAACATAAACACATCATAGCCGAGTAACATACATTCAGTTCTTGGTAATCATCATGCAAATTTCGAATCATATGAACATTATCAAATATACATGTGAGCCGATTTTTATGAACACAACCCTAACAATTTTTATCAAAATCAGACACATAACATCCCTAAATCATCATATAAAACATGTAAGCCAACACATCATCAATCTTGCAGTCAAAAGTAATACACTAACCGGTTAAAGAATGGAACGAGGGTTGATCCAAACGAGAAAGCTTCGAGAGAGATGGGATGTTGTTGCCGTCGAGTTTGAGAGGAAGAGGAGGGAGAGAACTAGGGTTTGTGTGTTTGTGTTTTGCAAGTAATGACAAACAAATTCCCACAAGAGTGTTTGTATGCGTAAGAGGAGTGGGCCGACCCCATACATCGGCTGCCCTTGGTTCGGATACAAAGAGTGTGGCCCGAATGGGCTTGTGCGATCGGCCAAGTGTTGTGTGATCAGACTTGTTTTGTGTGATCCTATTTCATACATACATGCACTACACATAATCACATAACATAACAACATAACATTCCATTAATCATCAAAGTTCACGTAATCACATAACATACACACCAGTTACATCAAAATACAAAGAGAGGTTTGAAATACGAGTTGTCACGACTTCCTACTTGCTATGCATTTCATTGGTTATACATGATACATGTTACACATGACATTAAACATGATTTATGCATGAACATTTTGACATTAAACATGACATTTTGTTAATTATTGATAAGTGACTTATGTAACGGGGCTATGTGTTATATGATAAAAGCATGGTGGATACGCCGCTGGTACTTCCTATATATAAGTGCTTTTATTGTATTACACATTGTTACGTTATCTAAACCACTTGGGCAAGGCATGAAACATTTTATACAAGAACATGACATTGTTTTACAAATTACATATTTTATACAAATTCACTTTTACTTGGTTATTCATTTAACCATGCATTGTCCTTTCATTATCATTTGATTTTCATATCGATTTTCATATGATTTCTTAAAGGAAAACATTTTTACAAGGTTCATGACTACATTTTTGTTAAACACTTCTTTTAACTACAAGTCATGAATCCTGCATAAACAAAACCTATGTATCTCACAGGCATTTTTATGCTGACGTACCTATTTTTACATGTGTTTCAGGTGCTAATGCATGATGATGTTTGTGCTTCACTTAGGCGGACTCGGGCCTTAGTGACTTAAAAGACAGTTAATTATGTTATTTTAGTTTGAACTCAAATACAATGTAAACTTTAATCTTAATAATACATAACTTTAATTGCCATGGTTGTTGAAACAATAATTCTGTCGCATCACTCCCCGACGTTTCCGCCGCGGTTTGTTGTTTTAACGCGGTCGGGGTGTGACAATAGATCAAGTATTTTCGCACATCATATCCAAAAATCAGCAATTTTGAACCGTAAAATCTTGTTTAATTTTGAAAAATGTGAAGAAAATGAGTAGAAGTGAGATTTTTGGATGAAATCAAGCTGAATCGGTAAGAACTCTTCCTCCTGAGCTCTGATACCACTTGTGAGTTCAGGATCGGATCATAAACGATCACTAGATCTGCGATGAATTCGATTTAACATGCGTAAAACTTTAAATCGAACCGTAATTGTGCGCGAAAACGTAATTAAACAACGTTTTATTACGTATCAATGACAACCGGACAGAGTTTCGACTCAATCTCTACAAAGAACACTCAAGATCTAATAAACTTGACGTAATCGGAGGCGTTCTTGATGTAGATGATGAACTTGAAGAACTTGTGTTCATACGTAATGAGTTTTCTCTGATATGTGTGCTTTCTGATTAGAGCTCCGTGCGAAATGTGTTTTGATATTTATAGCTGAATGCATTTCGTATGAATGTGTCTCTCCCAATTCGTGTGAATTGAATCGTCCGAACTCCATTTCGTGCGAAGTCAAATTCCATTTCGTGCGAAGTCAAATTCCATGCATGCATGTCAGTTCGTGCGAAGTCAAATGTGATGATGTAAGATTGTGATGTCATCACACAAATGTGATGACATCATTCCTGATCAAGCCCACTCTCACCGTTTCGTGTAATACCGAATTCTTTCGTATCCTAACACTACCTAATGAGACCTAGCGAAACCTCTGTCTGGTATTTTACAGACTCAAGACACTAGACTTTACATGTACAGTTAGATTTCTATCTATGGCCACACACATAGTGCACTAACAGTTCTCCACAAATATACTTCCAAACCACTTCCATCAATACCATGGGCTGCATGACTGCTCATAGCTTGTTTAGGGACACCTGGAGATATCTTAAAAAATAGAGAACACCTTGAATGATCTTAAACAACTCTCTTGCACTATAAATAGAGCACCTTAGTTGCCATTTATCCTTGTACCATTCAAAATTTCATCTCTTCTCTCTTGCTTGGCATTCTCTGAGGTTCCTGATAAAAAAGGAAGCTCTCCATAGTTCAAATTTTGAGCTAGGACCCTTTGTAAGTGTCCTTAGCCACTCTAGTTCAGTTTTTATGCATTTAAAAGCCGAAAGTCAAAGTTGCCGCAAATCGGCTTTGACTTTCGGTTTAGACCTAAACGGTCCAGCCATTGTTCGAGGCGACTATGGCTACGTGATCATAATTAGGTAGGTGTTAATCCCTCAAAAGGGCACCTCCTAATTACCACGTTTACTTAGTTAATTGTCGGGTCAAAGTAATTAACATAAAAAGTCAAACGGGTCAGTTTTTAAATAAATTCAAATATGATAATGTAGAAGTTATAAAATATGTTTTATCACTTTAATAACTTGGTAAACATTATTAGAACATCTCTAAATATGTTCAACCCAACAATTCTAAGTTTAGGCTCGGTTCGCAACCGAAAGTCGCAAAAGCTTGACTTTTGCTTTGACTTTCAGTTCTGGCCCGAATTAGCTTATTTCCTTTATGTATTAAGGTTCCTTTGTGACCATATTATGTAGTAGTATAACCCTCTGAGGTTACATTACATGGTCACCTAGTAATCTGAGTTTATTTACTTGATTCCGTTATTATGCTTAATATTGACTAATATGCCCTTTTATGTAAAAATGAGATTTTAAACATAAAGGAACATGCAAATGAGTTACATTATGATTTGTAAACATGTTTAGCATATTTAGACATTTACATTCTAGTCATAAACTGAATTTACTAAAATAATCATAAAACATGCTTAAAAATGACTAAAATGCCCTTTATCACATAAAATAAGTTTTAAGCATAATTTTAGCATAAAACTCAACGTTTACTGATATGATATCATATTTGGAATTATTTGGGATTTTTAAACAGATTATTTTATGAGCTTAACTTAAGGTTCTTGCATGAAGTTAGTAAATGACGATAATACCCTTTTCACACTTAAATTGGGTTTTAAATATAATTGACATGCAAAAACCTTTTGTTACTGATATGTTATCATAAATAAAGTATTTTGACCATTCAAAGCTGGTCATAACCTCAGAAAATTACTAAACATCGATACAACCATCATTTATCGACTTTTTTTTTTGGGTAAAGGGTTACCCCGGTGATTCTATATATTCACAACCAAAAAAGAACAAGTAGTGTAGAGAGCCTACACCAGTTCAATCATGAGACATGCCCCATGAAAGTAAGCCAAAACAACAAACAAAAAACCGAAACATAGCCAGGAAATAAAAACACCTAGACAAACAAAACTGCATACTAATCAGCCTCCATCATCTTTACTTTCGTTTATAATCTCCCAATCTCCAAGCAGCTTGCGCACCCTATCATTGTTCTTTAGCTTCGCTCCCATCAACTTGTATCTCACTATTTTCAGAATAATATCCCTTACCATTTCGGGGGGACGCACTTGATTTTTGAACAACCTAGCATTCCGCTCCTGCCAAATAGTATACGCAGCTGCCGCAACTAGAAGCTTAGCAACATAAACCTCAGCTTTCTTCGACCGCACTCGAGCACATAACCATTCGATGATATCCACCCATCTCGAACTCACGGACGCCATCCCCACTTTATTTCGAACCATATGCCAAACTTTATCGGAGAATTTACACTCAAAAAATAGATGAGAATGAGAGTCAAAATTCTCATAGCATAACAAACATCACATCATATTCATGTTTTTACGCCTAGTAGGATCCCAAAGCAGAATTTTGTCTTGAGTAAGAAGCTTTCCCTTCATTATCAACCACATCATAAACGCATGCCTAGGTATACATTGGGCAAACCAAACAATACCGCTCCAGTCCACATCTGATTCTCTATGCCGAACCGAATGCCAAACAGCCGACGAAGAGAATTCATGAAAATCACCACCATCTTTCCATAGCAACCGGTCAGGTTTTGACGGTTCTAACTAAACGTGGTCAAGCTGAATGAGAACAGGGAAAAGATCCCTCCATGCAACAGGCCAACTCCACGTTCCGTTAGAGACAATATTGAACACGGTGTCATCCAAACGAAAATCAGCATATGTGATAGTTCTCGGCGACAGAAAATCACCAAGAGGCCCCAAATCACTCCAAAGATCAAACCAAGCTGATGTATTACGGCCATTCCCTAACTCGGACCAAACATGTTTACGAATTAACGGCCGCAACTGAATAATCTTTCTCCATGACCAACATGAGTTCGACGGCGCTTTACAAACCCAAAAACTCTTACCTTTTAGCCGATAAGAGTGAACCCACTCGACCCATAAGGATTCACGTTTCAACACAATACTCCAAATATGAGACGCCATGAGAGCTTTATTCATATCCCCAATACGTCTAATACCTAAACCTCCTTCATACTTAGGGGTACAAACCGATTTCCAAGAAACTGTTGCTTTACCTCTACTAAACGACACATCTTGAGACCATAAGAAGTTTCTCATTCTAGCTTCAAGATCCTGAACAACCCGAGTTGGCAACATAAACACCGAGGACCAATAAATATGCATAGAAGACAGAACTGAAATGATTAGTTGAAGACGACCCGCAAACGATAATAATTTGTTCTTCCAATGCATAATACGTTTCTCTAATTTTTCCACAAGCACACGGCAATCATTATATCTAAGCTTAGAAGAAATAAGAGGGACCCCCAAGTACTTGACATGTAACTTTCCTTCCACAAAAGGCATAATATCCAGAATCGCCTGTTTAACATGATCTTTAACATTACAGAAGAAACCGTACTTTTCTGGTTGCTAGGAACTAACCCCGACATCTTAGTGAATTTTGAAAGAGAGGACATAATGCAGTTGGCCGAATTCACTTCTCCTCTAGCAAAAAGAAACAAATCATCAGCAAAACAGAGATTTATTATCTGCTGTCTTTCACATTTGTTATGAATTTTAAATGAAGAATCTATCCGAACAGCATGCTGAAGAATACTCGTCAGAACCTCCATGACAAGAGTGAACAAATAAGGAGATATAGGATCCCCTTGCCTTAACCCACGTTTACCTTTGAAAAAACCATGAACCGTGCCATTAACACATACCGAAAATGAAGTAGAAGACACACATAGCATGATCCGCTTCACCATGTTGCTGTTAAAACCAAACCCAAGCAACACACTTTTTAGAAAACTCCAGTCCATCGTATCATAAGCTTTCTGAATATCTACTTTAAACGCACATCTAGGAGGACCCACATTCCGATGATAATTATGCATTAACTCTTGCGTTAAAAGAATATTATCCGAAATCTTTCTACCCGGAACAAAGGCAGATTGATTTATACTTACAATCTCGTTCAGACCTCCCTTAATCCTATCGGCAATAATCTTGCTGATACACTTGTAGAGAACATTACAACAAGCGATCGGCCGAAAATCAGTAACAACCATGGGAGTTGACACCTTTGGAATAAGAACTATAAGCGTATGATTCAATTCCCGAAGCAAATTACCAGTCTCAAAAAAATCTTTAATAGCATTAACAATATCATTACCAACCAGAGGCCAAGCACTTTTGAAAAATGCTGCCGTATATCCATCAGGACCCGGAGCTTTATCATTGCCAATAGAGAACATTGCCTTCTTAACCTCCTCCTCCGTAACAAGTCGTACCATATTCGAAGCAACATTGTGAGATAAGACTTTCGGAAATAAATCTGGAGCTGGTTGCAACGAAATATCACCTTGATTACCAAAAAACTTCTCATAGTGTTGAACAAAAGCTTTATACACACTGTCACCTTCATAAAGATTCCCTTCCACATCTGTAATAACATCAATCCTACTACAATGATTTCTTATTTTCAAAGAGGAATGAAGAAAAGCAGTATTCATGTCTCCCGCACTCAACCAATCAACCTTAGCTTTTTGTTTCAGAAAACGCTCCTCATCCAGCAAAGCATCCTGAAGGTCACGGCTAGCAGAAGATTCTTCAGTCCGGAGATCAACATTTTGCGGATCCTGATCAATACTTTGCTGAATAACATCTAACTTCAACCGAAGACTTACAACCTTCTTGTGAAGGTTGCCTTGTTTAAACAGCAACGAGCGAAGAGGGTTTTTAAGAGAACGCAGTTTCTTGACAACTCGAAATTGGTGAACCCCGTCAACATTAATTAACCAATGCTTATTAACAATCTCCAAAAATTCTGGTTTAAAAACCAAAAAATTAGCAAACTTAAACAGCTTCGGCTTCAGTCTCATAGCTTCCGGAATAGATAAAATACAAGGGCAATGGTCTGAAAGTCTATAAGGCTTGAAAATGGCAACCGAGTTCGGGTATTCAGTAACAAAAGGAGTGTTTCCCATCACCCGATCAATTATCTTTAGTAATCCCACCCCTTTTTTAGGCTTTTGGTTCCATGTAAAATGAATACCTGTCCGATTAATATCAACAACTTCAATGTCATCGACACACTTCTGAAAATCCCTCATACCAATCGATATGGAAGAAGTACCCATGGAATTATCTTCTATGTTAAGGGCTGAATTAAAATCACCCATAATACACCAAGGCCTATCCGCAACAAAAACTTTATGCATAGAAAGAAGATGCCATAACTCCCTACGATTAACGTAATAGTTGTCTGCATACACAATAGAACAGAAAACCATTCTCTTATCCAATTTAAACACAAGTTGTAGGTGCATAACCTGGGATGACTGAGCGACGATCATTACATCCAAAATAGCCGGATTCCACCCAATAATAATTCTTGTGCCTTTGTTACAACTACCTCCATTCGAAGTCCAATCCCACGATCGAAAAACAACCTTACACACTTTACCCAAATTAACAACATCAACATGGGACTCTAAAATTGCACACAAGCTCAAATTATAATCCTTCACTGCCTGACGAACCTCCATTTGTTTAAGCGGGCGGTTCAACCCCCTTATATTCCAAACTGCTAGACTAACCATCAGTAACTATCTGAGAAGGAGTGCTTGCCTCTTGTGTTTTGTTTAAATTCACCGACCCTTGGGCCATAAAATCATCCATTTCATTGTAAACCTCGTCGGCCTCATCACCATCCGAATCCTCAAAGCCCGAATCCGTCTCCTTTTTGCTTGTACCCGTTTCCGGGTCAACTTTATTCAGAATATCAAAAGGGTTGTTCGAGGAACTTGACTTTGGTTCGTTATTCTCATTCATCTTGGATTTTGACACTGGCCGATATTCAAACTTTGATTTTTGTTTGTTCACCTGAATACCCGGCTTTCTAGCAACTTTCTTACCATGCACCTAGGTATAACCATCCTGATCCACCACCGGAATCTTTTTCACTTGCCTGTTTCTTTGGGTATTACGATTGTGATCTTCATATTTAGCATTACCCGATTTGATCGGCTTCTTGGGACACATCTCGTTTGAATGGCCAAATACACAACACGTAGCACAACGATGTGGGCTCCATTCATATTCTACAAACATAGTCTCTTTGGTAAAACCCTCCCCTTCCGGTTCAGGAATTGCTATTGTAATCTCTTCTCGGAACTCCTTCTCAGCCGAAATTTCCACCAAAGCTCTAGCATAGCTACTACGACCCCATGAATCCATACACATAGATGTTGTGAATGAATCCAGCATTTTTGGCTCTCCAATTGTTGTAGCTATTAGGCTAAGACCATCTTCCGTATATGCTGCAATTGGAACCTCATGAATTTTTACCCAAACTTGCACTCGTTTAACTTCTTTCTTTTCCAATTTGGTTGTAGGACTCCATGTATTCAGAAACAATGGTTGAGACCTAATGATCCATGGACCATCTTTAAGAATGTTTGACATCCCGACTTCATCATTAAACTTGAAGAAGAAAAATCCGTTTGCATTCATCATCGTTTTCTGCAATCCATACTTCTTCCAATTAACCTTAACATAGTAGTCAACAACCGGGAATGCAAGACGGTCCCCCAAAAAATAACCATATAAGGTGTTGGCCAGTTTATCCTGCACCGATCGAACATACTCCTTAGGAAGAACAACATCACAACCTTCTTGGACAACCGAACTAGATAAAGACCGGAAATTAACTTTCTGCTCTTTGTTGGCTGTCACCGAATCAGCATAAGACTTAGGTTTAGAGCTACTACTCTGAACTGAATGTAAACCCTGAAACCCAAATGCATCCATGTTATCGACTGGACTTTGATTCACCGACAGCAGAACAGGAACGGTAATCTTTGTCAATTCATTAATAACATTAAACATCTTCGGATCAGATTGAACATAACAAAAAACCGAAACATAGCCAGGAAATAAAAACACCTAGACAAACATCTAGACAAACAAAACTGCATACTAATCAGCCTCCATCATCTTTACTTTCGTTTATAATTAGCCTCCATCATCTTTACTTTCGTTTCAAAATCAGATGATGTTGCTAAGGATGATCGAGGTAAGCCGCCATTACCGTATAAGGGATTAGCGAGTAGAGTGGTCAATATAGATGGTAATCCTTTGCTTCCTAGGAGGGGTACGATGACTTTTGCGACATTAAAGTGCATAGTATGGTTTTAAACCATACTTAGCACCCAAGACTTGTTACCTACTGATTTTATAAACGATTTTAATATTTTACAGTAGGTATAAGTCATGAACTCAGAATCCCAAATAAATCCTTAAAACTATGTGTGAAATGACCAAAATGCCCCTACGGTGCATAGTTTGGCCATAAATCATAAACCACACATATATATGATATCCTATTGTTATAATAACATAAATTAAATATTTTTACAGAAGGTTTATGACCAGAACCTCAGTTTACATATAAACCCCTTTTATAAACCTTAAAATGACCAAAATACCCTTATGGGGCTAAATTCGGTTTTAAAATCCTTAAGGACATACTTGCTGATATCCTACTGATATCATAACATATTTTAAGCATAATAACATATGGGACTTGTATACGACTCATCCGGTTACCCGTTTATGCTTATACGCGTTCGGGTTGGTTTGTGTAACTAGTTTGCATAAATTAACCGAAACGGGTTAAACCTTATCATTTGAACTTCAAAATCCAGAATGGATTTAGTTTACCCATATAATAAAAGTCTCCATACTTGTTGGGTCTAAATTCCATTCCATTCCGGTCATCGCTTAATCTAGTGTTTTATACCGTAAATCCTACTTTAAACTAACCGATCTAAGTCTATGACTTAAATAAGACCCGTTAGTAGTCTAATAGGTTAATAAAACCTTTGTTCCAGATTAGGGAGCCCCGGTAAAAGCTACCTTCATGAGTCTAAGTACATTATACGGCTGAGTAGATAGATCTCGCATTTAGAAACTCAGGTAAATACTTTTAACTTATTTTCCCTTATACGGGCTTGGGATACGGTAAAATATTACCGCTTGGTCGGGTATGGGATCATTTGGTCGGATTGTGATTAATAAATCCACATAACCCGTTTTAATCCGTTTTGTTTGATAACATAAACATTGGGGGTTAATACGACCGTGTCCTGGATATCCTCGGCTCATTTAATTGCAAATGGCCACGACTTAAGCACGGGGTGTAGGCATACACCTGACAGTTGCGTATGTAAAAAGATATACCCACATTGTTGGGGATAACTCCTTGTGGGTTTATATTAGTGGTGTGTCGGTTAATCATGTCTCGGCTTCTATACCGAGCCCTAAATGTATGACAAACATGTAAATATGTATACAAGATTATAAATATAATTGTCCCAAGTTATAAAAGATTTTTGTGCCTTATGCACCTAAACCAATTTTCATAAACACTTTTCAAAAGAGTCGGTTAATTGTATTTACCAGTGTAAACTGACGTATTTTTTTTTAAAAGACTAAGTGACAGGTATTACACGTACTAGGCTGGGAGCTTTTGGGCGTTAAGTAGAGGATCTTGCAAATCCGTAATGCCTTAAGTCTGTTGAACTTTGTTTTGTGATATATTTATTTAGATCCGCCTGTGGATCCTTTCTTTACAACCGTCTATATATTCTTTTATTCGTACTTTGAACTTTTGGTTTGTAATAGTAATTTCTACCAAGCCTTCCGCTGTGCTATAAACTGTGTTTAATTGACTATGATGATATCAACTACGTCATGATACTCCCCACCGGGCCCGAGTTTATGGTTAAAATATCAGGGTGTGACACCTTTGAAGATTACCATTCAAGAATACTCCTCTTTTCAAGTCTTTTGCTCTTTGAAAGGTAGTATTCTAAAACACCCTATGGTTGTGTTTTGATAGCATGCATGTTCATATATGGATCATGTTTATTGGGTTTTGCATATAAAAGTGTTTTATATCTTGTAAAGTAACATGTTTTAATTAATTCTTCCGCTGAGTTTTCATTTTATATGGATAAAATGACTTTGATAAACATGTGAAAAACCCAACAAAATCCACATATCCTAATTTAGATAGGAATAATCTATTAACTAATTGTTCTAAAACTCTGTTACTTAGGATTTTCACATATCTTTCAGGTTTTTAAGAAAAGTCTTTGTTTTTTTTATTATGTTGGCATTTATATATATATATATATATATATATATATATATATGTACTTCCATATACATATGCATATTAATATTTTCACGATTTGAACGATTTTGTTGGTGACTCTTTATCATGTCTACTTATTCGCAATATATATTTACAAGTTGCGCTTCGTAACATATATGCATAAGTATGGACATATTCGGTATATATATATATATATATATACATCGTAATTTACATATCATGTTATTTCACACATATACATTATGTTTAAACACTTAATATATATCAAATAACTCATCAAATCATTTTAAACATATTTCTCATGTAAATCACAAATTTTCACACATAATGCGATTTCTGATCTAGTTTACCGTTTCTACCGCACAAACGTCTAAACTTATCATCATTTCATATCATCATGAATTCACTTAGTAAATCACATTACATGTACTCATATTCACATATCAAACTAAAATACACAAAGTTCACCCTTGAACATCCCTTTTTCGCGTATGTTGAAATATGCGTATTTTACCGTTTCAGCACCGTTTTTGGGCGTCGAAAGTCACGTATGACCAACCAAACACCAAATCTATTTATTATAATTTAAAATACTTATATTTATCATAAAACATCAGTTTATAATCAGATTTAAAATAGTTTTATAAAAATCACTTAAAAAGCCGATTTTTACCGTTTTTAACGCATAGTTTCGTACTGAACTTTACCGTAACCATCCCAAATTGTCATGATTTGATATTTTAACATAACACATGTTATCTACTGATCAAAACAATAATTTTAATCACATATATGCAGGTCTCATGAAAAGCACAAAAATCATGCAAATATCACCCGATTTAAAAGCTTTTCTAGCTGTAAGTACAACATGCAAAACTACCACGTTATAACATAATTTTTATAACTTTAAAGTACATCAAATAGCTTTATTTTTCATGTTTATTTACTGATTTGGATGAATGTTTATCTTATCACAACAATTCCATTTGATGATGATCATTAAATCATACTACAAGTCTATGTACAAGTATTTTAAGCACATTTACATTAGATTCTTGTTCAATCATTAAACCATCATACATAAATCATCAAACACATGCATTTTTAACTATCATTCAAGAACATGCAACAACTTATAAACTCACAAACATATCTAGAAATTTTTGGCCATATGCATACCAATATACTCACATTATTTCAAATCAAAAATCAAGTTTCATTCATTCCTTTATACTTCTAACACATTTGCACATAATCTTGTTTATTCAATAAACCATCTTACAAGTATCATTGCAAATAAAATTCAAAATACAAACACTATACACACACATAAACTTTCGGCCAACTATACATAGATATATCTTCACATTTTTATTTTTATAAAAATCATTTGTTTGGTTTGATTTCAAGAATAGTGAAAATCCAAGCATTCGAGAATCATGTGTGACAACCCTCACCAAACCAGGTATCCGTACGAATTAATTAATATTTAATTACTGCTTAATTACTGTGCTTGCTTACAGTTGTGATTAAACTGTTACTTGAATTCTGATACATACTTATACATGCATCACATTTTATACTGTCACTCTATTATTTTTACACAAACATCAGTGACAACCTTGATGCACAATGAGCACACTATACGGATAACCCAGTAAACATGCTGACATAGCCAGCATCAGACAGGCACTGTCTCTGAGGCCAGTATGAGCCGGGAATAGATTGCTACACTAGTAGGGAGTGTAGGGAGGTGAGGATTGTAAAACTGCGTCACTAGGTGATAGTTACAGTGACCAGATGTGCCTAAAACGTACTTTAAGTACAAAAATTCTGCACTTTAAATAAAAATTCAGCATTTAAAGCTAACTAGTAAAGTGCAAAAACATGGGAAAATAATACTAGACACTTTCCAAAGTGTCGGGAATAAATTGTGTCACTAAAAATAATATTAACGACACTTTAAATGCTTATTAAAGCACTTAAACGGATTAATATCCAACCGAACAACCGAACTTTACCCGGAACATAAAAATATTGACATTGACATTGTTTATCCTTTTCTGAGCCAGTTCGGGTCCCCGAACACCCCTAACACCCTTTACAAAACACTACACACTAGTAACTAATTTTAATCTCCTAATTAAACAAACTAAGTCACTTAACTAGTGATTGAAATTTAACTATGAAACCCCCCATATGAAATTGACGGCACATCATGGCCCCTTTTCTCAATTTTCGATTTTTCCCATGTGCCACCAACAAAATCCATCTTTTCCCCATGCAAAAGATCCTAGTACTTACACTAACACTACTTACACTTAGCACCCCTAAATTACTTATCTACTTACCAAAAATCTTACACTAAACCCCCCCCCCCCACATGCTGAATTCGGTTCAAGCTTATCCTCTAGATATTTTATTTGAATTCTTCACATTCCCCATGTAATCTCATGGGAAATTAGGAAAAGATGTTGTTTGTACTTTTGTGGACATTTAATCTAATGGTTAAAGACCATATTAGTGCTATAAGTAAACCCTTAATTATTCATCATCACCACCAAACTTCCTTCCCCCTCACTAGCTACTGCCGAGAACATCCCCTCACACCCCACCACCTTTTGATTTTCCCTCACCAAATCCAAGCCTCTCACAAGGTGATTCAAGGTGGTTTAGAAGGTGTGGAGCACTCGGAACTCGAAGGACTTATCAAGTTTGCCTTTAACCACTCGTTTTTTTTTTCGCCTAGATTCTTCCCTAGCCTTGTGCTAGTTGTAAGTGATTCTAAACACTCTCTTGATCTTATTTAAAGTGGTTAATAAGAGATTTAACGGGTAAAATTATGAACACTAGAGATCAAAGTTTAAAGTCTTGTTAGAATGATGAATATGGTGGTTAATGAGTAAATACTAGTGTAAAACTTATGGAACTTGTTTTGTTATGGTTATTTATTATTGTTGGATGCTAGTAGGGGAATGGATCGTCATCTAACCACGCTAGGTCATGTTCATGGAACATGAACTAGCACTATGTTTAGTGTAAAAATAACTAGATGACGAACCCTATCACTCACAAACATGAACTTGTGTAAAAATGATTTTTCTTATGAAATGGAGTCCTAAACTAGTAGATCTAAGGATCTACACGTGGTATTTTTGAAGAACCAAGTGTATGATGAAATCATGTTTAGAAAGCCGCATCTTTCTTGAAATAAAGACATTTTTGTGAACCAAAAAGTGTGTAGACACTTGTGTAACGAAAGGGCTTAACCAAGAAATATTTTTGTAATCCTTGGACTAGAAGTTGTAAACTTGCACTTTCTTTAAAAATAAGAGTTTCAAGAAACCGATTTCATTTTTAAGGATAGAAAGGTCTACTAAAAATAATGGAGAATTACTACGTATTTTTACACAACTTACAAGTTCATGTGTTTGCAATTTATGTATATTTTTGACTGGTTCGATATTTGAATATTGTTTGTTGATAATGAAAAATTGATGGATTGAATTTTTGGAAAAGAAAATGATACGTTTGTAAGCGTGGCCACCTCCAGTTACAAAGGAAACTCTGGCGAAATTTTTCCAGAAATATAACACTTGGAAAATATTTTTTTACAACAAGTGTTATGAGTATATTTAACTTATTTTTCCACATAAAAATTCGCCATGATTTTTATTACAATATAACCAAGTATTCGGAGGTGGGTTTTCACCAATAAAACTTGTTAAATATATATTTTGAATATATATTTCATAGTAAAACACTTGTGTGAAAGAACGACTCCAAAATAATACCAACGCTATCACAAATAAATATTTAAGTTACACAATTAAAATATATTTATTTAAATGAGACTTAATAATATATTTCGAAGATATAAAAACGCACATGTATCGAAACCCCCATCCTTGGGAAGGAATATATTTACAAAATAATTACGAAGTGTAATCACGAAATAGTTGCCTAACTATTTCCCAAAGACATTAAACCTTA
Organism: Helianthus tuberosus; assembly: GCA_030545235.1. Lineage (NCBI taxonomy): Eukaryota > Viridiplantae > Streptophyta > Magnoliopsida > Asterales > Asteraceae > Helianthus > Helianthus tuberosus. Next base: position 110,654,907 of record CM060357.1, read on the forward strand.
AGCTAAGGCACGGCCGTCCGTCTAATAGAAGTTAGTACGTGTAGGTCGTCGCACAGCAGGTTGACCGGGAGATTTCTTGTTAGAGACGCATTTCGGTGAGTTCATGTCCCCCTTTGTTCTTAACTGTTTTCAGTTTTTATACTTCGGGGGTGAAATACATGTTACAATTATTAAGGACATTTTTATACACGGTATGGTTAGCTTAAGGAGGGTTAGGACGTACAGATCATGTGAGTGGGTAGGTGGAACTAAAGGCCATTAATCCTCGTTGTAGGACCGAGGGACATTAGTGATAGATCTATTTGGGTGTAGCGAGCCCCACTCCTGAGTCCGCAGGGTAGTCCAGGTGGTGACTAAGTGCCCGACGCACAAATCCGCTAGGGTTAAGTCTTCCTGCATCACTTCACACATATCATTGGCTTTGCAACCCAATGGTGATCTCTTTTTCCTTATTGCTACATACCAGGGACATTTTTACATCGGGACGTACTTAAACATTTTTACATTGGGACGTACATAAACATTTTTACATTGGGACGTACTTTAAAGGTTTTACATACTCACTTTCACATGAACTCGCTCAACTTTATGTTGATTTTTCAACTTACATGTATTTCAAGAAATTAACGGATCTGGCTAAGTATGCAAGGGTATTAAGCTGCGTAAGAGTTACGAGGTCATCCATGTTTAGGGATTGTGACTTTTACCTGGACAAGTCACAAGTCTTAAACGGTGTTTATTTTATGTTTGTGGTTGTATCCTTCGAACAATGTTTCTATTTTGTTGGGTTGTAACTCGTTGCATGTGTCAACTTTAAACAATGTTGTGGTATTATGTTTTAAAACTTTAATCAATGGATGATCTTCATGGTTTTATTTGCATATAGCTTTGTTGTGATTAAGCTATGGTATTAAGAAGTCACACCATAATAAACCCACGCTTCCGCAAAAGCCAGGGTGTGATAGCTTGGTATCAGAGCCTTGATCATAGCGAACTAGGATTCCTTCTCGAGTCTAGACTATGATCACTAGGGCTCTCACGAAAACATTTTTACATTGCATACACTACGTCCAGATCCAGAGTGCAAAATATTTTAAAAGTTATGGCTCAGTCTGATAGGCTGGGAAGTTAATCTAGTGGGACTAGGGAGTCAGTCTGAGAGGCTGGGAGAATAGTCTAGTGGGACTAGGAGGTCAGTCTGAGAGGCTGGGAGGATAGTCTAGTGGGACTAGGAGATTCAGTCTGAGAAGCTGGGAGGTTAGGCTAGTGGGACTAGGAAAACTATTTGATTGTTTATTGGTGACTAATGTGTTTATTTGGCTATGTGATTGATTATTTGTGCATATGTGTGTTTGTGTTACAGACGACATGCCTTCATCCGGCACCGGAGAGTCGGACACCACAGACCCTATGCCCATAGTATCGGACGACAGAGTGTCATCAGAGCATGAGGTGCATACTTCGGACACCACCAGCACAGACGACAATGATTTCCAGCCATTTGCGCTGCCCGATGTCGTTGCTGAGCCCGCTGATGGCCCTATCACCGGGGATTTGCCGCTCGCGGTGATCCCTGCCCCTGTACCACTTGTCGCGTACCCTATTGTTGACATGCCCCTTGACGTAGTCGCTGACGATGACGTCGACTTGTTTGACGAGGATCCATTAGAGGATGACTTTGAGGGCGAGGCCCACATAGCTGCTGGCGATCTCTTACTTCTCGCGGATGCTCCTGCAGAGGAGGCACCCATCCATTCACCCGTCCCAGACTCCTTTGAGTCTGTGGCATCTGCACCATCACACGCACAGGGAGCGCAGCACTATTCGCATGATACAGACCCTGATAGAGCATCATCCGCTGCACCTGCCCCTAGTTTTGCGATCGATCATGACATTGATGATGATTCAGACCTCGTTTTCCCACCTGGTTTTGATCCAGACCAGGACATTGCGTTTATTCACCTAGATCAGCCCATGGAGGACCCTGTTGACCCCGTTGATCCCATGTTCGCTGATCCCGCTGATTTCAAGATGGAGTTTGATGATCTGGAGCCTGCTGTGGCCCCTGAGCCGACTGATGCTCCTGTCCTCGCATTAGAGCATGACCTTGATCATGCCGATGCACCAGTTGTTGCTCCTTTGGTTGATGACGTACCGGTCGATGATCATCCTGTTGTGGCTCCACAGTTGGTGGATGATCCTGTTGCTATTGATGCTCATATTAATGCTCCTCATGTTGCTGATATACCCGCTGATCCTGTTGTTGCCCCTCTTCCTGACCTAGTGCCTGTAGAGCCTGATCATGCACCCTTTGTGACCCATGTTGACCCTCGATATGCGCACACCCGAAATGGGTGGATAGACGATGATGATGACTACCCGTCTTTTGTGGTACCGGTTACACCTGCTTCAGCACCTGCTTCAGTTCCTATTGATGCACCTTTATTTCCTGCACACGTCACTGATGCGCATCGCGCAGACCTGCCTATCACATTTCTCCAGGACATACCCCCACCACGTCCTGGAGAGGGGTCATCTCGTCAGCCTTTTGGCCATGCACCTTTCATGACTGAAGGAGACCAGTTTGTACCACAGGTCTCTCATCGCACTGCTGTTCCCCCTGTTTCACCATTTACTGTGCCACCCTTTGTTCCACCTGGCGAGCCTTTTCTCTGGACTTCACCACCCATTATGCCACCGACGGATCCGTATCACCCATATCATGTGGGGTCTTCTACCGAGGATGTCCTTGTTTCTTTCATGATCCAGCAGGAGGCACTGACTCGTCGCGTGCAGGAGCTTGAGAGAGCACAGCGACCACCATGCCAGTGCCAGGGCCAGGCTCACCCTGCGATATCACACCCTCCTCGTCCGTTGTCTCTCGACTCTGCTGCTCGTTTTTGGACTCAGGAGCAGCAGTTAGCGTATCTGTTGCGTTCTCATCGAGCCATGGAGGAGGATTGGCTTTACATACGCCGATTGCTCTTTTCTCATTTTCCCCCTCCTCCACCGCCATCAGCGTAGGGCTATTTTGTACGACACGGGTAGACTTGTGTTGAGAAGACGACGATTGCACAGATTGCACAGCTTTTGGGAGACTGCATATTGATCCTGACTTTTGTTGTTATGTATATTGGATATTGTTGACACTGATTTGATATTTTGGACTGGGGTGATGTAGCCCTTAGTCATTGATGTTGTATGATACAGTTGTGTACTTGTAAACTTTACATTGTGGTCTCGATTTATGGCAATGCAATCGCAGTATTCTCATCATATGTGATGTTTGATTGATTGTTTATGTTCTATAACATGAGATGTTATGTGTTTGGTTTATTTTAACATGAGATGTTATGTATTATTACTATCGTTATATACGCACACTTTACCTACCATGACCTGACTTACGTGAACACATCTTTTAGAAGATGCCACCGAAACGCGATCCGCGCATGCCTGCCAATGAGGCAGAACTTCAACAAATCATCGCTGCCGCCATAGCGCAGTATGCAGCCTCACAAGGAGGACCCAGCGGAAGCGGTTCGAACAACAACGACAATAATCCACCACATGGTAATGTTAAGTCGCTTGGAACGTATTACAATACAGTTGGATATTTATAGCACGCCCGCTAATACCATTTGTATATTCTAACGTATGTGCAGGGTGCACCTACAAGCAGTTCCTAGACTGCAAGCCTGTGAACTTTGACGGCACCGGAGGTGCTGTTGCTTTTGTACGATGGGCCGAAAAGACGGAGTCTATTCTCCGAATGAGTAAGTGCGCTCCAGACCAATAAGTGACTTACATTTCTGGGCTATTTTTGGACGGAGCCCTGTCCTGGTGGAACTTACAAGTACAAACTCTCGGTGAAGCCGCTGCTTACGCAATGACATGGAACAAGCTGAAAGAGCTCATGCGAAGAAAGTATTGTTCACGCGCTGAAATTCAAAGGTTGGAAACTGAGTTTTGGCATTTGCAGATGGAAGGTCCGAAAATTGCTGAGTACGTTCAGAGATTCCATGACCTATCTCATGTGGCACCTTATATGGTTACACAGGAATTCAAGCGAATTGAGCGCTTTATTTGGGGTTTAGCTCCACAAATCATGAGTATGGTTACCTCGTCCAAGCCTGCAACGATCACAGAAGCCATCGACTTAAGTGTGGCGCTTACAGAGGAGGCTGTTAGGTTGAACAAGTTTTCGAATGTTGCGCCAAAGAAGAAAGAGACTCACGTAGAGTCGTTTGGGGATAACAAAAGGAAGTTCTCGAACTTCAAGCAGGGAACTAGCGGTGTTGGTAAGAAAGGAGAATCAAGCACACCGGCAAGGGCCAAAACCGGTGCTGATAGCAGAGGAAAAGGTTACATGGGCGCTTTACCAAAGTGCGAATCATGCCAGTACCACCATGTTGGCCAGTGCAGGAATAGAAAATGTGAGACTTGTGGCAAAATTGGTCACTTGAAGGATACTTGCTGGGTTGGTAATGGCCGGGGTGGCCAAGGAGGTTTTGGTAATAGGAACAACAATCGAGGTGGAAACGGAAACCGTGGAAATGTTGCGAATCAAGCTAGGAATGGAAATCGCAACCAAAATAACGCTCAGGGTGGAATTGGAAACGGGAATGGCCGAGGGCCAGGTTGCTTTAATTGTGGTGAAGTTGGGCACTTTAAGAAAGAATGCCCAAAATTGAATCAAGCCCGCGGAAGAGTGTTTAACATCGGCGCAAGGGAAGCGCGCCAGGATCCCAACGTTGTTACTGGTACGTTCCCTGTAAATCAACACTTTGCATCTATTCTGTTTGATACTGGTGCGGATTATAGTTTCGTGTCATTAGAATTTAAGGAAATACTTGGATTGACGCCTAGTAAGTTAGACGTTCCGTACTCCATCGAATTAGCAAATGGAAAACTAGTTGAGACCAGGGAAGTTGTCCGAGGATGTGTGATTGAACTGGGAGGGCACAAGTTTACGTTGGACTTACTACCTGTCGAGCTGGGAAGCTTTGATGTGGTAGTGGGAATGGATTGGCTATCGAGTAACAAAGCCGAGGTCGTTTGCCACGAGAAGACCATCCGCATCCCACTGACGGATGAAGAAACCATCATAGTGCACGGAGAGAAGCATGATACGCCGCTGAGAATTATTAGCTGTCTAAAAGCTAGAAAGTGCTTGAAGAAGGGATGTGTTGCATTCTTAGCACACATCGTGGATAAAGAAGCTGCTGAACCAAAGATTAAAGACATTCCAGACGTCAAGGAATATCCTGAAGTCTTTCCAGAAGACTTTCCAGGATTACCGCCTCAAAGGCAAGTCGAATTCCATATTGATTTGGTTCCAGGCGCCGCGCCTGTAGCCAAGGCACCGTATAGACTCGCGCCATCAGAAATGCAGGAGTTGTCGACACAACTCCAGGAGCTATTGGATAAAGGATTCATCAGACCAAGCTTCTCACCTTGGGGAGCTCCAGTACTGTTCGTTAAAAAGGACGGTAGTTTCCGTATGTGCATAGACTACCGTGAGCTTAATAAGTTGACCATCAAGAACAGATATCCTTTGCCGAGAATTGATGATCTATTTGACTAGTTGCAAGGCTCAAGCTATTATTCAAAGATCGATCTTCAATCTGGATACCATCAACTCAGGATACAAGAGGAAAGTATCCCGAAGACAGCCTTCAGGACTCGTTACGGACACTACGAGTTCCTAGTTATGCTGTTCGGATTGACGAACGCACCTGCAGTTTTCATGGACCTAATGAACCGAGTTTGCAAGCCGTATTTGGATAAGTTTGTGATTGTGTTCATAGACGATATTTTGATTTATTCAAAGACGAAGAATGAACACGAACAACATTTAAGGCCTATTTTGGAGTTACTGAAGAAGGAACAATTATACGCCAAGTTCTCAAAGTGCGAGTTTTGGCTACGCGAAGTCCAATTCCTTGGACATGTGGTAAATGGAGATGAAATTCATGTTGACCCCACAAAGATCGAGGCGATCAAGAATTGGGAGACCCCAAGGACGCCAACCGAGATTCAACAATTCTTAGGTTTGGCGGGTTATTATCGAAGATTCATTGAGGATTTCTCCAAAATCGCTCAACCTCTGACCGCGCTCACACAGAAAGACAAGAAGTTTGATTGGGGAATCAAACAGGAAGAAGCGTTTCAGTTATTGAAGAACAAACTTTGTGATGCGCCGATCTTATCACTACCAGAGGGAACTGATGATTTCGTGGTATACTGTGACGCCTCACGTCAAGGTTTGGGTTGCGTGCTGATGCAACGCCAGAAAGTCATAGCTTACGCGTCACGTCAGTTGAAAGTTCATGAAAAGAACTATACTACACATGATTTGGAGCTAGGCGCAGTGGTATTTGCGCTGAAAATCTGGAGACACTATTTGTATGGTACGAAATGTACAATCTTTACGGATCATAAAAGTCTGCAGCACATATTCGACCAGAAAGAGCTAAATATGAGACAAAGACGTTGGGTCGAATTGTTGAACGACTACGACTGCGAGATCAAGTATCATCCAGGGAAGGCGAATGTGGTCGCTGATGCCCTGAGTCGTAAAGAAAGGATTAAGCCCATAAGGGTTAGGGCTTTGGAAATGATTGTCCAGACAGATCTCTCTCTACGCATTTGTGCCGCACAGAGAGAAGCTTTGAAAGAAAAGAATATTGAAGATGAATATCTCCATGGGATGGAGAAGCAATTAGTGCCAAACGAGGAAGGAACACTATGCTTTATGAAAAGGATTTGGGTTCCTCTGTTTGGTGGATTAAGGAAAGTTATTTTTGATGAAGCTCACAAATCACGGTACTCTATCCACCCAGGAGCGGATAAGATGTACCAAGATCTTAAGGATTATTATTGGTGGCCTAGGATGAAAGGCGATGTTGCTGTTTATGTTGGCAAGTGCTTAACGTGCGCCAAGGTTAAAGCTGAATACCAGAAGCCTTCAGGACTTCTGCAACAACCTGAGATTCCCAAGTGGAAATGGGAACAGATTTCAATGGACTTCATAACTAAGTTGCCAAAGACGCCTAGAGGTCATGACACTATTTGGGTAATAGTTGACCGCCTGACCAAGTCCGCACACTTCTTGCCAATCAAAGAGAAGGACAATACGAGTAAACTTGCGAAAATATACATGCGAGAGATTGTTGCACGTCATGGAGTGCCTCTCTCGATCATCTCTGATAGAGATGGACGTTTCATATCAAGGATTTGGCAATCCTTCCAAGAAGCTTTTGGCTCACAGTTGAACCTGAGCACTGCATTTCATCCGCAAACTGATGGGCAAAGTGAAAGAACTATTCAGACATTGGAGGATATGCTGAGAGCATGTGTAATGGATCTTGGTGGTAGCTGGGATAATCATTTACCATTGGCCGAATTTTCATACAACAATAGCTACCACACCAGCATTGGAGCCGCGCCATTTGAAGCTCTTTACGGACGCAAGTGTCGATCACCACTATGCTGGGCTGATGCAGGTGATAGGCAGCTTGTTGGTCCTGAAATAGTCCAAGAGACAACAGACAAGATTGCGCAGATTCAAAAACGCATCAAGGCGGCTCGCGACAGGCAGAAAGCCTATGCAGATCCAAAGAGGAAACCTTTGGAATTTCAAGTTGGGGATATGGTTTTATTGAAAGTTTCACCCTGGAAGGGTGTGGCACGCATTGGAAAGCATGGGAAGTTGAATCCACGTTACATTGGCCCTTTCAGAATCCTGCAAAGGATTGGGCTTGTAGCCTACAAGTTGGACCTACCTGCTGAACTCCATGGTGTTCACGATACATTCCATGTATCAAATTTGAGAAAGAGTCCAACACAAGATACAGTGATCATTCCTGCTGACGAAGTACATATCGATGACACGCTCCACTTCACCGAAGAACCCGTCGAGGTTACGGATTGGAAAGTTAACAAAACTCGCAGGAGCAGTGTCAAACTCGTCAAAGTTCGTTGGAATGCAAGGCATGGACCTGAATTCACGTGGGAACGTGAGGATCATATGAAAGAGAAATACCCCCATTTATTTCCTAAGAACCCTGCATCTAGAAGCAGAGCTTAAATTTCGGGACGAAATTTATTTAACTGGGGGAGAATGTGACAACCCTCACCAAACCAGGTATCCGTACGAATTAATTAATATTTAATTACTGCTTAATTACTGTGCTTGCTTACAGTTGTGATTAAATTGTTACTTGAATTCTGATACATACTTATACATGCATCACATTTTATACTGTCACTCTATTATTTTTACACAAACATCAGTGACAACCTTGATGCACAAAAAGCACAATGAGCACACTATACGGATAACCCAGTAAACATGCTGACATAGCCAGCATCAGACAGGCACTGTCTCTGAGGCCAGTATGAGCCGGGAATAGATTGCTACACTAGTAGGGAGTGTAGGGAGGTGAGGATTGTAAAACTGCGTCACTAGGTGATAGTTACGGTGACCGGATGTGCCTAAAACGTACTTTAAGTACAAAAATTCTGCACTTTAAATAAAAATTCAGCATTTAAAGCTAACTAGTAAAGTGCAAAAACATGGGAAAATAATACTAGACACTTTCCAAAGTGTCGGGAATAAATTGTGTCACTAAAAATAATATTAACGACACTTTAAATGCTTATTAAAGCACTTAAACGGATTAATATCCAACCGAACAACCGGACTTTACCCGGAACATAAAAATATTGACATTGACATTGTTTATCCTTTTCTGAGCCAGTTAGGGTCCCCGAACACCCTAACACCCGTTACAAAACACTACACACTAGTAACTAATTTTAATCTCCTAATTAAACAAACTAAGTCACTTAACTAGTGATTGAAATTTAACTATGAAACCCCCCATATGAAATTGACGGCACATCGTGGCCCCTTTTCTCAATTTTCGATTTTTCCCATGTGCCACCAACAAAATCCATCTTTTCCCCATGCAAAAGATCCTAGTACTTACACTAACACTACTTACACTTAGCACCCCTAAATTACTTATCTACTTACCAAAAATCTTACACTAAACCCCCCCCCCCCACATGCTGAATTCGGTTCAAGCTTATCCTCTAGATATTTTATTTGAATTCTTCACATTCCCCATGTAATCTCATGGGAAATTAGGAAAAGATGTTGTTTGTACTTTTGTGGACATTTAATCTAATGGTTAAAGACCATATTAGTGCTATAAGTAAACCCTTAATTATTCATCATCACCACCAAACTTCCTTCCCCCTCACTAGCTACTGCCGAGAACATCCCCTCACACCCCACCACCTTTCGATTTTCCCTCACCAAATCCAAGCCTCTCACAAGGTGATTCAAGGTGGTTTAGAAGGTGTGGAGCACTCGGAACTCGAAGGACTTCTCTAGTTTGCCTTTAACCACTCGTTTTTTTTCCGCCTAGATTCTTCCCTAGCCTTGTGCTAGTTGTAAGTGATTCTAAACACTCTCTTGATCTTATTTAAAGTGGTTAATAAGAGATTTAACGGGTAAAATTATGAACACTAGAGATCAAAGTTTAAAGTCTTGTTAGAATGATGAATATGGTGGTTAATGAGTAAATACTAGTGTAAAACTTATGGAACTTGTTTTGTTATGGTTATTTATTATTGTTGGATGCTAGTAGGGGAATGGATCGTCATCTAACCACGCTAGGTCATGTTCATGGAACATGAACTAGCACTATGTTTAGTGTAAAAATAACTAGATGCGAACCCTTTCACTCACAAACATGAACTTGTGTAAAAATGATTTTTCTTATGAAATGGAGTCCTAAACTAGTAGATCTAAGGATCTACACGTGGTATTTTTGAAGAACCAAGTGTATGATGAAATCATGTTTAGAAAGCCGGATCTTTCTTGAAATAAACACATTTTTGTGAACCAAAAAGTGTGTAGACACTTGCGTAACGAAAGGGCTTAACCAAGAAATATTTTCATAATCCTTCGACTAGAAGTTGTAAACTTGCACTTTCTTTAAAAATAAGAGTTTCAAGAAACCGATTTCATTTTTAAGGATAGAAAGGTCTACTAACAATAATGGAGAATTACTACGTATTTTTACACAACTTACAAGTTCATGTGTGTGCAATTTATGTATATTTTTTACTGGTTCGATATTTGAATATTGTTTGTTGATAATGGAAAATTGATGGATTGAATTTTTGGAAAAGAAAATGATACGTTTGTAAGCGTGGCCACCTCCAGTTACAGAGGAAACTCTGGCGAAATTTTTCCAGAAATATAACACATGGAAAATATTTTTTTACAACAAGTGTTATGAGTATATTTAACTTATTTTTCCACATAAAAATTCGCCATGATTTTTATTACAATATAACCAAGTATTCGGAGGTGGGTTTTCACCAATAAAACTTGTTAAATATATATTTTGAATATATATTTCATAGTAAAACACTTGTGTGAAAGCACGACTCCAAAATAATACCAACGCTATCACAAATAAATATTTAAGTTACACAATTAAAATATATTTATTTAAGTGAGACTTAATAATATATTTCGAAGATATAAAAACGCACATGTATCGAAACCCCCATCCTTGGGAAGGAATACATTTACAAAATATTTACGAAGTGTAATTACGAAATAGTTGCCTAACTATTTCCCAAAGACATTAAACCTTAAGCTAAGGCACGGCCGTCCGTCTAATAGAAGTTAGTACGTGTAGGTCGTCGCACAGCAGGTTGACCGGGAGATTTCTTGTTAGAGACGCATTTCGGTGAGTTCATGTCCCCCTTTGTTCTTAACTGTTTTCAGTTTTAATACTTCGGGGGTGAAATACATGTTACAATTATTAAGGACATTTTTATACACGGTATGGTTAGCTTAAGGAGGGTTAGGACGTACAGATCATGTGAGTGGGTAGGTGGAACTAAAGGCCATTAATCCTCGTTGTAGGACCGAGGGACATTAGTGATAGATCTATTTGGGTGTAGCGAGCCCCACTCCTGAGTCCGCAGGGTGGACCAGGTGGTGACTAAGTGCCCGACGCACAAATCCGCTAGGGTTGAGTCTTCCTGCATCACTTCACACATATCATTGGCTTTGCAACCCAATGGTGATCTCTTTTTCCTTATTGCTACATACCAGGGACATTTTTACATCAGGACGTACTTAAACATTTTTACATCGGGACGTACATAAACATTTTTACATTGGGACGTACTTTAAAGGTTTTACATACTCACTTTCACATGAACTCGCTCAACTTTATGTTGATTTTTCAACTTACATGTATTTCAGGAAATTAACGGATCTGGCTAAGTATGCAAGGGTATTAAGCTGCGTAAGAGTTATGAGGTCATCCACGTTTAGGGATTGTGACTTTACCTGGACAAGTCGCAAGTCTTAAACGGTGTTTATTTTATGTTTGTGGTTGAGTCCTTCGAACAATGTTTCTATTTTGTTGGGTTGTAACTCGTTGCATGTGTCAACTTTAAACAATGTTGTGGTATTATGTTTTAAAACTTTAATCAATGGATGATTAAGCTATGGTATTAAGAAGTCACACCATAATGAATCCACGCTTCCGCAAAAGCCAGGGTGTGACATCATGCTCATCATCATCATGAAAAGTGTTTAATGTAACGCCCAGCGTCCCCAAACTTTAGGCTCTTTGCAGGATTAGTCCCTGAACTTTTGTCGATTGTCAGTTTTAGTCCCTGTATTTATGAGAGGTTGATACTTTGACACTTTTGGTATGAAACTTGTTGATACTTGATGCTTGAATCTTAATTCTTGATACTTAAACTAAGAGACTTGACACTTAATCTAGATACTTGATTCTTGATACTTGACTCTAGACACTTGATTCTTAATGCTATGAAAACTAGATTCTTTATGTTGATTCTTGACACTTGATACTTAGAAATATAGACTCTTGATTCTTGATACTTGATACTTGAGAAGCTATGATTCTTGACTCTTGATACTTATTTGGTGCTTGACTCTTTAGACTCGTGAAACTTGATTTTTGGTTGAACGAGAGACTAGAGTCTTGTCACTGGCGGAATCTATGAAACTTGGAAACTTTTGTGTTTATGATGTAATCTAGTAATGTGATACTTTTACCAAACTATACACAACGCTTATTCTAACTCGCGAAACGAATCAAAGACGGGAACGCGGAAAGGATGGGATTGACCAAGTGGCAATCTGATCGGATGACCATCCGATCGGATAACCACCCGATCGGATGACCACCTGATCGGATGGCCACTCGATCGACCTGCCATCCGATTCGAGTGCACCGCCTTTGTCATTACTCCCATACTATAAATAGGCCTGTCACATCACCATTATCAGTGATGTGACAGCCCTGCTCGAACCAGACGCACTTACACTACATTTCTTCATTTTCTCGATGATTTCGGTACGTTTCAAGCTAGATTCTTGTACTTTCTCGATCTACACTTCATTCCCTACATGATTTACCTTTGAAATCACACTTTTCACCATGAAATCTCTCGGATCTGAGTTCTTGAGGATGATGTCATCATGGTGGTCGTACAAACTGACCTTATGATGTCATTCCTGGCAAGGTCTAGCTCGGATCTAAGGAATTTCATGTGTTTTGCATCAAATCTAAGCTAGATCTAAGATTTTTATAATAAAACTTAAGTTTTCTTCATCTTTTCTTCAATCTTCCATTTTAAACGGTGAAATTCGGGTATAAACAGACTGTAGACTTGATGGGTAGTCTAGAGTAGGCTTGGAAACGGATTGTTGCAGGAGAAGATAACCATGGAACGGATTCCGACATAAACTGTCGTAAACAGACGACTGTCCGGGCAGGGGTGATTCCCATCCTATCAGAACAACTGTAAGACGATGAGTTTTACCATTGTCTCAATACGTCCCGTGCCGTCATCGTTAGTCTAGAAACTCGAAAATTTTACAAAATTACAACGGGACGAGGATCACTCGATTGAGTGACAATCCGATCGGATGACCATCCGATCGAACGGCCACCCGATCAGGTAATAGTCATCTAGCAAACTTAAATACTTGAAACTTTGAAACTTTTCAACGCTTAGAAACTTTTCCAGAAACTTGGAACTTTGGGAATCCCGATCGAGTGGCAACCGGATCGGATAGCCATCCGATCGAGGTAACCAAAGAACTTAATCAGCAACTTGAAACTTGAACATTTGGATAGAATGGCCACCCGATCGGACAGCCATCCGATTGGACAGCCACCTGTCCCACTCACACTAAGCCACCCGATCGACTGGCCATCCGATCGGATAGCCATCCGATCGGACAACCATCCGATCCAGTGACTGTTTCAACACTTTGTGCAATCTCGTTATTCTGCTCGACTCTTATCAGTTGTAATCTAATCGGGCTAACTCTAAAAGAGCTCCCTTTGAACCAATAACAGTGTAACTGTTAAGTAATCACTATGAGTATACTCGATCCCTTTTTGTTTTTAAACTTTGGGATGTAACATGTATTCTATAAACTATGATACTTGAAACTTTTGAATCTAAACTCTATCCTACGTGTATGTGAAACTTGTGATTCTTGATTCTTGATTCTTTGTGCTATGTGACGTTTAATCTAGAGTGTGTAGTTCCGCCTTAACAATAGTAGCGCTATAGGAGATAAACCTCTCCCATTATTCTCGGGGGTTATTGTTAGGAGGATTCTAGTTTACCTTGAGTCTTGGGTAAACACTAAAGCATCAGGATACTTGGGCTATCACTGCGTGGACTGCGACACTAGCACGGCTGAAACTATTTTGTTACATTTACATATGGATATGAGTTGTTTTAAATCTATTATGCTATTATTCAAACTTGTATACTCGCCAATACCTTTGTATTGATATTTTAATACATGTTGTAGGATGATAGGATGCAGGAATCATGGAAACAAGCTAGGGTTAAAGCTAGAAACTCGCCTAGTTAAATTCTAGAATTTTGAACAATGAAATTTGTGGTTGTATTTCGAATCTTATGTTTGAAGCAACGCTTTAGACATATATTGCATGAAACTTAATTAATTACTATTGAAATATCTAGGATTGTGGAAATCTCATGAGCAATTTGAATGCTTAGTGCTTGCACCCCGATGTTTCCGCCATTGGTTGGGGTGTGACAGATTGGTATCAGAGCCATAATTATAGGGAATTAGGATAAGTAGGAATACTTGCCCTAGTCTATAGTTCTAGGAATCTTGATTCTTATTTGTTGTTTAAGACTTATGCATTCTACCATATCTGCTTCCTAGTAGCACGCTTTCCTGTTAAACTTACATGCCTTTCCTAAGGCTAACATAATGTACACATGATACCTTGAAAACACTGTTCACCAGTGTTGGTATTCTGCACGAGGTTTACCCTCAAGACAGGAGTGACATCCGAACCTTGATGGGAAAATCTCCACATTACTCTAGTAGGTCTTGTCTGCGGATAAGTACCAACGCTATTTAGGGTACGATGTTGTCAAGCTAGAGGTGAAACTCAGACCTTGACAACTAGTCCCACTCCTTGATTTTTATGTCTCGCCAAAGTCTCGAACTTCCGATCAATTAGGAACGTGGAATGACTAAAAGGACGAATATCGTAGGCCTAACATCAATGACGTGTTTGTCTAAGTAAGTCAAGACACGTTACCTCAATTCGAAAGGGGTTCGAATCACTTTGGTTAGTCATCATTCCTCTACCCGGAACAATCCCATGTTTTATAAGCCTATCTTTTATGTTATCTCGATTTTATGTATGTGGTTTTAACTTGATTCTTCATTCATTTTGGTATGCTTTTACACAACTCACACGTGTGTCCGCAATCTAGAACATTAACTCCAATCTCAGATCGAACTAAATTTACGAAGTTTTATACAATGTGTAATCTATGTTGAAATCTTGAGATACTATGTGAAATCTATTTGATGGATATGTGTGTTGTTGTGGGAATGGAACACTAAAGGGCATGGAAATACGAGACAGAAGTGGCATGTCTGAAGCATGGTGGATACGCCGCTGGTACTTCCTATATATAAGTGCTTCCGGCATGTTACCAACTTTCATACCAAGTGCCATGGGAGACTTAGTGTTGCAGACCGGTGTGGAGAATGTTGAAATCTAATCTATGAGAAATCTATGTAATCTATGAACCTTATGAAAAGTCTATGAAATATATGAGAAGTCTATGTAACCTATACAATCTATGGGTACTCTAGTGAAATCTATGTTAATCTATTGAGTTAATCTATGATCATATATTTGACCCATCTATAAAGATCTATTGAGTAACCGGTAAGTTTATTTGAGTAATCTATGTGAAACTATTTGAAGAATCTATATGCATATGATGATGATGATGATTATGAGTGAATTGTTACGTTTGGTAATTGCGGCTCGTAACATGACACCGAGTACCAATGATCTCTTGGCCTAGTGGTTAAGGGGGAGGTGGGAAGCTTTGCTTCTCTTGGAGGTCCTGGGTTCAAGTCCAGGCAAGGGGGTTTTATACTAACTTGGTGATACTAACATACTAACTACTAACCTGGTTAGCGATATCCTAACCGTACGCCGTTAAAAAAAAACATGACACCGAGTACGAGGCAAGGCGATGTGCTCGAAGCATGGTGGATATGCCACTGGTACTTCCTATATATAAGCGTTTCTGACATGTTGACCAAACTTCGTACAACGTGCCATGTGAAGGTCGTAAGTTTGCGGTGTTGAGTCTTGATCTTTTGATCTATCGTGTGTGATTCTTTAATTGTGAGACTTCGTAATCTCGACTTATACGATCCTCATGTTGGATCTGTAGATGTCGTCTTGAAAGCTATCCAACACTCTCAAGAAATCTAGGGAGAAGTCTCAGAAAAAAGATGATGTCATTCATGGCCGACCAGATCGCTCGAGTCATGCCAAAGATCGTTTCTGAGCTCCAAGGATCAAACACTCCTCCAACTTCCGCGGACTCGAAGGCCGAGGAGCCAAAGACTACAAAGTTCAACTACAAACATTTCATCTCTTGCAACCCTAAGTCTTTCACGGGCAGTGACGGGGTGACTGCAATGCTTGAGTGGTTCGACAACATTGAAGTTACTTTCATCAACAACGAGTGCCCGGAGCACTTGAAGACTAGGAGTGCGACTGGAATGTTTCAGAGCAGGGCATTGGAGTGGTGGACAAATGAGAGAAACATCCGTACAAATGAAGAAGCCTATGATCTTCCATGGGCTGAGGTGCGAGAACTGATGATGCTTGAGTTCTGCCCTCCCCATGAACAGTTGAAGCTTGAAGAGGAATTTTGGCATCTGAAGCAAGTTGGTGATGATAACTTGGCGTATACTACCCGATTCAAGCAGTTGAGCTTGATTGTTCCACACTTGGTTTCGACTCCTAAGCGGATGATAACCAAGTACATCAATGGTTTACCTCCTGTCATGCGTGATTCTATCGAGGCAGCCCAGCTTGGAACTATTGAAGAAGTCTATCGTTTGGCAGCAAGTTTAAACAATAACCGTGTGCGTGATAAGAAATTTGCTACTCCTACTCCCTCCAAGACTGTGAATCAAGCTACCTAGCAGGCAAGTGGCAGCAAGAACAAGAAAAGGAAATCTCAGGGTTCAGGATGCAATGCTATTGTTCCTGCTACAAACTCTGCTGCTAAACCTGCTCCTGCTACTGCTGCTGCTAACCTTGCTTTTCCAGAAGCTAAGAAGCAGTACACTGGTCCTCACCCGAAGTGTACCACTTGCAACTACCATCATCCTACTGCTTCTGCATGTCGTTTATGCACCAATTGTAACTGCTATGGTCACACGACTCCCTACTGTCACCAGGCTAACCCAGCCCAGCAAACTCAGCAAGCACCAGCTCAGGCAGCTCCACCAGCTCTTCCAGCACCACCGCAGAATCCAGGTCCAGTCAATGTTGTTCGTGCATGTTTTCAGTGTGGTGACACTACTCATCTTCGTAATCATTGCCCCCAGCTGAATCAAGATCAACAGGCAGCCGCTCGTGGGCGAGCATTCAATCTCAATGCTAATCAGGCTCGCAACAACAATGACGTGGTGAATGGTATGTTTCTCGTTAATAACCTTTATGCTTCGATTCTATTTGATACTGGTGCCGATAGAAGCTTTGTGTCTATGGAATTTGAGTCTTTGATAAACTGTACACGCTCTAAGTTACCAGAGTCGTTCTCTGTTGAGGTCGCCAATGGTAAGTCGATTCTTGTTAACTCTATCGTGCGTGATTGTTCCTTGACTCTTAACGATCACGTATTCTCTGTTGATCTCATACCCATGCGTTTGGGTAGTTTTGATGTTATTATCGGTATGGATTGGTTGCGTAAGAACCATGATGAGATTGTTTGTCATGAGAAGCTTGTTCGTCTTCCTCTACCGTCTGGTGATCTTTTACTCGTCTATGGAGACTGACCTTCAAAAGGACTAAAGCTGATGTCATGCACACAAGCGAGCAGATGCTTACGTAAACAGAACTTTGCCTTCTTGGCCCACGTGGTGGAACGAAAAGGCAAGGGGAAGAACATAAGCGACGTTCCAGTAGTATGTGATTTCACTGATGTCTTTCCTGAAGATCTTCCTGGACTTCTGTCACACCCCGACCACGTAAAACAACAAATCATGGCGGAAACGTCGGGGAGTGTTGTAACAGAATTATTGTTTCACAACCATGGATACAAAAATTTCGTTTTATTGATTCATTAAGTAATTTACATTGTTTTAACACAAAACAAACGAGTTACATATCGACTATCATTGTTATTATGTCACTAAGGCCTCGTCCAGATCCTATGTGACTCATGCATCCTAGCAATCAACATCAAGCAACATCACCTGAAACATATGTAAAAACAAAGTCAGCAAAGAAATGCTGGCGAGCACATAGGTTTTATGAGAGTATCGGATTCATGGCTCGTTTATATGTTGCAATACCTTGTTAAAAACCTTGTTTTGAAAAGTGTATAGTATTACAACTTAACTAACCAACTCAAATCAAGATGGTTATGGTTTATAGAATCTCGTAGCCATGATTCTTAACCCAAAAACATTTGTTTAAGTAATTCAAATTGTAAAACATCTCGTAAAAACTCGTTAATAAAACTCGTATGGTTTATATCATTTTGAAAACCTCGTTGTGTGACATCGTTTCCCCAGTGAACTAAATAATGACACAAAATGTAATATGATAAGAGGACTTATATATAAGATGTACCAGCGGCGTATCTACCATGCTTTTATCATGCTACACCCGTCCCATTATCTAATCACAACCCAAAACCAATCGTTTAATCAAATAGTTTATCTCATTTAAGTCGTTTCAAATCGTTTAACTCGTCCCAAAATCGTTTAACTCGTTTTAATTGTGAAAACTACTTTTGGTCGTCTCGCTAATAACATCCAAACCTTCGCAACTCGACTATCTCGCTTCTCGCATTAACAAACCACCAAAGGGTAAGTTAACAATCACAGATTCAGTCGTTACCCACATAACCCCCACACATAACCATGGGTGCAGTCTGATAACGGGATTTGTCAGATCCTATGGTACCATAACCTAATACTGGTCGGCTTGATCAATGTTAATGAATGTCATTCGTTATGTAATTACAACCAACAAGTTTGTTCACTTTATCGAAATTGTTATTAATTTAATATAAACCATTTTAATCGTTTTTGAAAACCATCGTTAAAACATCAAAATCATTTAACACATATGAATCACCCCAAAACATTCGAAAACAGTAAAATAGGGGAACTATGTACTCACTTTGAAGTGCAAAGTATCCTCAATCAAAAGAACTCAACAAACTCAAGCAAACCAGAGAAATCAAGCAGCACCTAGTAGTCGAATCACTAGTCAAATAATCGACACCTAAATCGGAAGATCGGACAGAATGAGGTCTTGTAAACCAAATGAGTGTTGGAACTCATGTGATATGGTTTAACAAAGCCTACATTCTAAATCGGAACCTATCCTAAGTGCTTTCGACCCGTTACAACCCATTAAGGTAGCTTACGCTACTTTAACGCGTCGTTCGCGCAAACGCGCGTTCGGGACATCTAACTAGTCCTATGACAAGTATTATATGCCTAAACATGTTGCATAATCAATTAAGTGACAAAAGTTTAAGTTACATATGCTTAAAATTCAATTATGCATGAAAAAGGCATTTTGGTCATTTTACCTAAGGCATATAAACTACCTATCATACAACTACTTAAACTATGTGACCATAAGGTATAACCTCGGAAGGTTATTCCCTATATAACTATGGTCACTAAACATGCTTGGTCAGATCCTAATGATCGACCAAACGGATCTAGTTCGAAAGTCTAAGCGGATGTTTAGACCGCTTGACTTACGACTCTATACAAGCACTAAACTAAAAGTGACGAGCTAAACATGTTAAAACATGTTTAGTTAAGTTAGAAAACAGCTTTTGATATCAAAACAAAGTGTTTTGATACCCAAGAGTAGTTTGGTTACAAAATACGCATGAATACGCATTTTGGCCGAAACTACGACTCGTCACTACGCCTAGTCAACGTGGTAATCAGTAGGTATAGTCACACGGGACTATAACCATCGTGATTACGCTCACGTTGCAAAGTTCAAACGAACTTTGTGTTGACCATAACCTGGTCAAAGCAGAAAGTCAAACACTGTTTGACTTTCGTGCTTAAAACGCATAAAAGAACGAAAGAATGCTTACAAAGGGTCCCCGCGAGGAAGTTTGATCCAAGTTTGCTCAGGTATGAAGTGTTTAAACCTCAACTTAGAGCAAATGAATCAAGTGTGAGCTGAAGTGAATGAAAGCATGGGTTTATATAGATTTCGGTAAACCGTTAGGATCATTCCTCGCATTTCGTGCTTCGATCTTGGCCCTCCACTTGGGCTCATGGTTTTCAAAACCATGGGAACATGGAATACCATCAAATTTGAGCCCATATAGTGCAAAATCAGCCATTAAAACCCATCAAAACTTCAAAATTGGACCAGATTCAATGTTCTAATCTGGAAATTTTTCGCGCCCCAGGTAAGATTGCTTCTCATCTTACGCGGCCCGCCTAGGCCACTTTGGCAGAATTGCATTTAGGTCCCTGCACTTGAGAAACTTGCATTTTGATGCATTTTTGACACGTTTAAGCCCCGTTAACCTCATTTCAAGGCTCTAAAATGACGTTAAAGTATAAGGAACTTTAAATGTGCTCAAAAATATCTCAGATGTCAGTTCGTTTGGTTGTACGGTTGCGTTATTCGGTTAATTACGATGGAAGTCATAACGAATGCAAAAACGATCCAAATTAAGCGACGAATGGAATTTTTTCATGCCAATCACTAAAATAAATTATTTTAATGATTACATAAATTTTTGGGTGTCCGGATATATTCAGAACGTAAGATATGCACGAAAATGCAAACTTATGCACTTTTTGACGCTTTTAGTCCCTATTGATCAAATAAGTTTATTTAACATACCAAACCCCTCAAAGCCTATTTCTAAGCTATGTAAAGGATATTTAGGGTATGTTTAACTTATGATCAAGTTTCGGAACGTTCGTTACTATACAAATCGGTATAGTTTCATAGTTTGACATAAATAGTCCCTGCGATCGAACAAACTTGATTTCGACACACCATCCAAAACTTATTTCTAAGTTATGTAAAGGTTATTTAAGGTATGTTAGGCCTATTTCACTATTCCGGAGTGTTTGTCACGTTAAACTGACTGTGTTTACGCACTAGTTTGCGTATAACCTTCCAGAAAGCGATTTAAAGCTTAAAATCGAACTTGAATCAAATCGTAAAATCATCAAACACAAATACACACATAATAACACCAAAGCACATATAATAACACCAATACACATATAATAACACCAAAACACAGTGTTTTATTGATAATTAACATTGTTTTACATTGTACATCGATTACAGAACACAGTTGTCACAACTTCCTCCTCCTAGATCCGTTGACTTTCGTATTGATCTCGTACCTGGCGCGACTCCTGTCGCCAAGGATCCCTACCGTCTTGCACCTTCTGAGATGCAAGAATTATCCAGCCAACTACAGGAATTGCTCGATAAAGGTTTTATTTGATGGGATTTTAACATGTTTATCAAAGCAATTTCATCCATATGAAATAAAAACACAGCGGAAAATAAGTTTAAAACATGTTACTTTTATAAGATATAAAACCATTTATATGCAAAATCCCAAAACCCGGATCCATATATGAGATGTATACTATCAAACACAACCATAGGATGTTTAGAAAACTACCTTCTTGAAGTACAAGGAGTAATGGATATGAAGAAGGTGATGCTTCTTGAACGGTTGCCTCCAAGTGTAGAAGACCTCAAGCTTGTATACCCCAAGCCTTCCAACAAACACTTTAGTTTTAGCTAGGATTTCTCACTTGCAACTCACATGAAAGATCCCCTCTTGAAACCATCATATGGCCGAAAATTAGAGAGGAGGTTTTGGAGTTCTTGCACTTGATATATGAACTTGAAACTCTCCATTAGATCAACCATACATGACCCGATTTATTTTGAGTCTTACACTTGATTTTTCAAATAAAAATCAACCCTTGGATGATCATGTAGAGGCCGAAAATTTGCAGCCATTTTTAGCCATATTCTTCAAGTTCTTCCCTTGTTAATTTGTCATACAAATCTTAATAAAAGTAGTGAGAGAATGTGCCAACCAATTTACCCAATGCATGTTCATCTAACACATGCAAAAAGCATGCATTGTCATTGGACCAACAAGTTTAGGGAAGATCACCCAATCAAGGTGCTTCTAACTTATGACAACATGCATGGAAGATAATTGGCCAAGAATTTTTGGGAAGACCCCATGGGGGGGGGGGGTGGCGGCCAAGCTTTTATATAAAAAAAATTTTCTTTTATATAAAATATAAGTCTTGCATATATATATTTTATAACTTTTATAAAATATAACATCATATGTTATAAGACTTATGCTATTTTTATTATGTTATTTAACCCATTAAATAACAAAATAAAATATTCTCTCAAAATAAATTATCCATATAATTTATTAGTTTGTCAAGTGCAATTATTTAGAAAACCAATTTCTAAATATTCTAAGTGTTAATATTTATTTGTTTGATCACATCATAAATAAATATTATAAGTGTTTGTCTAGCTTGTATTTGGGTATGACTCGACTTGGATCATAACGTACTAGCCACATCAATTTAATATGTGTCTTGGGCATACAGAGTCCAACAATCTCCCACTTGCACAAGATACATAGAAGATTGATGCAAGTAGTAAATGACGCCTAACTACGGTTTACTACCCCCAATACGTATGACTATATTTGCCATTCAATAACATCATCCCTTTCAAGTCCCTTACTTGAACATGATTTAGGTGAATCTATCATTTATCCTTTCGTTACAGATGTCATGTCAAATCCAGAGACACAGAGTGATCACTCTCTGTTGATTTAACTTTAGCAGGCCTTAGACATCTTACTCTCAATGAATAAGAGGAACGAATCCCCTCTTGACTACATACGTCTCTCACAATCACCTTGTACCATACCTGAGCTTAGCCTTATGTACTGTCATATTACTAACAGCGAAGAAAAAGTCAAGGTATAATATTTGGTGAATATCAAGACCCAATATGTATCTCAGGTCTGAGGATACTATGATATTCTCCTTTACTCAAATTTACTTATGATCAATCATAGATGATTCCATGCAGTAATATTTGAGAGCGAGTCAGTCCAATATTTGTATCCCACAAATATTTATGAACCTTGGCAGCAACGCCTTGCTCTATATTCATACTTCATGAATATCTACCAATCCAAGTTCATAATAGTCTTACATTCATATTTGTTCCCACAAGTATGATCGACTACGGACATTTAGAATAAGTAACTTATTCACGGATTTAAACATGCTAATATGGAACATAACTCGACATACCATAAAGAGTTATAATAATAATTGTTCCAATATCCAAATATAAAATAGATCAAGTCCAATCACTAGAATATCGAAGTCCTAAGGCACAAGTATGACCCTTTCATGCTTTGCCCTTTCAAGGAGCTTCGTGAGTGGATCCGCAATTTTTGATCAGTGTGAACTTTGCGAATACATGTCTTTCTCTTTTCAACTTCATCCCTTATGTAGTTGAAACTCCGCTCAATGTGCCTAGTCTTTTGATGTACACGTGATTTATGCAATCACACCATCGTTATCACAAAGATCACTAGGGTCCTGAATGGTAGAGACTACCCCTAGATTGGTAATAATTCAAGTGGCAGATCCATATGAATTATCTCGATCAATGAAGCGGCGATGTATTCTGATTCTGTAGTGGACAATGTTACCCTGATTGTGATCGAGAACCATCTCGATTAGTTTGGAAACTCGTATCCATGTAACCATTTACAACGAATTCCTAAACTCGCATCCTTGTAACCCTTTACAACGAGTTCTTCTTTACCAGATCCATATATTAGAAATATATCCTTAGTCCTTCTAAGGTATTTCAATATATATTTTAACAGTCACCCAATGACTGTTACTCGCTGGTATCTTTTCGTCATGCCTAAAGCGCATGACATGTCCGTTCCAGTGCATATCATTACATACATAATGAATCCTATAGCTATCGCATATGGGATTCCTTTCATTCTTTCTTGCTCATCCTTTGAGCTTGGACATTGAAACGCTTTCAATATTGTCCTCTCTTTGAATAGGTACCAAACCTTTCATAGAGTTCTTCATCTTGAACCTTTTCAAGACTTTGTCAATGTATGCACTTTTGTTTAAACCTATCTAGCGCCTTGACCTATCCTTATAGATCTTTATTCCTAAATATAGGCGACTTCACCAAAATCCTTAATGGAAAAACAACTTTCAAGCCAGGCTTTTACACCCTCCAAGGTTGGAATGTTATTTCCAAATAGTAGAATGTCATCGACATATAATACAAAGAAAGTAATAATGCTCCCACTAGCCTTCTTATTCACACAAGCTTTATCAACGTTTTTTGATGAATCCATATTCCCTAATCTCTTCATCAAAACGGTGATTCCAACTTTTAGATGCTTGTTTCAATCCATAGATTGATTTCTTTAACATGCACACTTTGTTAGGATGTTTTGGATCGACAAAACCTTCAGGCTGAACCATATAGACATCTTCATCAAGATATCCATTGAGGAAAGCCGTTTTGACATCCATTTGCCAAATCTCATAGTCATAATATGCAGCTATGGCAAATAATATCCTAATCGACTTTAGCATCGCCATAGGCGAGAAGGTCTCATCATAATCAACCCTTTGAGTTTGAGTGAAACCTTTTGCTAAGAGTTTCGTTGTACAAGTATCCAAGTTTCCATGTATATATGTTTTCTTCATGAAAACCCACTCACTTCCAACCACTTTGGAGTTAAGAGATTTCACAACCAATTCCCATGCTTGGTTGTTATATATGGATTGCATCTCTACGTTCATGGCTTCAAGCTTTTTGTCACAATCGGATTTTGACATTGGATCATGGAATGTGGTAGGTTCATCCGAATCTACCACGTAGCATCCATCCATGAAAAATCCTTATCTTTCAGGTGGACTACTAATTCTACCAGATTTGAGAACGTTTTGTGTGTAATGATCAACCACTTGATCGTTTTCAACAACCTCTTGTTGATTGCTAGTTTTAACCAAACGTGTATCGGCTTGTGGTTCTTGATCCTCATCAAGTTCCATTGTTCTACTAGTTCCTTTCACAAGGAACTTAGCTTCCAAGAACTTAGCCTTTCGAGCAACAAATACCTTTTGCTCTGTTGGATCGTAGAAATAATATCCTATACTATCTTTAGGATATCCTACAGAGATACACTTAGTGGATCGTACTTCCAATTTATTTGGGGTGTATTGCTTCACATAAGCTTCACAACCCATACCTTTTAAATATGATAATGATGGAGCCCTTCCATGTCATATTTCAAAAGACGTCGTATCCACTTTCTTGGTTGGGGCCATATGGGCCGCGGAGAGCAAAGCGTAACCCCAAAGTGATAGAGATAAGGTGCTCCTAGCCATCATAGATCGAACCATATCTCATAGAGTTCGACTCCTCCTCTATCAAAACGAAGAACTTTAAAGAGTTGATTTTGTACTTCACCTTTTGAAGATTCTGAACGTTTCAAAACTTCTTCTTTGTGTCAAGTATACATAACCACAACTACTATAGTTGTTGGTAAACTTAATGAAGTATCTTTCACCATTCCTGGTTATTGGCTTAAAAGGATCATATACATCGGAATGTATGATACCTAATAAATCTTTTACCCTTTCCCACTAAGGGATTACTTGGTCATTTTAAGTAAGATTCGCATGTATCAAATGAACCAATTTCATTTGTTTCATCAACAATTCTTTCGAAATGTTTACATGCGACATTTGTTTATATGACCAAGGCGATAATGCCAAAGATAAGTCTCACTCAAATCCATTTTGAGTTTGTTGGTGATTGCTTGGTGCATTGAACTATCAAATGGTGTATTATTATGAACCAATTCATAACTACCATTTGAAGGCATAGTTTTAAAGTAAAACATGTCATTCATCGAAATATAAATGTCAATGTTTGCAAACTTTAAGTCAAAACATATTGTCTCAAAAGGGAAACTTAAATAATGTTCCTAGTCTAACTAGGAGCATTCAAGACATTTTAAAATAATTTCCAAACCATTTGGAAGTTTCAAAACATAGTCTCCTTTCTTGTAATGTTTATTTCTTTTGAACCTTTTGCAACGAATTGCAAACATGAGTTCCACATCCGGTATCTAATACCCATGTGTTAGAAGAAATAACATTAAGGTCAATATGTATCATTAAGATTATACCTGAGGTTTGCCTAGCATCCCTCTTGTTTTTTTTTTCAACTCTTTGAGATAGGTTGGACAATTCCTATTTAAATGTCCTATCTCACCACACTCAGAGCATGGATCGTTCATGGCAACCTTTGCCTTCTTCTCTTTTGGTTTTGGTGGTTTCGCTTTAGTCTTTCTAATTATTTCCTTTTGAATTACCCGTTTCCATTTGCAACATTTGCTTTGGTGTCGGGGTGATGCCCTTTCTTGTTGCCACCCTCATTGATCGTTAGAATGGATAAAATCCTTTTATCCATATCGAGCCCTTCGAGGTGATCAATATGGCTTTTCATCTTAAAGACATAAGATGAGTCCGATTGGGTTTCCTCCATTCGACATGTATGAAGCGCTCGAACTGTTTTGAAGTGTTCTACCCTTAGGAACATTTCCTACAATTGGGTAATCATGTCGTGTGCTCATGATGTTCAAAAACCTTTTGAATCTCGGAAATCATAATTCCTAACATGAGGCAAGAGGCTTGCATAGTATTCTCGATATACTTAATCCAATCGTTATAGGCATCCTTATCTTCCATAAGATGTTCATCGGGATTAGGATCGTTTTTCTAGTGATAGGTTACGGACGGTTTGGGTAATATTGTTAGCGGCCATCTACAAAATTTAACAAGGTTCAATTTTAGTATTTTCGATATTATTATATTTTAATCATTAATACCCTTTGTGTCTTACAGACAATTAATAATTAAAATCTAGAATCCAACGTTACATTTAAATATTGGTTAGGTGACCTTTATCCCTCTATTTAAATTAACAAGGTAGTCAACGTTTGACAATTGCAACTCTTTGCAACTTCTAGACATATGGGATCGGTTAAACATCTTTATGTTTAGTTGGCATGTTTAATCCCATCAACACCGTTTGTTCGCCATGCTTCGGTGACCCTAAGTTCATGGTTTCCAAATCAAGTCGTCCAACTTACACACACGTGTGAGTTTATACACATAAGTGGTTAGGTGACCTTTATCCCACAAACATGGTAAACCCACCTCGAATATACAAGTTCCCTCAAATATGGTTAGGTGACCTTTATCCCACGAAAGAGTTCCCAAGTGTTTCGAGTGTTGTATAAAAGGATGGTGTTTGACTTGTTTTATAAAAGGGATTTTTTGAGTTTTCAAAAATTCCAGTTTAGAAAACTTTATGTACCATACATTTGCATGCATTCAAATCCTTGGTACTTTTGTGAAAATAAATTTTCAAGGTTCTTTCTAATAAAACCCATTTTATTATAAAATCATTAATTTTTAATAACCTTTTATTAACCAATTTTAATGATCTTGTAAAGAACCAATTTTACGCTTGTTGTTGATTATTAGTTTGTTAAGCATGCATATCCAAATATCATCTAAACAATATAAATAAACAACCACACAAGCACAACATATATAACAATAGGTGCATAACCATAGCCAACTATTTTGACAACACTTGTTAGCCGAAACAAGTGTGCCAAAAGGTCCTTCCTAAAGGGTGAAAAATGACACAAGTATTGTGTCGTTGAACTCCCACT
Organism: Helianthus tuberosus; assembly: GCA_030545235.1. Classification (NCBI taxonomy): domain Eukaryota; kingdom Viridiplantae; phylum Streptophyta; class Magnoliopsida; order Asterales; family Asteraceae; genus Helianthus; species Helianthus tuberosus. Next base: position 110,682,417 of record CM060357.1, read on the forward strand.
TGATCCCGCATCCAAATGCTTCAAGTCTTCCTTTTGTATTGTGATTTCTCCACTTTCTTTGATCTTCCAAAATGTACTTTAATTCAGCTCCAAACTCCTTTGGACTTCAAAAAAATGTGTTTTGGTTATCGGGCTAAAATCCCGTTAAGAACTATGAAGTCCTTTATGCCCGAAATTGGCAAAAACCAAAACCGCATTTTTATGTGCATCTTCTTTTACAAAATATATCCTAATACATTTTTCTAGTAAAATAAAATGCACCTAATCTATTTATTTTACATACCAAATGAAAATAAATAAATTACATAACTTTACAAATGGAAGAACAAAAATAATAATTATTACAACCCATTGAATAATAAATCACAACACATTTATTCAACACAAGGTCATGGCTAGGTTATATGCACCAAAAAATATATATCCAAATATATATTTATATTATTTCAAGAAGCATAAAAAAATGGTTCCCTTTTAATAACCATTTTCGGCTATGTCCAAAAAACCGAAAAGGTTAGTTTTGTCCAAACAAACAAATCATCCATATGAAATAATTTTTCAAGATTCATTTATGCATGTAAGAATATAATCTTGAAAAACAAAGGGATAACCATACTTAAAATTTCGGCCATAAGGTTTTCATCAAACCCGAAACCCGAAAATTTTAAGTCTATTGAAGCATGCACTCATATAAGCGGCTCTAGATGCCATTGATGGGATTTTAACATGTTTATCAAAGCAATTTCATCCATATGAAATAAAAACGCAGCGGAAAATAAGTTTAAAACATGTTACTTTTATAAGATATAAAACCATTTATATGCAAAATCCCAAAACCCGGATCCATATATGAGATGTATACTATCAAACACAACCATAGGATGTTTAGAAAACTACCTTCTTGAAGTACAAGGAGTAATGGATATGAAGAAGGTGATGCTTCTTGAACGGTTGCCTCCAAGTGTAGAAGACCTCAAGCTTGTATACCCCAAGCCTTCCAACAAACACTTTAGTTTTAGCTAGGATTTCTCACTTGCAACTCACATGAAAGATCCCCTCTTGAAACCATCATATGGCCGAAAATTAGAGAGGAGGTTTTGGAGTTCTTGCACTTGATATATGAACTTGAAACTCTCCATTAGATCAACCATACATGACCCGATTTATTTTGAGTCTTACACTTGATTTTTCAAATAAAAATCAACCCTTGGATGATCATGTAGAGGCCGAAAATTTGCAGCCATTTTTAGCCATATTCTTCAAGTTCTTCCCTTGTTAATTTGTCATACAAATCTTAATAAAAGTAGTGAGAGAATGTGCCAACCAATTTACCCAATGCATGTTCATCTAACACATGCAAAAAGCATGCATTGTCATTGGACCAACAAGTTTAGGGAAGATCACCCAATCAAGGTGCTTCTAACTTATGACAACATGCATGGAAGATAATTGGCCAAGAATTTTTGGGAAGACCCCATGGGGGGGGGGTGGCGGCCAAGCTTTTATATAAAAAAATTTTTCTTTTATATAAAATATAAGTCTTGCATATATATATTTTATAACTTTTATAAAATATAACATCATATGTTATAAGACTTATGCTATTTTTATTATGTTATTTAACCCATTAAATAACAAAATAAAATATTCTCTCAAAATAAATTATCCATATAATTTATTAGTTTGTCAAGTGCAATTATTTAGAAAACCAATTTCTAAATATTCTAAGTGTTAATATTTATTTGTTTGATCACATCATAAATAAATATTATAAGTGTTTGTCTAGCTTGTATTTGGGTATGACTCGACTTGGATCATAACGTACTAGCCACATCAATTTAATATGTGTCTTGGGCATACAGAGTCCAACAATCTCCCACTTGCACAAGATACATAGAAGATTGATGCAAGTAGTAAATGACGCCTAACTACGGTTTACTACCCCCAATACATATGACTATATTTGCCATTCAATAACATCATCCCTTTCAAGTCCCTTACTTGAACATGATTTAGGTGAATCTATCATTTATCCTTTCGTTACAGATGTCATGTCAAATCCAGAGACACAGAGTGATCACTCTCTGTTGATTTAACTTTAGCAGGCCTTAGACATCTTACTCTCAACGAATAAGAGGAACGAATCCCCTCTTGACTACATACGTCTCTCACAATCACCTTGTACCATACCTGAGCTTAGCCTTATGTACTGTCATATTACTAACAGCGAAGAAAAAGTCAAGGTATAATATTTGGTGAATATCAAGACCCAATATGTATCTCAGGTCTGAGGATACTATGATATTCTCCTTTACTCAAATTTACTTATGATCAATCACAGATGATTCCATGCAGTAATATTTGAGAGCGAGTCAGTCCAATATTTGTATCCCACAAATATTTATGAACCTTGGCAGCAACGCCTTGCTCTATATTCATACTTCATGAATATCTACCAATCCAAGTTCATAATAGTCTTACATTCATATTTGTTCCCACAAGTATGATCGACTACGGACATTTAGAATAAGTAACTTATTCACGGATTTAAACATGCTAATATGGAACATAACTCGACATACCATAAAGAGTTATAATAATAATTGTTCCAATATCCAAATATAAAATAGATCAAGTCCAATCACTAGAATATCGAAGTCCTAAGGCACAAGTATGACCCTTTCATGCTTTGCCCTTTCAAGGAGCTTCGTGAGTGGATCCGCAATTTTTGATCAGTGTGAACTTTGCGAATACATGTCTTTCTCTTTTCAACTTCATCCCTTATGTAGTTGAAACTCCGCTCAATGTGCCTAGTCATTTGATGTACACGTGATTTATGCAATCACACCATCGTTATCACAAAGATCACTAGGGTCCTGAATGGTAGAGACTACCCCTAGATTGGTAATAATTCAAGTGGCAGATCCATATGAATTATCTCGATCAATGAAGCGGCGATGTATTCTGATTCTGTAGTGGACAATGTTACCCTGATTGTGATCGAGAACCATCTCGATTAGTTTGGAAACTCGTATCCATGTAACCATTTACAACGAATTCCTAAACTCGCATCCTTGTAACCCTTTACAACGAGTTCTTCTTTACCAGATCCATATATTAGAAATATATCCTTAGTCCTTCTAAGGTATTTCAATATATATTTTAACAGTCACCCAATGACTGTTACTCGCTGGTATCTTTTCGTCATGCCTAAAGCGCATGACATGTCCGTTCCAGTGCATATCATTACATACATAATGAATCCTATAGCTATCGCATATGGGATTCCTTTCATTCTTTCTTGCTCATCCTTTGAGCTTGGACATTGAAACGCTTTCAATATTGTCCTCTCTTTGAATAGGTACCAAACCTTTCATAGAGTTCTTCATCTTGAACCTTTTCAAGACTTTGTCAATGTATGCACTTTTGTTTAAACCTATCTAGCGCCTTGACCTATCCTTATAGATCTTTATTCCTAAATATAGGCGACTTCACCAAAATCCTTAATGGAAAAACAACTTTCAAGCCAGGCTTTTACACCCTCCAAGGTTGGAATGTTATTTCCAAATAGTAGAATGTCATCGACATATAATACAAAGAAAGTAATAATGCTCCCACTAGCCTTCTTATTCACACAAGCTTTATCAACGTTTTTTGATGAATCCATATTCCCTAATCTCTTCATCAAAACGGTGATTCCAACTTTTAGATGCTTGTTTCAATCCATAGATTGATTTCTTTAACATGCACACTTTGTTAGGATGTTTTGGATCGACAAAACCTTCAGGCTGAACCATATAGACATCTTCATCAAGATATCCATTGAGGAAAGCCGTTTTGACATCCATTTGCCAAATCTCATAGTCATAATATGCAGCTATGGCAAATAATATCCTAATCGACTTTAGCATCGCCATAGGCGAGAAGGTCTCATCATAATCAACCCTTTGAGTTTGAGTGAAACCTTTTGCTAAGAGTTTCGTTGTACAAGTATCCAAGTTTCCATGTATATATGTTTTCTTCATGAAAACCCACTCACTTCCAACCACTTTGGAGTTAAGAGATTTCACAACCAATTCCCATGCTTGGTTGTTATATATGGATTGCATCTCTACGTTCATGGCTTCAAGCTTTTTGTCACAATCGGATTTTGACATTGGATCATGGAATGTGGTAGGTTCATCCGAATCTACCACGTAGCATCCATCCATGAAAAATCCTTATCTTTCAGGTGGACTACTAATTCTACCAGATTTGAGAACGTTTTGTGTGTAATGATCAACCACTTGATCGTTTTCAACAACCTCTTGTTGATTGCTAGTTTTAACCAAACGTGTATCGGCTTGTGGTTCTTGATCCTCATCAAGTTCCATTGTTCTACTAGTTCCTTTCACAAGGAACTTAGCTTCCAAGAACTTAGCCTTTCGAGCAACAAATACCTTTTGCTCTGTTGGATCGTAGAAATAATATCCTATACTATCTTTAGGATATCCTACAGAGATACACTTAGTGGATCGTACTTCCAATTTATTTGGGGTGTATTGCTTCACATAAGCTTCACAACCCATACCTTTTAAATATGATAATGATGGAGCCCTTCCATGTCATATTTCAAAAGACGTCGTATCCACTTTCTTGGTTGGGGCCATATGGGCCGCGGAGAGCAAAGCGTAACCCCAAAGTGATAGAGATAAGGTGCTCCTAGCCATCATAGATCGAACCATATCTCATAGAGTTCGACTCCTCCTCTATCAAAACGAAGAACTTTAAAGAGTTGATTTTGTACTTCACCTTTTGAAGATTCTGAACGTTTCAAAACTTCTTCTTTGTGTCAAGTATACATAACCACAACTACTATAGTTGTTGGTAAACTTAATGAAGTATCTTTCACCATTCCTGGTTATTGGCTTAAAAGGATCATATACATCGGAATGTATGATACCTAATAAATCTTTTACCCTTTCCCACTAAGGGATTACTTGGTCATTTTAAGTAAGATTCGCATGTATCAAATGAACCAATTTCATTTGTTTCATCAACAATTCTTTCGAAATGTTTACATGCGACATTTGTTTATATGACCAAGGCGATAATGCCAAAGATAAGTCTCACTCAAATCCATTTTGAGTTTGTTGGTGATTGCTTGGTGCATTGAACTATCAAATGGTGTATTATTATGAACCAATTCATAACTACCATTTGAAGGCATAGTTTTAAAGTAAAACATGTCATTCATCGAAATATAAATGTCAATGTTTGCAAACTTTAAGTCAAAACATATTGTCTCAAAAGGGAAACTTAAATAATGTTCCTAGTCTAACTAGGAGCATTCAAGACATTTTAAAATAATTTCCAAACCATTTGGAAGTTTCAAAACATTGTCTCCTTTCTTGTAATGTTTATTTCTTTTGAACCTTTTGCAACGAATTGCAAACATGAGTTCCACATCCGGTATCTAATACCCATGTGTTAGAAGAAATAACATTAAGGTCAATATGTATCATTAAGATTATACCTGAGGTTTGCCTAGCATCCCTCTTGTTTTTTTTTTCAACTCTTTGAGATAGGTTGGACAATTCCTATTTAAATGTCCTATCTCACCACACTCAGAGCATGGATCGTTCATGGCAACCTTTGCCTTCTTCTCTTTTGGTTTTGGTGGTTTCGCTTTAGTCTTTCTAATTATTTCCTTTTGAATTACCCGTTTCCATTTGCAACATTTGCTTTGGTGTCGGGGTGATGCCCTTTCTTGTTGCCACCCTCATTGATCGTTAGAATGGATAAAATCCTTTTATCCATATCGAGCCCTTCGAGGTGATCAATATGGCTTTTCATCTTAAAGACATAAGATGAGTCCGATTGGGTTTCCTCCATTCGACATGTATGAAGCGCTCGAACTGTTTTGAAGTGTTCTACCCTTAGGAACATTTCCTACAATTGGGTAATCATGTCGTGTGCTCATGATGTTCAAAAACCTTTTGAATCTCGGAAATCATAATTCCTAACATGAGGCAAGAGGCTTGCATAGTATTCTCGATATACTTAATCCAATCGTTATAGGCATCCTTATCTTCCATAAGATGTTCATCGGGATTAGGATCGTTTTTCTAGTGATAGGTTACGGACGGTTTGGGTAATATTGTTAGCGGCCATCTACAAAATTTAACAAGGTTCAATTTTAGTATTTTCGATATTATTATATTTTAATCATTAATACCCTTTGTGTCTTACAGACAATTAATAATTAAAATCTAGAATCCAACGTTACATTTAAATATTGGTTAGGTGACCTTTATCCCTCTATTTAAATTAACAAGGTAGTCAACGTTTGACAATTGCAACTCTTTGCAACTTCTAGACATATGGGATCGGTTAAACATCTTTATGTTTAGTTGGCATGTTTAATCCCATCAACACCGTTTGTTCGCCATGCTTCGGTGACCCTAAGTTCATGGTTTCCAAATCAAGTCGTCCAACTTACACACACGTGTGAGTTTATACACATAAGTGGTTAGGTGACCTTTATCCCACAAACATGGTAAACCCACCTCGAATATACAAGTTCCCTCAAATATGGTTAGGTGACCTTTATCCCACGAAAGAGTTCCCAAGTGTTTCGAGTGTTGTATAAAAGGATGGTGTTTGACTTGTTTTATAAAAGGGATTTTTTGAGTTTTCAAAAATTCCAGTTTAGAAAACTTTATGTACCATACATTTGCATGCATTCAAATCCTTGGTACTTTTGTGAAAATAAATTTTCAAGGTTCTTTCTAATAAAACCCATTTTATTATAAAATCATTAATTTTTAATAACCTTTTATTAACCAATTTTAATGATCTTGTAAAGAACCAATTTTACGCTTGTTGTTGATTATTAGTTTGTTAAGCATGCATATCCAAATATCATCTAAACAATATAAATAAACAACCACACAAGCACAACATATATAACAATAGGTGCATAACCATAGCCAACTATTTTGACAACACTTGTTAGCCGAAACAAGTGTGCCAAAAGGTCCTTCCTAAAGGGTGAAAAATGACACAAGTATTGTGTCGTTGAACTCCCACTTGATCCCGCATCCAAATGCTTCAAGTCTTCCTTTTGTATTGTGATTTCTCCACTTTCTTTGATCTTCCAAAATGTACTTTAATTCAGCTCCAAACTCCTTTGGACTTCAAAAAAATGTGTTTTGGTTATCAGGCTAAAATCCCGTTAAGAACTATGAAGTCCTTTATGCCCGAAATTGGCAAAAACCAAAACCGCATTTTTATGTGCATCTTCTTTTACAAAATATATCCTAATACATTTTTCTAGTAAAATAAAATGCACCTAATCTATTTATTTTACATACCAAATGAAAATAAATAAATTACATAACTTTACAAATGGAAGAACAAAAATAATAATTATTACAACCCATTGAATAATAAATCACAACACATTTATTCAACACAAGGTCATGGCTAGGTTATATGCACCAAAAAATATATATCCAAATATATATTTATATTATTTCAAGAAGCATAAAAAAATGGTTCCCTTTTAATAACCATTTTCGGCTATGTCCAAAAAACCGAAAAGGTTAGTTTTGTCCAAACAAACAAATCATCCATATGAAATAATTTTTCAAGATTCATTTATGCATGTAAGAATATAATCTTGAAAAACAAAGGGATAACCATACTTAAAATTTCGGCCATAAGGTTTTCATCAAACCCGAAACCCGAAAATTTTAAGTCTATTGAAGCATGCACTCATATAAGCGGCTCTAGATGCCATTGATGGGATTTTAACATGTTTATCAAAGCAATTTCATCCATATGAAATAAAAACGCAGCGGAAAATAAGTTTAAAACATGTTACTTTTATAAGATATAAAACCATTTATATGCAAAATCCCAAAACCCGGATCCATATATGAGATGTATACTATCAAACACAACCATAGGATGTTTAGAAAACTACCTTCTTGAAGTACAAGGAGTAATGGATATGAAGAAGGTGATGCTTCTTGAACGGTTGCCTCCAAGTGTAGAAGACCTCAAGCTTGTATACCCCAAGCCTTCCAACAAACACTTTAGTTTTAGCTAGGATTTCTCACTTGCAACTCACATGAAAGATCCCCTCTTGAAACCATCATATGGCCGAAAATTAGAGAGGAGGTTTTGGAGTTCTTGCACTTGATATATGAACTTGAAACTCTCCATTAGATCAACCATACATGACCCGATTTATTTTGAGTCTTACACTTGATTTTTCAAATAAAAATCAACCCTTGGATGATCATGTAGAGGCCGAAAATTTGCAGCCATTTTTAGCCATATTCTTCAAGTTCTTCCCTTGTTAATTTGTCATACAAATCTTAATAAAAGTAGTGAGAGAATGTGCCAACCAATTTACCCAATGCATGTTCATCTAACACATGCAAAAAGCATGCATTGTCATTGGACCAACAAGTTTAGGGAAGATCACCCAATCAAGGTGCTTCTAACTTATGACAACATGCATGGAAGATAATTGGCCAAGAATTTTTGGGAAGACCCCATGGGGGGGGGGGTGGCGGCCAAGCTTTTATATAAAAAAAATTTCTTTTATATAAAATATAAGTCTTGCATATATATTTTTTATAACTTTTATAAAATATAACATCATATGTTATAAGACTTATGCTATTTTTATTATGTTATTTAACCCATTAAATAACAAAATAAAATATTCTCTCAAAATAAATTATCCATATAATTTATTAGTTTGTCAAGTGCAATTATTTAGAAAACCAATTTCTAAATATTCTAAGTGTTAATATTTATTTGTTTGATCACATCATAAATAAATATTATAAGTGTTTGTCTAGCTTGTATTTGGGTATGACTCGACTTGGATCATAACGTACTAGCCACATCAATTTAATATGTGTCTTGGGCATACAGAGTCCAACATTATTCATCCAAGTGCCTCCCCGTGGGGTGCTCCTGTTCTGTTTGTCAAGAAGAAGGATGGTTCTTTTTGTATGTGTATCGACTATCGTGAACTTAATAAGCTTACCGTGAAGAATCGTTATCCTCTTCCCCATATTGATGACCTATTTGACCAACTACAAGGCGCGTCCTGTTTCTCTAAGATCGATCTTCGATCTGGATATCATCAGTTGCATGTCCTCGAAGATGATATTCCAAAGACCGTTTTTCGTACTCGATATGGACACTACGAGTTCGTGGTCATGCCTTTTGGACTGACCAATGCACCCGCTGTGTTCATGGACCTTATGAATCGTGTGTGTAAACCTTATTTGGATCGTTTTGTGATAGTCTTTATTGATGATATTCTTATTTATTCTAAGTCTAAAACTGACCATGCTCGTCATTTATGTCTCATGCTCGAACTCTTACGTGGTGAACGTCTATATGCTAAATTTTCTAAGTGTGAGTTTTGGATCGATGAGGTGCAATTTCTTGGTCATGTCGTTAGTAAGCAAGGTATTCATGTTAACCCGTCTAAGATTGAAGCCGTAAAGAATTAGAGTACGCCTAAATCCGCATCCAAAATTCGTTCTTTTCTAGGATTGGCGGGTTATTACCGCCGGTTCATCGCAGATTTTTTTAAAATCGCTGTTCCTCTTACTTCTTTAACCCAAAAGGAGAGACCTTTTGTTTGGGGTCCCGAGCAAGAGAAATCTTTCCAGACCCTTAAGACCCTTTTGTGCAATGCTCCTGTACTTACTCTACCCGATGGGAATGACGATTTTGTGGTGTATTGTGATGCCTCAAACCGTGGATTGGGCTGTGTGCTCATGCAGCGGGACAAGGTTATTGCTTATGCCTCTCGTCAACTCAAAGTACATGAGAAAAACTACACTACTCACGATTTGGAGCTTGGTGCAGTTGTATTTGCGTTAAAGATTTGGCGACACTACCTGTAAGGTACGAAGTGTGTGGTCTTCACCGACCATAAGAGCCTCCAACATATCTTTGACCAGAAGGAACTGAACATGCGACAGAGGCGTTGGGTGGAACTACTTAACGACTACGACTGCGAAATTCGCTATCATCCAGGCAAGGCGAATGTAGCGGCCGACGCTCTTAGTCGTAAAAATCATTTTAAGGCTATTCGTATATCTAGTGATCTGCATGCGTGTATTCGTGAAGCTGAGTATCCGTCAGCTAATGAAGGAAGTCTATCTGTGGAAGTTCTTGGAGCTAACGTTAATCAGCTTGAAACTAAGTCTGATGGTCTTCAGTACTATCTCAATCACATCTGGGTGCCGGATCGCGATAACCTCCGTGAGCTCATCATGAATGAGGCTCACAAATCTCGTTACTCTATACATCCAGGTGCCGATAAGATGTACCAGGATCTGCGTATGACTTAATGGTGGCCTGGCATGAAGAAGGACATTGCTGTGTATGTTTCTAAATGCCTTACTTGTTCGAAGGTTAAGGCCGAACGTCAGCGTCCTTCTGGACTCTTGGAGCAACCTAAGATCCCAGTTTGGAAATGGGATAGCATTGCTATGGACTTTATTACCAAACTACCCCGTACGCCTTTTGGTCATGATAGTATCTGGGTGATTGTTGATCGCTTGACCAAATCGGTCCACTTTCTTCCTATTCGCGAAGATTATGAAGTGGAGAAACTTTCTTGAATCTATACCGATGAGATTATATGCCGTCATGGCATACATCTAGACATAATCTCGGACCGTGATGGTCATTTTACTTCGCGTCTTTGGCAAACCTTCCAATCCGCTATGGGTTCGCACTTGAATCTTAGCACGACCTTTCATCCTCAGAAGGATGGACAGACCGAACGTACTAATATACTCCGTTCTTGTGTCATCGACTTTGGTGGCAACTGGGATGTACATTTACCATTGATTGAGTTCTCGTACAACAACAGCTATCATTCCAGTATTCAGATGGCTCATTTCGAAGCTTTGTATGGCCGCAAGTGCCGATCTCCTCTCAGCTGGCATGAGATTGGTGACAAGTAGTTTACTGGCCCTGAAATTATTCACGAGACAACGGATAAGATTCTTCAGATCCGTGATAACTTGATCAAGGCTAGGAGCAGACAAAAGAGTTGTGCTGATATTAGGCGTAAGCCTCTGGAATTTGATGTTGGTGATCGAGTTCTACTCAAGGTATCTCCCTGGAAGGGAGTAGTTCATTTTGGAAAGAAGGGAAAGCTCGCCCCTCGCTATGTGGGTCCTTTCGTGATACTTGAAAGGATTGGCAAGGTGGCGTACAGACTCGACTTGCCACAAGAACTAAACAACGTGCATCCAGTGTTCCACGTATCTAATATACGTAAATGCCAAGCCGATGAGGAACTGCAGGTTCCCCTCGAAGACTTGCAAATAAACGAAGCTGTTCAATTTATGGAGAAACCGGTCAAAATCATGGATCAAGCTGTCAAGCGTTTGAGGCGCAGCAAAATTCCCATTGTTAAGGTTCGATGGGAAGGAAAGCATGGCGCCGAATTCACTTGGGAATTGAAAAGTGATATGAAGGCTAAGTATCCGCAGCTCTTTGAGCAGTCTTCTTCTAAGATTTCGGGGACGAAATCTCCTAAAGGAGGGGAGACTGTAACGCCCAGCGTCCCCAAACTTTAGGCTCTTGGCAGGATTAGTCCCTGAACTTTTGTCGATTGTCAGTTTTAGTCCCTGTATTTATGGGAGGTTGATACTTTGACACTTTTGGTATGAAACTTGTTGAAACTTGATACTTGATGCTTGAATCTTAATTCTTGATACTTAAACTATGAGACTTGACACTTAATCTAGATACTTGATTCTTGATGCTTGACTTGATTCTTGATGCTTGACTTTTCTTTTCTAATTCTGTTTCTTTTTATAACCCAACCCAGTCTTCATGTTTTTCTTTTTGTAACCAGGTTTGTTATAAAAAGTTTTGTGACTCTTTCCAGCAAACTTTGAAATTTCGGATTTTTCAATTTCAGTCAACTTGAAAACTTTGTCAATCTTTTCTGAAATCACATCTGAATCGGGACTTCAAGATCTGAGAATAATTTTTCCGATCCAATCATGGTATAAACCAATCCTTTTGAATCATCATTCGCATTTTTCTCAGATTTTGAATTTTTCAGATAACCATCATGAAAACTACCTTCATTTCATCCTGTGATTCAGATTTACCTGTTTCAACCGACTCTTCTTTCAAAACACTCTCAACGACCTTACCTACCACCTCTGAATCACTAGAATCATCAGATTTGGAATAGGTTATGTCTATATTGTCTGGCAATTGATCAACCATGTTGAAAGCTTTTTCCACCTTCTCGTCATCATAGAATGTGAATTTTTCCTCAAACGGTGGTGGAACTTGATGATACTCTGAGCCAATTCCTTTCTTGTTTTGCTCAGAATCTTTACCATTCGGTTTTAGATTGAAAATGTGTTCAAGAACATATGATGAAGCATGATAACTGTGTAACTTGTTATTATCTTGTTCTAAATCAGCTATTTTACGCTTTAGCTTAGCAACATCTTCAATGTAAGAGTTTACAACTTGTTGCTTAATTTCATACTATCGCTTAAGCGTATCAGATGTTTCAGAACAATATTTCAATCTTGATTGAACAAGTTTCATTTGACTCTTCACGTCTTCATATGATTCTTTTGTGATATGATATGCAAGTTTTATTGAATCATACTTTTTTTTCATTTCTTGGAAAGCAATTTCTTTTTGTAAACACTCTTCTATCATTTTTGAAACCTTTTCTTTCAAAATTTCATTTTCTTTTTCTAAAAACTTGCATTTTTGAGTCAGTTTTTCATCATTATCTTTCAAAACTTTTTCTTTTTCTAACATTTCTTTACATTTTTCTTTGAAAACTTTTTCAATTTTAGTGAATTCTAAGTCTCTTGTTCTGAATTTTTCATCTCTTTCAGTACAAGCACTGCACGTTTCCATGCATTTCTTGTACTTTTCAACATTATTGTTTGAAACTTCAGATTCAGTTGAAGTATTTACCTCAGTGATTGGCACCTCAGCTTTTTCTTCAGTCTGCTTCTGATCTGCTTCTTTCTTCAATTTTTCCTCAACAGCATCATCAGCATCGATCACTTCAACCGAACTTTCCATCTTCACATCATCTTCTTCTTTCTTCTTCGAATCATCTTCATTATGCTGTTCTTCAGTAACAGCTTCTTCGACAACTGCTTCGTCTTCTTTTTCTTTCTCTTTCTCAGCTACCTTCTTCGAATCATCAACCAACTCATCAACATTCTTCTTCATTCTTTCTTCATCCCTCTTCTTCAAACTTGCTGTCATTACATCTCTAATGATCTTGTCCAGCCTTTTCAGATAAGTTTTATCTTTCGTGACATTTGAGTAGTATTCGCCGGACAGAGGAATAACAGCTAGTACATCATTGTACCCCACTTCTCGTCTGTGAACAACTGGATCTCCATTTTTGTTGATGTAACACTCACTCTTCTTATTGTATCTTCCATAAAACTTTGCATCTTCAAACTCTTCATACATCTTTTGAATTCTGTAATCTGCAAAGAATCTTTCTCTTTCCGTTTTCTCTTTCAGAATTTCTTATCTCGTTTTCTCCCTTATCTCAGCAACAAAAGCATTATGTTTGTTGAATCCATAGTCTTCTTCTGGAAGAAATTCACTCCAGTCGAATCCTTCATCATCTTGGATCACAACACATGCTCTTGACTTCTCTTTCTCATAATTATTTTCAATTTGTTTCAACCTTGGTGATTCCTCTCTGCTCCTGTGATAGATCGCTTTTTGATAGTAATCGTCTTTAAACGGATTAGCAGTTTCTTCAACAGCAGAGTTTTTGCATTCACTTTTGAAATGACCCTTTTGCTTGCATTTGAAGCAAGTTACTGTTGATTTGTCGAAGCCCAGTTTTGTTGATGGTCCACCGATTGATTGTCTGCCAGTAATTTCCATGAACCACTGAGCTCTTTGAATGCAGCTTGTCAAACACCATCTCAGATCAATAAGTTCCATCTCTTCTGGATCGGTCTGTTCATAATCTTCCTTTGTCAGTTCAGAATTTCCAATTTTCCCAGCCACCAGATCTTCATATGATTCTAGAATCGATCCCAGAAAGCTCATTTGTTGTTTAGCAGCGTTAATGCTCATTGCTGGAGAATTTTTCAGCTTTAATACGATGTTGCAGAGAATTTCTTCAGATTCTTCAGAGTTTGAAGTTGTGGAAGATGAATGATATCCTGGATTGTAGCTTGATGAGTTTGTCTGTGAGTCTTTTTGTTTTTTCAACACTGAATGCAGTCTTTGGTGATTCACTAACTGTCATCGAAGGGACACAGCCCTTGTAGTAAAGACCCACATTCTGTTGATGTGACGAACTGCTCATCTTGCTTTGTTTCTGCAATTCAAGCTCGTGACTTTCAATCTTTTCAATCAAAACATCAAGAGTGATCGTATCATACAGTACATCATTTTTCAAAATAAACACAAACGTTTACCACTGATCAGCTCGTGGTAACGCTTCAATGATTTTATAATGAGCTCCTCACGTCTTTTTATAATTCCAAACCTATCGAGTTCGATTTTAAGGTGACAAAATCTTTCAATTATTTGTCTTACAGATTCACCTTTTAAACCGTCAAACAAATCAAATTCCTTTTTAAGTAAAGCAGTTTTGTTCTTTTTGATCTGTTTTCCCCCTTCGGCTTTAACTCTCAAAGCTTCCCACACTGATTTTGACGAACCATCATGATTTAAAAGTGAGAAAATATCATCTCTGATAGACTGTTGGATTAACGCAATAATTTTCTGTTCATACGAAAATTTTCTTTTATCTTCATCTGATAAGCTATTGAGATTGATTTCTTCGTTTTTATCATTAACTGGCCGACTGTACCCGAACTCTAAACAAAACCAACTTTCGTGTGAGTAAGCTTTCGTCCAGTTCAAAAACCTTTCTCTCCACCAAGTATAATCTTCAATATTTTCAAGTTTCGGTGGTTCAAAATGTGTTCCGTAAAAGTTATCATGTTTTATGTTATCGTTTATGGCTTTTGTGATTGTTTTTGGTGTAACGGTTGATGTTTCTGAAGACTCGGACGTGAACGCCTTGTAAAACGTGTTGTAGAACTCTTCAGCCATGACACTTGATTCCTTGTTTTTCTTCTTCGCGTATCATACTTTAAATTTGCTCCTCGTTTATCACCTTGAATCACCTGCAAATACACAAACAAATGATCAGTTTAAAGCGAACAGTCAGTTGAATGAATGAGTAACCGATCGGATGAGGTCAATCACAAATTCAATCGGATGACTTTGACCAAAGGACTTTAAACGGATCGGATGACAATCCGTACGAATCACTTCTTTAATGGGTCTGAACAATGGGACGGATACTCCTCCGATCGAACGTGGTCAACAAAAGTCAAATTTGTTAAGTTGATCGGATGTAGATTCGATCGAATGACCTTCCGTCAGATTGTCAAAGTACTTATAAGACTTCCAATCGGATCACCCTTCGGTCGGATGGCAATCCGAGTGTTGCAAGACGGATTATCAATATGACTTATGTCCGGATGGTCATCCGATCGGATGGCCATCCGGGTGGAAAGCAAGAACAGCAACATTGATGAACGACATGATATTTCAAACAGAAAATCTTTGATTTCTCTCAAAATACTTGGAATTTAGATCTGAAATTTTGTAGGCTTGTAAAACAATTGTTTTCGCACAATATGTCAAAATTTCAGCCAATTTTAACCATGAAAACCTTGTTAATTTTGCGTTTTTCTGTCGAAAAGAAAAGAAAATGAGTAGAGTAAGAAATATCACAGATCTGATGTGATTTTTTAATCTGAAACTGATGTAAACTCGTGAAATATTGCGTGTTTGATCCGTGCAATCAAGCTCCTGCTCTGATACCACTTGTGAGCGCGTTGTAGGACCATAATCAACTCCGAGACGATTGCGTAACGACACGTGTGACGTGCGGAATCCGTACACGTGCGTGGACCGAACACGAGAACGTATATAACCTGTGATTCGATTGAATGATATGAAATCGTACAAGAACCTTGAATCACCTTTTGCCTTTTCTCTCTCTACTTTCTCTCTCTAAGCTCCAAGCTCTCCCAAGTCCAAATGTGCAAAAGTTGCAAAAAGTTCTAAAACTAAACTAAACACTCCTAATTATAGGCCATGACTTTTAAGGAAGTTCTCCTTAATTACAATATTGCCACCTTGCCTTTTTCTCTCTAATTATTACAATATAAAGCTATGTTTCATTCTAATTACTGCTACGAACTGGATTGACGGAGGTGATAGACATAACTGCACTCACAAAAGACAAGTTTGTTCCTCCTTGAATCACCTTGAAATCAACTCTTGGTCTTTAAAATGGCTTGAAACTAACTTGGAATGGCCATGATTTTTATGAAACAAGTTTTGAAAATGGAAATGGGTGTTGTAAAGGGGGTGTTCAGCCGAGATGTATCAAAGGAAGAAGAAGATGTTTTGAAAAGGTTTTCTTAGAATTGTATGTTAAGTGTGTGTTAGTAGGAAAAGTGAAATGATTATGTTTATGTAAGAATGCAACACATGGCAAATGTGAAATGTGGGTGGGCACTCTAGCCGCCACCTTTCACCATCTCTCACACATTCTCTCTCTTATATAACATATATGCACATATATATGTCTAACACAGGTATTTAACTGGTTACCGGGTATTTTGTTTCTCGTTTTATCAGCGTTTTAAGGCATTTAAAATTATTTTCAGTATTCTATAAAAATAATCTCATCAAAATATTACTAAATAATATTTCGTTCACTTAGACTGGCTGCATCGTCCGCGTTTCGCAGTATACGCACTGTATTGCGCAGTACGCGCTTAAATTCACAAAACAAGAACTTTAAGCGTTTTGACAAATTTTTCTTCACGAATATGATTAAAAATAGGGTTTTAATCATAACGGAATATTTTTCGGATTTTAACGTTATCCGGACAGTCACCGACATTCATTTCGCATTTTGTTCGTTACGCGATAAGCGTTTAACTTATTATTGCCAACGTAATTTTTAGCAAAGTTTGAGTTTGTCAAACTTTCAAATACCTCAAATTAATGTCCTATTTAATAATTTAGTGCCTACATATAATCATAACACATGTCACACCTGTACAGTGCCAGCTTAGAATAGCCGGGTGTCATATGGATGAGGCTCACAAGTCTCGTTATTCAATCCATCCTGGTACAGACAAATGTATAAGGATCTTCGTACCCAGTATTGGTGGCCGGGTATGAAGAAAGACGTTGCCTTATACGTATCCAAATGCGTTACTTATCTCAAGGTAAAGGCAAAACACCAACATCCATCTGGTTTATTGGAACAGCCGGAGATTCTGGTTTGGAAATGAGAAAACATTGCTATGGATCTCATCACCAAACTACCACGAACACCTAGAGGTCATGATGCCATTTGGGTGGTCATTGATCGTCTAACAAAGTCAGCACACTTTTTTTCCAATCCGTGAGGATCTATCTGCTGACAAACTTGCCAAGATATACGTTGATGAGATTGTATCTCGACATGGTGTTCCTTTGATCATCATATCAGACCGTGATGCTTGATTCTCATCTCATTTTTGGAAGACCATTCAATCTGCCATGGGAACCAAACTCAATTTGAGCACTACTTATCATCCTCAAGCGGATGGACAATCCGAAAGGACAATTCAAACAGTGGAGGATATGCTTAGAGCTTATGTGATCGATTTTGGTAGTAGTTGGGATTCGCATCTACCATTGATCAAATTTTCCTACAACAATAGTTATCACACCAGCATCAACATAGCGCCTTTCGAAGCTCTACACAGTCGAAAATGTCGTTCACCTGTCTACTAGAATGAGGTTCGTGAAGCTCAGCTCACCGGACCAAAACTCATTCTAGAGACTACAGACAAAGTCAAGAAAATTCGCGATAACCTCTTGACAGCTAAAAGCCGTCAAAAGAGTTATGCGGACAAACGACGCAAGCCCTTGGAATTCCAAGTTGGTGATCACGTCCTTCTTAAGGTATCCCCTTGGAAAGGTGTGATTAGATTTGGAAAGAAAGGAAAACTTGCACCTCGATATGTGGGACCATTCAAGATCATTGAGAGGATCAGAAAGGTAGTCTACAAACTAGAGCTGCCTCCTAAACTTGGAAATGTTCATCCAACTTTCCACGTGTCCAATTTGAGAAAGTGTTTGGCTGATGAAAACCTCCACATCCCTCTTAACGAAATTCGTGTTAATAACACAATGCACTTTGTCGAGAAACCAGCGGAAATATTGGACCGTGAAGTCAAGAAGCTCAAACGCAAACATATACCAATTGTCAAAGTTTGCTGGGAATCCAAACGTGGCCCAAAATTTACTTGGGAACAAGAGGATCAAATGAAAGCGAAATACCCACATCTATTCTCACAAGTTACCTCTAATTAAATTTCAGGACAAAATTTCCTCAAGTAAGGGAGACCGTAACCTTTATGCTTTTGCAATCATTGTACGATTCCAAACATTTTCGTATCTAATAAAATCTTGAGTTTTATTTGCGAGAATGTATAATTATCAATCACTACACAATCCCGGAAATTTTTATTCAATAAAATCTTGCATTTTATTTGTAAGAATGCAAAAATGTCAATCGTTGCACAATTTCAATCATTTTCGTGTTCGATAAAGTTTTATACTTTATTTGTGAAATGCGTAACCGTACGATCGAACGAGTCGATATCCACGACATTTCCGGCAAAATCCAAGTTACATATGCATTAACACCTTTATATAACCTAAATATTGGGTTAAAAGGGGTTAAAAGTGACAAAACACAACAATACAAGTCCAGGGGCCAAATCTACCAAAAAGCAAAACTTGTCCCCCAAGGAAGCTTTACAGACCGCAAAGACTCCCCCTTACGATCCGTAATGGGTGCCCAGACAGAAACTATTTGCAGCCACTTGTTTCATTTCTTGGTGCCCAAGCTCACGAAATATTCAGCTCATAACCTGCATTTGACATGTGTTATGACCACCCTAAGATCATGATACCTCATGGACACTTGGATTGATCTTAGGAGTCCATAAACACTATAAATAGCAAGTGATTTCAACCATTTTCACTTGCTCATTTCATAAATCTTTTCTCCTATCTCTTGGAAGGTTGCTTCCAGCTTTTGGAGGCCTCCTAACTGAGTTCTTAAGTGTTCCTTAACACAAGTAAGTACTCACTCCTAGTCTATTTTAGCTATTTTGAGCTAAAAGTCAAATAGCTTGACTTTCTGTTTGACTTTCGGTTCTGACCGTTTTTTGTCAAGTCAAAGTTCAATTGAACTTTTCAACGTGATTGTAATCAGGAATATTATAATCCCTTGCGATTGCACCTTCTGATTACCACGTTTACTAGGCGAAGTGACGAGTCAAAGTTTTAGTCAAAGATGTGCATAAGTGCATTTTACGACGAAACGGTTTTCGGGTTTTAAAACTTAAAGTTTTGACACCAAATCAGTTTTATAACTTAATTAGACATGTTCCAACATGTCTAACTCGTCATTTCTAGTTTAGTGCTTTTATTTGGGTTGTAAGTTGAGCGGTTTGACCACCACTTTGCCTTTCGAATCCGACCCGTTTGGTCGATCTTAGGATTCGACCAAGCACATATTTGTGACCATAGTTGTATAGGGAATAACCCTCTAAGGTTATACCTTATGGTCATAAGGTTTGGTTAGTTGTATGATGAGTTGATCTTTATGTACTTAAAAATGACCAAAACACCCTTTTTGTGCATAAATTGATTTTAAGCATATGTAACCAAAGTTTTGACATCTAAACTGATGTTAAAACATTGTCAAACATGTTTTGGCATATAATACTCATCATAGGACATATTTAACCATCCGAACTTATAATTACGCTAATGACCCGTTAAAGTGGCGTAAACCACTTTAACGAGTCATAACGGGTCAAAAGCACTTAGGATCCTTTCCAAATCAGAATGTTAAGTTTAGTAAACCATATCATAAGAGTTCCAACACTCGTTTGGTTTATAAGACTTCATTCTATCCAATCCTATGATTAAAGTCCCGACACACTAACATAGTTATCCGATACTAGGAGACCATTGAACTTTTGATCCTTTGAACTTTGTTTGATCATTTGAACAAGACTTATACGTAATCCCAAGTGAGTACGTAGTCCCCTCTTTTACATTTTCAAATGTTTTTGGGGTGATTCATATTGCCTATCACTACTTTCTTGTTTTCATGACATTATACATGGTTTGTTTGCTTAGTACATATAGCACATGATTTCAAAGACATTTTTGCTTCGTATGTTGACCTAGCATACCTAGCACATGATTTCAAAGACATTTTTGCTTCGTATGTTGACCTAGCATACCTAGCACATGATTTCAAAGACATTTTTGCTTCGTATGTTGACCTAGCATACCTAGCACATGATTTCAAAGACATTTTTGCTTCGTATGTTGACCTAGCGTACATAGCACATGATTTCAAATACATTTTTTTGCTTCGTATGTTGACCTAGCATACCTAGCACATGATTTCAAAGATATTTTTGCTTCGTATGTTGACCTAGCATACCTAGCACATGATTTCAAAGACATTTTTGCTTCGTATGTTGACCTAGCATACCTAGCACATGGTTTCAAAACAATGCTTACATTGTTCTAGACATTTTGGTGCGTTGAACTCGACAATGATACATTCATTAACATTGATCACGCCGACCGGTAGTATGCAATGGTACCATAGGATTGACAATCTCGTTCCCGCTTCTTAGGTTTATTTGGAAGTGACCTTAGGGAATGACAGAATCCGATGAATATTTTATAAACCTTTGTCCTTATAAGGGTTTATCCGACAGTCAACAAGGCTTGAATGTATTCACCAACAATCCATATATATGTTTACACAATAAAAGCAATGGTTTATAAAACAAAACCTTTGATTAAACAAGACTTTTGTTCATTCAAAAAATTGTTTTATACAAGACATTTTGGTTATACAAGACATTATTTCCTATGGTTTAAGCAAAGACCTTTTGTTTACCATACAAGACATTGGTTTATACAAGACATTGTTTTATACAAGACATTGGTTTAAACAAGACATTTCATTTTATGGTTTATGGTAAGAGAGTTAGATAACTAGACGTGTGTAATATGATAAAAGCATGGTGGATACGCCGCTGGTACTTCCTATATATAAGTGCTTTTATTGTATTACATATCGTAGCGTTATCTAAACCACTTCAAACAAAAGACAAGACATGACATATTTTATACAAGACATGACATATTTCGGTTATTAAGTTAACCATTCATCATTTCTTTTAAATCATTTGATTTTCATATGATTTCATAAAAGAAACATTTTTATAATGGTTCATGGCTACTTTTGTAATAGTTAAACATTTCTTTTAACATTCAAAGCCATGAATCTTCATCACGAAACCTATGTTACTCATAGGCAGTTTTATGCTGACATTTTATTTTCACATATGTTTCAGGAGCTAATGTTTGATTTTGACCATGCTACACCTAGGGCGGACTCGGGCCTTAGTGAATTTAAAATTTGAAAGACAATTGTTATGTTTTTATTTTATTTTCCCAAGACAATGTAAACAGTTAATTCAATAATACAAAACTTTATGTACCATGTTTTGTGAAACAATAGTTCTGTGACATGACTCCCAGATGTTTCCGTCGTGGTTTTGTTGTTTTACGCGGTTGGGGTGTCACACAGATCATTGGAGGTGGTAGGGTGGGTTGCCAGAGAAGAAAGGTACAGAAGGAGTTGTGGGGGTGAGGTGAGATTTTGTTATATTTTAATAAAAATGATTAAAAGAAAAAAATTATAAAAACGGTTTTGGATGAAAATGGCAATTTAGAAATTATTTTTGTTAATGCCAAAAATACCCCTAGTCTTAACCAGGTTTTTAGACTGAGTTAGGCAATGTGATTAAAATGGCAAAAAAAATGCAAAACTCAAGAACCCAGAGGCGAAAAAAAAAACTATTTGGACTAAAATGACAATTTAGGACAAACCTTAAATACTAAAAGAGCAATTTACTCTATAATATATTGTGGTTTACAGAAATGGAAATATGTGGGTATATATATGGGTCTACATATTCACACACCCAAGTGCCTATTCACATACCCTCATATACGCCTCGTATTGATCTATACGTCGTGTATAACCTTTTTCAATTTCCAAGAGAATCTCCGATTACGTCATATTTTGTCTTATATGCCTCGTATAGGCCTATATGGGGTGTACAGACGAAAAAGACAATTTTACCCCTGATTTGGGGCTGTACACATGGGTAAATTGGTCTTTTTTGCCTCTCTTATATGCCTCAGATATGTCTGTATGAGGCGTATGTATATAAAGGTTTTTTTTAATAAAAAACACTTTTATAAATGGCAAATTACCATTTTAGCCTTGAGTTAGGCCTAGATTGGGGGTGTCTCAGGGCTAAAATGGTAATTTGCCATTTTCTTTTTTTAAATTTTAAACTTCAGGGCAAGACTGGGCGTCTAGGGTTGTTTAAAAGGGTATTATACCCCTGTGTTAGTGCTAGACTGGGGCAACACAAGGCTAAAATGGTCTTTTGAACCACACTAGACGCCTAGTCTTGCCCTGTACACGACGTATATATTTTTTCCCCTCTTTTTGAGAACAATAACACAAGTATAAACTATAAAAAAACTCATTTTATCAAGACTGGGCGTACAGGGCAAGACTGAGCGTCTAGGGTTGTTTAAAAGACTGTTATACCCTTGAGTTAGGGCTAGACTAGGGGCATCACATGGCTAAAATGGTCTATTGGGCCACACCAGACGCCCAGTCTTGCCCTATATATGGCGTATATTTATATTTTTTTCTTTTTTTCTTTTCAAGATCAATAAAACTAATATTAATAATAAAAAACTCATACTAATATCAATAACATTAATATTAATTATAAAAAAACTCATATTAATTATAATAACACTAATATTAATTATACAAAAATCATATTAAGGAGTTGGCTACAAAGTCTAAAGGGTAAATTACTTTTTGAGTCCCTGTGTTTTATGGGTTTTAACTTGTTGAGTCCAAAAGCAAAAAGTTTAACGACCTGAGTCCACATAAGCATTTTCTTTAACCATTTGAGTCCAAATTTCTAACACTGTTAAATTTTTTTGGTTAACTATTGTTACATGACCAAAATACCCTTATAGTTAAAAATATAAAATAATAAATTCCCCTATATTAAAAAATAGAAAACTAAATACCCCTATATTAACACACTGCACTCAGTCTCTTTCTCTCAAAACAACCACTACCATTACCATCATACACCACAAAGTCTAAAGGGTAAATTACTTTTTGAGTCCCTGTGTTTTATGGGTTTTAACAAGTTGAGTCCAAAAGCAAAAAGTTTAACGACCTGAGTCCCCATAAGCATTTTCTTTAACCATTTGAGTCCAAATTTCTAACACTGCTAGAATTTTTTGGTTAAATATTGTTAAATGACCAAAATACCCTTATAGTTAAAAAATAATATAATAAATGCCCCTATATTAACACACTGCACTCAGTCTCTTTCTCTCAAAACAACCACTACCATTACCATCATACACCACCATAACCATCATACCTCTGACAGCACCGTCTTCACCATCTCCACCTCCACCGCAACCTCCTGATTCCAGTTCACCGCTAGTTCTTCAATCTCCGCAAGTCAAGATCTAGCGATATCAACAAACTCACTGATCCGGACAGTCACCTAGGGTTTTGAGAACAGATCGACGGCTGCACTCCACCTAGGGTGAAACGTCTTCAACGGCTGCACTCCACTTAGGTTTTGAGAACAGATCCGGACGTCTTCAACGACTGCACTCTACCAGTGTGAAACGTCTTCAACGGCTGCACTCCTGCGTCCAGGCTGTTCTCCACCAGCTCCATTGAAGCAACTGGTAGATTGATTGTATAGGATAAATGGATTACCAGTGAGATGGAATTGGATGATGGAAGAAACTTTTGATTTGACGAAATTGGGTGTTTTAGGGCTTTTAACTACAGGGACTCAGGGCAGTGGCAAGAAAAGTGGTTGGAAATAAGCTTCAATGGAAGATGAAAGGTATTTTGTTAAAATTATAGTTTGTGGAAGTTTAATTGATCAAGAGAATTAAATCCCTAATTTTATATACAAGAAATTTAGTTTGAAATTTGTTGTTAGGCATGAAGATCTTGAATGGGACAGTGGGGCGCCGGCAATGGTGGCAGTGGTGGTGACAGTGGGGCGGCGGCGGTGGTGGCAGTGGTGGTGACAGTGGGGCGGCGGCGGTGGTGGCAGTGGTGGTGGCAGTAGGGCGGCACTAGTAGTGGAGGTGAGACAATAGTGGGGATGGTGGTGGGGCAGCACTGTGCGGTGGTGTTTATATATATATATATATATTATGCATTAAAGACTTGTTCCTTGTACTTATGTGCATATAAGACTTGTACTTTGTGTGTAAATGACCAAATTACCCTCATAGTTAACAGACTTGGTGGATGGAGTTAGAAATTTGGACTCAAATGGTTAAAGAAAATGCTTATGGGGACACAGGTCGTTAAACTTTTTGCTTTTGGACTCAACTAGTTAAAACCATAAAACACAGGGACTCAAAAAATAATTTACCCAAGTCTAAATTTCCTAGAAAGTGTAAAAAGTCATAAAACACCATAATGTCAACCATAAAACACATCAAAAACTCATAAATAACATAATGAAGATTATTAAAACATCATATATATGGGTTTTGTGTTGTGTTTTAGATGATAAGGATCTTATTATGGATTGACAAACATTATTGTGTTTTATGTTGATTAGCATGTTGTGTTTTTGAAGGGGTATGGTCCCAAAAAGCCGCGCAGACCAATCAGGTCGCGCGCTGAACCATACTCCTTATACATTATTCTGATCAGTCTGCAGACCCCGCGCGGGCTTCTAAGGCAAAACCTAGACCGCGCACGAGGTCCAAGCAAGATGTAACATCAGTTTTCACACTTAGCATCCTGAATAAGAGCCCTCAACCCCTAAGCCTTGCGCCGACTAGTTGGACATACACCAAAGGTCACGCGAGGGTAGCGGCGCATGTCATTTTAGGAAACATCAAAGGTACGAGTGGCAGAAGAACGAGCCAATCAGCGTCCAGCAGACTGTACCCTATCGTGCTCCATGATTAACAATCGTGCAGGAGACAAAAGGTACACAAGGACGCCTATGTGGCACCAATCAGGGGGCGGCGAAAACTGTCCCATGATCTCCACTCACCTGCTGATGTCAGAGGGACAACAAGGACGACAACCCGGACACGTGGCTCTAATCAAGGTGCGCCAGCACCGAAGATCTTCTAGAAGACACTAACAGTCGACACCACAGAGACAGATCGGATATTCCTTGTTGTCGTCTTCAGGCCTAAGGCCCATCAGCCCATCTCCTTCTACACCACTCCGGCTATAAATAGGAACCTTCACTCATAGGTTAATTCATTCTGCTCTCTATAATCTCACTCTTAACACACACTTATTTCCTCAAAGCAGTTACTTATTCTCATGCCTAAGAGTGGTTAAAAGGGAAACCCCCATATTCCCCTCTTTACTAGCTTAACGAGGTATTATTGTTTTGCAGGAAGGATTATACTCAAGCTCATGAAGAATTAAGAAGATTAACCCTCATGCTTGAGACATAAACCCAACTAATTAACCTAAAATTAGTTCCGTGTTTCTTTATTGGCGCCTACCGATTTTTACAATCACTTCATCTTCTTTTTTCTGAGCTTTTTCTGATTCTCGATCATGGCTGGTCAGGGAATATCCGATTTCGGCTTCGGTACACACTCTAATGTAGGAGCGGGGGAGGACAACTCGCACGCCCAACTCCATCCTACTGACGAGTTAGTCGAAGGCGAAGCAACAAACATTGGGGGACCCCGCGCGAGTATCACTTACATCACTCAAACGGGCACCCCAGCAAGCAATATCACTGGTCCGTCAAACTTAGCTCCAAACCCAAACATTTCGGCGCTACTAGGTTTACCCAGAAGGCGAAACCTTAGCTTCCTGGTATGCCAAGCAGATTGCTACTATAAATGCTGCTTACCAGTCTTTGAGTGCGCAACAAGCGATTCTGCAAGCAGAACCATCCTTGGTTACTCCTCCGGGTCCAACA
The DNA here is from genome assembly GCA_030545235.1 of Helianthus tuberosus. Classification (NCBI taxonomy): domain Eukaryota; kingdom Viridiplantae; phylum Streptophyta; class Magnoliopsida; order Asterales; family Asteraceae; genus Helianthus; species Helianthus tuberosus. The sequence continues at coordinate 110,708,663 of CM060357.1, forward strand.
CAGGGGGCGCGCCAGACACCCCCTCAGCAAAACATACAAGGGCAATTCAACAGACCTCCTCCCCAAAGGAGACCAAGTGTGCATGACAGGTGCGACACATACGGGGAGACAGGCAGTTACTACGACCATCCGTCTAATGCTCAGCACAGGCGTCCAGTTCATAGTCGGCTAGGGCTGCGCAACATGAACAATGAGTGGGACGACACAGATCCCAATGATCCTACTTGGCAAGAGGATGAAGGTTCTTCGGTTTTCAACCGCTCGCAAAGAAACCATGAGTCTTACAGACCAAGGCCGCGCGCCGTCCACAATGAAGCAGCAGAGCATGATTTTAGTCTTGTCTATAGACCGGTTGAAGCCGCTGAACACTCAAAGTTTATCCGGAGCATAGCTCTAGCCCCGCTAGAAAAAGCAAAACTGCCACAAACTGTGGGAAAATTCAACGGTCTTACTAACTCGGATGATCATGTAAGGGTATTCACAAGTGTTGGTGTTCTAGGACAATGGACCATGCCAATGTGGTGCCATCTGTTCATCCAAACTTTGATAGCTAAGATCTCACCAACTGAACCAGAAAAATGGGTCTTGAACCGCAAGTACCCAGAACAAACGGTGACGATCGGCCATGCAATTTCACCAAGTATCAGGACGCACCTCAAGCAATTACTGTTCAGAAACATGGATATCTTCGCCTGGACCTCGTCTGACATGACAGATCCCAGGCGACATCACTGAACACTGTTTGAACACTTATCCATCCGTCGAGCCTAAGGTACAAAGAAAGCGCAGCCTAGGATCGGATAAGACAAAGGCCATGAATGAACAAGTCTGTGAACTGTTGAAAGCAGGAATTTTGAGAAAGGTGCGCTACCAAAGCTGGGTTGCAAACCCTGTAATGGTTGAGAAGTCTACAGGAGGATGGCGCATGTGTGTTGACTACACAGATCTCAACAAGGCGTGTCCCAAAGATTGTTATTCATTGCCTGAGATCGATACGAAGATAGACTCCCTCAAGCCGTTCAGGTGGAAATGTTTTTTAGATTGCTATAAGGGATATCACCAAGTCAAGATGAAGCTGGAAGACGAGGACAAACAACCTTCCGCACCGATATCGGTATCTTCTGCTACACAAAGATGCCCTTCGGGTTTAAAAATGTTGGCGCAACTTACCAACGGTTGACGGACAAAACGGTTGGTGATGATATCGGAAAGCACATTGAAGTGTACATTGATAATCTTGTAATCAAAAGTCCTGAAGAGGACCAGATGTTGAAAGATATAGAGAAAACGTTCAACTCTTTACGCAGCGTAAACATGAAGCTGAATCCAGCGAAATGTTCTTTTGGTATGGAGGAAGGCAAGTTTCTGGGTTTTGTGGTTACAAATGGAGGTTTCAAGGTTAACCCCGAAAAGGTTCAAGCCATTGAGCGGATGCCATCGCCGCGCACGATCAAAGAAATGCAAAGGTTAGCCGGACGCTTAGCCACGCTCAATCATTTTTTGTCAAATCATGCAGCGAAATCTTATCCCTTCATCAGTACGTTGCGCAACTACGTAAAAAAGCAAGAGTTTAAATGGACGCAAGAAGCGGAAGCAGCCTTCCAGCAGATGAAAGAATGTTTGATCAGGCTCCCTACCTTAACAGCTCCATTTGAAAAGGAACCACTCATTTTGTATTTGTCCTCTTCGGACAAAGCAATTGGTTCGGTATTGCTGGTGGAGAGAGATGGAGTTCAAACTCCAATTTACTATGTTAGTAGAGTACTCACAGATCCGGAAACAAAATATTCAACCATGGAAAAGTTAGTGCTCACGCTACTCCACGCCTCCAAAAGACTACGCAGATACTTTACCGGGCATGTAATTACGGTACTCACTAACTTCCACATTGGCACCATCTTGCAAAAACCAGAGACATCAGGCCGCTTGGCAAAATGGGCAATTGAATTGGGGGGCTACAACATCTTGTACTGGTCGTGCCCAGCTATCAAGGGCCAAGTTTTAGCTGATTTCATCACAGAAGTACCAGAAGACAAGATCAAAGAATGCGAAATAGTAGATACTCCCGCCAAAGATACATCGGATGAATTATGGCTGCTATTCACCGATGGAGCCTCAAACGAAGACGGTGCAGGCGCTGGTTTGCGCCTCGTCAATCCAGAAAAGCACGAGTTCACCTATGCTATCAGGCTAGACTTCAAGAACACAAATAATGAAGCCGAATATGAAGCATTCTTGGCAGGCCTGCACTTGGCCATCAAAATGGGGGCTCAGAATATACAAGCACATGTTGACTCTCTGCTAATCGCAAGTCAAATAAATGGTTTGTACGATGCAAAGGGCGAGGTACTGGCTTTATACTTGGAACAAGCGAGAGAGGTGCTCCAGAAGTTCAAATCGTACAAGGTTGTTCACATCAACCGATCAGAAAACAAGTCCGCTGACGCGCTAATCAAGCTTGCTTCAACAGCATTTCAGCACCTCACCAAAGATGTAAGAATTGAAGTTTTGAAAAACCCGCCAGTACTCATGCGCCAGGTGAACGTCATAGAGATAGGGCCACCTTCTTGGATGACCCCTATCATTCAGTATCTTCAAGAGGGGATTCTCCTGGAAAACAAGGCGGAAGCCAGAAAGATGCAGAACAAAGCGTTGTTTTATGAGATGAACGGGGGCATTCTTTACAGGAGATCTTTTTTGGGCCCACTACTACGATGTGTAGACCCCCAAGATGCAAGCTATCTGATAAGAGAAATTCATGAAGGCATCTGTGGAATACATGTGGGCCCGCGCATGGTCGTTGCAAAGATAATGAACGCAGGTTATTATTAGCCAGGGATGCACGTAGATGCTTTAAATGAGCTGCGCAAATGTGATGCCTGCCAGAGGCACGCGCCAAAAACCCTGCGCCCAAAAAATGATCTGATTCCAGTATCTATAGCCTGGCCCTTCCAACATTGGGGGATTGACATGGTGGGACCTTTCCCTGAAGCTCCCGGCGCAGTAAAGTTTATAATTGTTGGTGTTGACTATTTCACTAAATGGGTGGAGGCAAAGGCCCTTGCTTCAACCTCCACAATGATGGTGCGAAAATTCATCTGGGAGCACATCATTTGCAGATTTGGCCTCCCACTCAAGACCGTGACTGATAATGGCACCAATTTCGCATCTGAAGATCTTCAAAAATGGATGAAGGAGCTGAACATCGAACACACTTTCTCATTTGTTGCGCACCCTCAAGGCAACGGTCAAGTAGAAAGTGTCAACAAAAGCATTGTCAAAGGGATAAAGGCCCGGCTGGGCACAAAAAGAAGAGGCTGGGTTGATGAGCTCCCTAGGATTCTATGGGCTCATCGCACCATGCCAAAAACAAGCAATGGCGAAACCCCCTTTAGCGTTGTTTACGGCTCAGAGGCGGTTATCCCAGCAGAAATAGGCCTCCCCTCATCGTGCTTGTCAGCAGTTAACAGGGTTGATAACGAGGCGGAGCGCCGTTTAGACTTGGACCTATGGACCTATTCGAGGAGAGGAGCGAAATCACGCGAATCAAAGAGGCCAAGTACAAGATCCAGCTGGAGTGATACTACAATGCGAGGGTGCGCATCTGTAGTACGTATACGCCAGGGGAATATGTGTTCAGGGACAACGAAGCCTTTAATGCCGAGCACCCTGGAAAACTAGCACCAAAATGGGAAGGCCCATACTTGGTTCATGAAGTGCTAGGAAAAGGGGCATACAAACTGCGCACCTTATATGGCCACATCGTCCCTCGCACATGGAACGCGCAACAATTGCGCAAATGCTACATGTAACAACTCTTCATGATGGCCACGCGCCTAGTTCAGTTATGTATAACGGCCACGCGCCTATTCCAATTATGTATGATGGCCATGCGCCTATTTTAGTTACTTAATGAAATCGCTGTCTACGCTTTATGCTTATCGTCCTATGCCTTATACGTTACAAATGCATGTTAAACTTTTGATTAGCATGAAAACACTTCAGTAAATTACAAGCTCTTGAGTTAAGCCTCCAAGGTCCTCCGCGAGCATAGCGCGAGACCGGGTAATAATACTCATCAGTAAATTACAAGCTCTTGAGTTTAACTCAACCTGTAAGTTGTGAAAGAAGAAGTTAGAAAAATTTTGACAAGTAATATAAAAGGAAAGAGAGCTAGCTTGTTGAACCTCAACACGCTCTTTATCTGCTTGAGCTTCCTCAACCTTCCCCTTTAATGTGGCAACTTCAGCCTCAAGGTTGGTGATCTTGGAGCGCGCAGCGTACATACGTTTATTGTCATTTTCACATGCCTTCTTCCACTCCGCGCGCTCATTTGACAACAGCTCTTCAGTAGCTTGGAGCTTGTTCTTCAACCCCTCATGCCCACATTCCTCTACCTTCTTCTCCGTCTCAAAGGAGGCCCTCTATTCTGCAAATTTATTCTTCAACTGTTCAAATTCTTGGGCTTCTTTCATCAGACGTTCCCGGTACTTCTCCCAACCGGCTCACTCTTTATACATTATACGCCATTCACGCACAATCTGGTGATTGGCAGAGTGAGCGTTGGCCTCCCAAACAATGTAGGCGCGATACAACCCTTCGTGGTTGCGCGCCCTTTGCCTGTTTACCTCCCCTGGAGGAAAAGTACCCAGGAACCAATCTCGGCATGCCCCAAACTCAACAAACGTGTCTTTCTGTTTCAAACTCCAAACAGGAAAATGGGGAGCCTTGCCACGTTATTCTTCAGTGTAAGTGTTGTAGTAGATATCCCCCAAAGTGTCTTCCGCACCTATGGGGGTTCGTGGCCTGGACCCTTTGTTTCCTTCACCCTTCTGGCCAGCCGCGCCAGAACCTCCAGCACCAGCACCGGCCGCAGCAGCAGAAGTGTCTTTATGTGCTGTCTGCTCCGGTACGGTGGTAGCTGACCCCCTAGCGATGGATGTCACTTGTACAGTTTGGGTGGGGGTGACAAGCCGCGCGGCTACCGTGGGCTTAACAACTTTCGCCTCTTTTTTCTTGAAAGGCTGGTCAAGCCCTGTGATGTGTACGACCTCCGGACCCTGCGCTTTGTCTTGCTTGGTAGTAGCAGCGGTCTCGGTCTCCTCCAACGTTTCCTTCTCAGGAACAACTTCGCCCGTAGGCTCTTCCACTGTTTTCTCAACCTCCTTCTCAGTTGTCTTAGGAGGCTTGATAACAAACTTGGGTTTCTTCGCTTCTGGCTCTCTGAGCTTCTCCGGCTCAGGATCCTTAATCTTCTCGGGGGTTTTCTTCAATGCCTCTGCAGAAGTGAAATGTTATACTAAGGAAGAAAACATAGAGCACGAGGTTCATAACACTAACTTGGTGAAAACTTGTAAAGGGAGCGCAGCCCTACTCTGCTTCCCTATCACTGGGCCCATAACAGTTTTCTACGCCGGTCTAGCCACAACAGCAGTTTCCTCACGTGACCTTTTCCTGGTCACTAACTTAGCAGCCTCTTCTTCCTCTACTTATTCTTCCTCTACTTCTTCTTCCTCCTCCTAAGGGACAGAGGACGGAGTCGCGCCGGCTTCAGGGGCCCTGGTGTCACACCCCAAAATACCACATGCGGAAACCCCCGCGAGGCGTGTGACGTACCAGGATCTAGCCACCAATCACATTGAACTCATAACAAGATTTCAAATAAAAACTTTCATTCATTAACGAAAAGTGTTACAAAACATTTAAGGTGATTCACGTGTTCAGCGGAAGCATAAATCATTTGTTAAATGTTTCATAAACCATATGTACAAAAACCATTAGACTTGTCTCGCGATTCCATGTATCTCGACCCATGACCACTCCAGCCTCCCAGACAGCAAGTTCCAATGATTTATACCTATAGACCTGCAAGCATGCAGAAAAGTGTATCAGACAACGCTGGTGAGTTCACAGTTTTGTTTACCGAGAATCGTGTTACATGTTTTGCTGCCAAAAGTTTAGTTCAGTTCAAAAGCATTTCCAAAAACAATGTTGGTCATGACTGGGTCATTAGTTCACACCCGTCCTCTCAGGTACGCGGTGAGGGTGCCAAACCTAAATAGCGCTATCAACTAATACCCCGTTACCTCTCAGGTAACAAACAAGATGGGACTTAATGGTGATAGGAGTGAGTGTATTATCCAACATTCAGGTTTAACATTCCAGTCAAACCCATTACCCAATATTCCTCCCCGGAATATTTACCAGATGTCCCTCCCCGGGACACATGCTTAAAAAAGAGCAGTGAACTCACCTTAGATTTGCTCGGTATGTTACGTCACATTACCCGTTCCAAGTGGGTCAACCCAAACCCTACCGTGGTTACCAATCGAAATTAGTTTCACAAACACATATCCAAATCACGTAACACATAGCAAACATTTAGATTTCATACATGTTTGTAACCCAAGTTCATGTTCCAGCAGTTGTTACCCGTTTCATGATAACTAAATCACGTATTTTCACAGTTTACATCCATCACAAAGATCACTACGTAACATTTAGCGTATATCCGATTCTTATACAAGTCCACATCCCATGTGCATGTCACATAACACACAGAACATGTGGGTTTGCCATTCACACAACTCACACCCGATTACTCATTCCTAATCAGTATCATTATCATACAACAAACAGAATTCATCACACAAATTGTTTCACTGTTCTGTCTAACTGTTCTTCACGGCGAAGAACCTTCATGGTAACGAACCTTTCATGGCGACGAACCTTTCATGGCGAAGAACTATACTTCGTCAAGAAGTAGTTGCGACGAAGGATCATATTGTTCGTCGAGAAAGCCAGTTGACGAAGAACCATACTTCGTCGACTTGAGTTCTTGGTGGGAAGTTTCGTCGCTGCACCTTAACAGGTAATTATGATTTCCTCAAGAACCCTAATCATTCCTCTATGATTCATATCATTGAGATCTAACATTAGCAGTCAACATTTAATCAGATCTAATGCCATAATCATTCTTAAATCATGCAATCATACACAATCAGTTCCGTATACATAACAGGTTCATGAAACCGTAAACATAGTAATCGAATCATCAATATCATGTGAATTCTAGTTAATCGATAAACATTTGCTATCATCAAGAACATGGATTGATCGAACCGAATCAGTTTTATTATCATCATAAGTCTATCAAATTCAACAATATTCCTAGCCAAAGCCCTAGGTCATAACCAACCTCTAACAATTCGGCTATTACAGGGATTTCATCATACACTTTTATTGCCATGGCATCAAATAACAACCATCAAGAAATAATACAGTCAATCACAATAACAACAAAAGACTCGTTTACAGGGATGATAACTAACCGACGAATAGGTGTGCTAGAACCAAGAATCAGTCTTCACGAGAGAAGAGAAGGCTTCGATCTAGAGGGATGGCTGTCGTCGATAAGGTTTGCAATATGGTGAGTTTTGTGATATGATGGCACCCTACGTGTTTATGTTCGCACAAGAGAACTGGGCCCTTCTTGGGCTTCGAATAGATTTGGGCCGAGAACCCTCATGGCGAAGGATCCTCTTAGACGAAGGATCTAAACTTCGTCGGGCAGGGTGATGACGAAGAGCCTAATCTTCGTCAAGCATAGAGATGACGAAGGATCCAAACTTCATCGAGTTTGATGATGACGAAGAACTATCTTCGTCGAGGAGGGTTTGTGATGAAGGATCTTAGTTATGAAGTTATAAACTATTCTTAAGTTTTCATTAAACAACCAAACATAACCATACATTAATCAGTTATCAAACATGCACATGTTACAATGCAAAACGAATTATGAAAACAGAGTTGTGAAACAAGTAATGCGTAGAGGGAAGACCTTGAAATCTCGGGTTGTCACATCATCCCCAACTTGAAAGAAATTTCATCCCGAAATTTGATAAGTAATCCAAAAGCGGCAAGGTGTTAGATCAGGATACCTGTGGATTTTCCTCGGGTACCACATCATCCCCAACTTGAAAGGGAATTTCGTCCCGAAATTCACCAATGATATCAGAAGTTAATTCAACCGTTAGAACAACTGAAGATACTAGAGCTTCCTTTGATTATTGCGTTCCCATGGGAACTTCGGTTCACGTTTTGAGTTCCAACGAACTCTTACGACTGGAATTCGACTATGTTATCTAACCTTGACTTCCTGGTCCATGTTTTCGATAGAATCCTTGACAACTGCAACTTGTCGTTAACCTTAGGCTCTGGTAAGGGTATCACAAGTGTTTCGTTGGACAAACACTTCTTTAGATTCGAGGCATAAATGTCATTGTGAACGTTACCCAATTCGCCAGGTAACTCGAGTTTGTGAGCCATGTCACCGATTCTTTCCAGAATTCCAAATGTCCTAACGTATCATAAGTTAAGCTTGCCACGTTTCCCATAGCGTACCGCACCCTCCCAGGGAGAGACTTTCAATCATGACACGTTCGCCTACCGCGATCTCCCAGTGTTTCCTAAGTTTATCAGCCTTTCTGGCAGTCACACGTTGTCGCCATACGATTCCCGCTCTAAACAATCTTCCCAGAGGTTTCAAGTACAAGTCCTGGATCTGTGATTAGGTTGTCACCCACCTTAGTCCAACAAGGAGATTGGCATTATCGTCCATGCAATTCCTCAAACAGAGCTGTCTGAATACTAGAACAGTAACAGCTGTAGTAGAACTCAACCAAAGGTAAGTGTCCTTCCAACTTTTACTAAAGTTAATCACACACATGCTCGCAGCATGGTTTGTTTACTCTGATCGTTTGTCCTACGGTGATAGGCAATGCTCATGTCTAGACGTGAGCCAAGGGTGTTGTGTATTGCCTGTCATAAATCAGGTATAGATCAAAATCAGAGGTAACAGGAGTTGGCACCCCATGCCTGAAAACCGCCCTTAACAGGTCATTACTCATAGGATACAAAGACTTGTCAATTTTCCTTATTTGCAAGAAAGTGTACCGGTTACATGAGACAATCAACGATCTCCCAGGTGATATTGTTTCCGTTTTGAGTTTTAAGTAGATCAGTGATAAAATCTATGTCAGTCTATTCTCGTTTCCGTATGGGTATTTCCGGTTGCTGACCCAAACCAGAGGGTTTCTAATATTCCACCTTGACTTTCGCACAAGTCAAACATCATTCACATACATTGCTATGTGGGCCTTCATGCCCGGTCATCAGTACAAGATTTACAAATCCTAATATCTCCTATCAAAACCCAGACGACTAGAATATCGAGGCTGGTGTGCTTTGCTCAACTCAAGTTCCCTACAGTTACCGTATGGTGGGATCCATATTCGTTCCACAAAGCAGCGAATATCGTCCGACTTGCCAAAAGCTGCTCCTCCATGCCCCGCATGGACCAAACTTGAAAATTCTCTTCCTTCAGTGTTGTGGTTTGAACAGAGCGAATCTGATCGGGTAGGCTAGAGTCGATGGTGAGCTGCAAGCTCATACGCTGTCACACCCCCAAAATCCACAAGCGGAGTATCACCTCATGGAGGCATGACATGACCAGGATCCAGCCTTCTCTACAGTTACCGTATGGTGGGATCCATATTCATTCCACGAAGCAGCGAATATCGTCCGACTTGCCAAAAGCTGCTCCTCCATGCCCCGCATGGACCAAACTTGAAAATTCTCTTCCTTCAGTGTTGTGGTTTGAACAGAGCGAATCTGATCGGGTAGGCTAGAGTCGATGGTGAGCTGCAAGCTCATACGCTGTCACACCCCCAAAATCCACAAGCGGAGTATCACCGCATGGAGGCATGACATGACCAGGATCCAGCCACCAATCATATTGAACAATGTATTTAAAATAGATAAAATCCAACCATGCAATATAATTGGTGTTCAAAAACTAGTTAACCAAGTTCAAATTAAACAGCGGAAGCATAATACGTAAAACCAAAACATAAGTTCAATAAGTTCATAAGGTTTAAATGTTTAGAACGGGACATAACGGTCCATATCCCACAACGACCTTCTCCTCGTGCAAACTCCATAAGCATTTAACGACCTGCAAGGCATGTAACAAGGAGTCAACAACAAAGTTGAGCGAGTTTACAGTTGGTTGTTTAGTTTTAGTAGTTTGTTTTAAAAACCATAAGTTGTTTCGTAAACCACGAGTTAACCAGTATCTTTGTTTTTCCCCAAACCATATCCATAATTAGTGGGGGCTTCCCCATGTGAACCACTAGACTGTTACCATATCGACAACTGACGAACAATAGTTGTTCCCTACGTTAATGTCTATCATCATCGACAGTTTGCCCAGATCCATTAGTACACACCTGTCCAACCGGCACGGTGTGAGGCTTGTCAACCCTAATAGCGCTATTAACTAATGACCCGCTCGCCATTGGCCCGGCGATTAAGTCGATATAAAAATGAGGGACTTCATGATAGAGTTTTGTCTAGTAAGTTTTAAGGTTGTTGTCCTACCCAAGGAGGACGAACGTACGTATTCTACCCAAGGAGAATACGCAGGATTAATATTGGCATCCTACCCATGGAGGATGGCGGTACATATCCTACCCAAGGAGGATATGTAGGTTCCGTTTTAGTTCTTTAACCCCATTCCCAACCACCGGGAATCCCATGCCTTAGAAAGTGTGTGAACTCACCTTTGGTTGCTCGGTTTGACTCTCAAAAATAGCTAACAATCAAGGTCGGTCAATCACGTCCTAATATGATTACCAGTTAGTCATTTAGTGGTTTCAAATAGAGCACAAAGTTCCTACACGTATCTACTACATAACATGCACTCACTTTAATAGTTCACGCCCATATAAACATTCCACTTATAGCTACTCAAGAGCAAGCATACGATATTGCACATAACACTTTCATTGACATATAACACATTAGATCATTATCGGATAACATAACCGACATTTAGACATGCAAATCACTAGTTATATTGTTTCAGCTTTAACATTCAAAACTGGGCTGTTTTCAGGAATTTTAATAAAATAGTTAACCTATTCCAAAAATTCCCAACTTTTTACAAAAGGTCTTAAACGATCCAAATATTATTGTGTAAAAATATCGGGATCCAATTCATTACCAATATTTTATAAAAAATCATTTACCGGAATGTAATCAGATTCATCACTTTCTGACTGCAGTCCACGGGATAATTCATTTAAAATTCATTGTATGTCCGATTGATGAAATTCCAGTGGAAGAATTACAATGACATCAGTGTCCATCTGCAGTACAAATTTAGTGACCTAGTTCTACACAGATTTCAAGTTATGACGAAAAACATAACACACATTTTCAGCAGTAAAAACGCAGCTTTTGCTACTGTGAAAAACGACCCCTTTAAAAATAGCAAACGTAGTCCAAAAATTATGATTCCAGTGCCATTAGAACCGTATTTCGAAATAACACGTTATAGACTCAAGAAAATCAATTTTTCATTAAGTTATGACCCAGTTACAGCCGACTGAAGGCGGCTGTAACAGTTTGACAGCTTCCTGTTTTCAGCTTATAGTGCTCTAACGCAAGTTCTATTTATTCCGTTAACATGCTTAGTGATCAACAACGACATTTAACATCAACATTAACAAGCAATCATCAAGTAATCAACAACATAATCAAAACAACTTCATACTAACATTATTTCATCATGTTTCCTCTTTATGTAAGCTTTATGTTAAATCTTTTAGTTCATGTTCTTTAGTGTTCTCGATATAATCAACATACTACAACCTTTTAACCAAAAAAAGAGAAGTAAACAAGAGTACATCAAGAACTTACAACTAGCTTTAAGCTAGGGAAGATGTCAAGAGAAAATGATGAAGGAGTATGATGGATGAAAGCAATGTATGAAGCTCCTTCAAGTTCTTCAAGCTTCAACCTTCACAAGACATCTTCTAACACATGAATGGAGCTTGAAAATGGATGAATATGGTGATGATAAGGTGGTGGTGGTGGCGGTTCTTGATGGAGCTGAGAGGGAGAGATAGAGAGTGAGAAAGATAGTGTGAAGATTGTGAAGTGAAAGGTGGAGATATGAAATGATCTCTTGTAATCTTATAAGATCTTTCTCACAATATTATGTCAAGTGAATCAAGCAAGAATCCCATAAAAAAGGAAACAAATCTTGGAGGTATGGTGGTGGTGATGGCCGATTATAGGCTAGGGGGAGGGGGTCTAAATGTAAATTGTAACTAGATGGTTAGATTATAACTTAAAACCAAGCATATAGTTAGTCTAGTTAGTTTACTAGATATTTAGTCGGTGTTATTGTGTACGGGGATCATAACTAGCCAAGAAATAATTAAACAATGTTTCTTGCAATATTTTGGTGTCCCGGGTAATGTCCGGTTATTCGGTTAGATACCGGTTCGTTAAAGTGCTAAGTTGTTCCGTATAGTGTCTTTTATGTAACTTTTTGTAACACTTTTAATTCTCAGCACTTAGGAAAGCATACAGGACCATTTAGTTAATTTTCTGCATAATACTAGTTTGTTAAAAAGCACATGTAAGTATGACACAGTAATCAGAAAGCAGTTAAGAAATTCAGCACTATCATTAAGCACAATTTAATATTAATTAATCGTACGGATACATGTAATTATGAGGGTTGTTACATTCTTCCCCTGTTAAGAAAATTTCGTCCTGAAATTTAGCACGTGGTTACTGAGGAAGCTAGTTAAGTTGCGTGGTTTACAGGTTTTTCCTGGGGTGTCACATCATCCCCCCGTTGGTTTGGAATTTCGTCCCGAAATTCTGCAGTAGCTTCAGCCTCAGTAGTGGTTGCACTTTTCTTAAACAACTGGGGATACTTGAGTTTCATTTGGTCTTCTCGTTCTCAGGTATACTCTGGGCCACGACGGGAGTTCCAACGAACTCGAACAAGAGGTATTCTGGTACGCTTGAGAATCTTAACGTCTCGGTCTGTGATTTCAACTGGTTCCTCGATGAATCGCAACTGGTCGTTGATTGTGAGCTCCTTTAAGGGAACTATGAGGGTCTCATCTGACAGACACTTCTTCAGATTCGACACGTGGAATACATTGTGCACTCCGCTGGGTTCTGCAGGTAGATTCAGCTTGTAGGCGACTTTGCCAATTTTCTCAATGATTTCGAACGGTCCGACATAACGCGGATTGAGTTTGCCCCGTTTACCAAAACGAACTACACCTTTCCAAGGTGAGACTTTGAGTAGCACTCGATCCCCAACCTGGAACTCGAGTGGTTTCTTGCGCTTATCAGCATAGCTTTTCTGACGGTCACGAGCTGCCGCCATTCGTTATCGTATCTGAGCAATCCTCTCGGTTGTATCTACTACAAGTTCTGGGCCTGTGATTTGACTGTCGCCAACCTCTGCCCAACAAAGAGGTGATCGGCACTTCTGTCCATACAATGGCTCGAATGGAGCGGCCTGGATACTGGTGTGGTAACTGTTGTTATACGAAAACTCCACTAACGGGAGATGTTTTTCCCATCCATTACCAAAGTCGATTATACATGCCCTAAGCATGTCTTCAAGGGTTTGGATGGTGCGTTCAGATTGCCCATTCGTTTGTGGGTGATATGACGTGCTCATGTCTAATCGAGAGCCAAAGGACTTGTGCATAGCTTGCCACAATTCAGATGTAAAATGTGAGTCACGATCAGAAATGATGGAGGTTGGCACTCCGTGCCTCGATACTACTTCCTTTAGGTAGACGTATGCTAGGGTAGAAAATTTATCGGTTTCCTTGATAGCCAAGAAGTGCGCAGACTTAGTCAATCGATCCACTATCACCCAAATAGTGTCATTTCCGCGTTGAGATCTAGGCAGGCCAGTAACGAAATCCATGGAAATTTTCTCCTATTTCCATGTCGAGATCTCTGGTTGTTGGAGTAGGCCTGATGGTTTCTGATATTCAATCTTGACCCTCGCACAAGTCAAACATTTATTGACGTAGGTTGCTATATTGGCTTTCATGCTAGGCCACCAGTATGTAGTCTTTAAGTCGTGGTACATCTTATCCGAACCAGGATATACTGAGTAATGAGACTTGTGCGCTTCATCCATCACAAGCTTGCGTAAGTTTCCGTAGAGTGGGACCCAGATGCGCCCTGTTACATAGTAGGCGCCGTCTTCCTTTTGTCCTAACCACTTCCTCGATCCTCGTAAGGACTCAGCCCTGATGTTCTCTGCTTTCAACGCTTCAACCTGAGCATCTCGTATCTGAGCGGGAAGGCTAGAGTGAATGGTAAGCTGTAGCGCACATACACGCTTTGGTATAGTATCCTTTTGACTGAGGGCGTCGGCCACAACATTGGCTTTGCCCGGATGCTACTTGATCGCATATTCGTAATCATTCAAGAGCTCGACCCATCGACGTTGTCGCATGTTTAACTCCTTTTGCTTGAAGATATGCTCGAGACTACTGTGATCGGTGTAAATGTGCACTTGGTACCATACAGGTAATGTCTCTATATCTTAAGTGCGAAAACGACTGCTCCCAATTCTAAGTCGTGCGTAGTGTAGTTCCTTTCGTGAACTTTAAGTTGGAGCGATGCGTAGGCATTGACCTTGTCACGTTGCATTAACACGCAACCAGGTCCTTGGATGGAAGCGTCGCAATAAACCACAAAATCATCTGTGCCTTCAGGCAATGAGAGGATAGGCACGCTACAAAGTCTATCTTTTAAGTGTTGAAAAGCAGATTCCTGTGCATCGCCCCAACGACAGGTGACCCCCTTCTGAGTTAGCGAGGTGAGAGGTTGCACAATCTTAGAGAAATCCTTGATAAACCTTCTATAATATCCTGCCAAACCCAAGAATTGGTGGATTTCTATTGGTGTACGGGGTGCAGGCCAGTTCTTGATCGAGTCTACCTTGGATGGATCAGCATGAATCCCATCCTTGTTTACCACGTGGCCTAGAAAGTGGACTTCGCGAAGCTAGAAGTCACATTTTGAAAATTTGGCATACAACTGCTCTGTTCGAAGAAGTTCCAAAATAAGCCTCAGGTGTTGCTCGTGTTCTTCCTGACTCTTCGAATAGATCAGGATATCGTCGATGAAAACTATGACAAACTTATCCAGGTAAGGTTTGCACACTCGGTTCATGAGATCCATGAAGACCGCAGGTGCATTCGTCAATCCGAAAGGCATAACCAGGAACTCGTAATGCCCATAACGAGTCCTGAATGCTGTTTTAGAGATATCCTCGTCTCGGACTCTCAGTTGATGGTAACCTGACCTCAGGTCAATCTTGGAATAGAAACTCGACCCTTGCAACTGGTCGAATAAGTCATCAATGCGTGGAAGAGGATAACGATTCTTCACGGTCACCTTGTTGAGTTCGCGGTAGTCAATACACATTCTGAAGGTACCGTCTTTCTTCTTCACAAATAACACTGGAGCTCCCCAAGGCGAAGAGCTAGGGCGAATAAAACCCTTGTCCAAGAGCTCTTGTAGTTGCGAGGACAGTTCTTCAAGTTCTGATGGAGCTAGACGATAAGGTGCATAAGCTATTGGTGCTGCTCCAGGAGCTAGCTCGATTTGAAACTCGACTTGTCGATGAGGCGGAAGACCAGGTAATTCCTCAGGGAATACCTCAGGAAAATCGTGTACAATAGGAATGTCTTCAATTCTCTTCTCTTCCATTGATGCGTCAGTAACGAGAGCTAGAATGGCAGTGTGGCCCTTTCGCAACCACTTCTGGGCTTTAAGGAAAGAGATGATGCCCACAACAGCACCACTCTTGTCGCTACGAATCACGAGGGGTTCTTCACCAGAACAAGGGATGCGGACAATCTTCTCGTTGCAAAGAATTTTCGCTTGCTGATGAGATAACTAATCCATCCCGATAACAATGTCGAAACTACCCAGAACGATAGGAATGAGGTTGATAGAAAAGGTCTGATCAGCCAGGATAAGATTACAACCCTTAACTATGTGTATGGCCTCTAAACTTTTACCGTTTGCTAGCTCTACCGTGTGTTTGGTGTTCAAAAGTGTTGGAGTGCGCTTAAGCATTTGACTAACTTTTAAGGACACATAACTAGTATCGGCACCCGAATCGAATAAAACAGTAACAAAGAAGTCATCCAGAAGAAACTTACCCATCACCACGTTGGGATCGTTCCTCACGTCACCCTGACCCAGCACGAAAACACGTCCCCTGGCACCATTGCCATCATTGTTACCCCCGTTATTGTTCCCGTTCCCCTGATTATTGTTGTTGTTCTGTTTCTGGTTCAACTGGGGGCAGTTTCTCTTGAAGTGACCTTCAGCACCACACTGATAACATCCCCTATTACCCTGCTGTTGCTGCTGCTGATTCTGTGGGGCTTGTGGCTGCTGTTGAAGATTCTGATTTGCGGGATGTGAGCCCCTGCAATCCTTGGCTTCATGACCAAACTTGTTACACCTCAAACAACGACCCTTGGTGCACTTCCCACTATGATGTTTGTTGCATTAGTTGCACTTGGGGTGGTTTCCCTTGTATCCACCCTGCCCCTGACTACCCGAAGATTGCTGACCAGGGCTCTTGTAGTCGTCAGTCCTTCGCTGTTGAGACTGAGACTGAGCTGAAGTCGAACCCTTGCTGGAGGCTCCATCCCACTTACGCTTGTTATCACTGGGAGCATCAGAAGTAGTAATAGCGCTAATACGCTTGGGCAGCTGGTTCTGCTCAACTGCCTGATCAGTGAGACGATGAGCCAAACGGATGATTTGCTGAATGGTGCCAAGATTAGCTGAGGTCACGTGGCTCTGAATTTCTGGCACTAAACCCTTAAGGTATAGCTTGATACGGTTGATGGGAGGATCCACCATAGTAGGACACAAGATAGCTAATTCGTTCGATCTCTTTGTGTATGCCTCGATTTCAGACCCCGTCATCTTCAACTTGAAGAACTCTACCTCCAGTTTGTGGATGTCATCACGATTACAGTACTCTTCCTTGATCAATTCCTTGAAATCGTTCCATGGGGTGGCATTAGCAGCAACCAACCCTAGCATCTGAACCTGAGCGTTCCACCACGTGAGCGCTACACCTTCAAGAGTACCAGTAGCATACTTCACCCTATGAGCCTCAGGGCATTCGCACATCTCAAAAACAGACTCGAGCTTCTCAAACCAGTGGAGGAGGCCTACAACTCCTTCAGTGCCACTGAAAGTAGTAGGTCGGCAGTCCATAAAAGTTTTGAAAGTACACGCAGGAGGCTGAGTAGGTTGACCTCCTGCCTGAGCGGCTGCGAGCACTGCAGCAACTTGCTTATTGATTAAAGCCGTCAGCTGGGCTTGAGTTAGGTTGATACGTCCACTCATGATCTTCACAATAAAGAGAGCATGGGTGAGAAAAGTGTCGTGACAATGCGTAAGTGTGGAGTGACAGAAGAGAGTAAACACACAATGAGTGTCTAACAATAGTTGCTACATTTATCTAAGCATACCATGAATAATGTACTATGTAACTAACAGGTAGGTAATATAAACATAAACCATATCACCTAGAATGTTGAGTCTTGCACGTGGAGAGAAGCGTCGTTGTGGATCGTTGAGCACTGTACAGGTTATAGTCTGGTTTTGTCAAAAAGCTTTTCCCTTTTTAAAAACCAAGTTCACTATAACCAATGGCTCTGATACCAATCTGTCACACCCCCAAAATCCACAAGCGGAGTATCACCGCATGGAGGCATGACATGACCAAGATCCAGTCACCAATCATATTGAACAATGTATTTAAAATAGATAAAATCCAACCACGCAATATAATTGGTGTTCAAAAACTAGTTAACCAAGTTCAAATTAAACAGCGGAAGCATAATATGTAAAACCAAAACATAAGTTCAATAAGTTCATAAGGTTTAAATGTTTAGAACGGGACATAACGGTCCATATCCCACAACGACCTTCTCCTCGTGCAAACTCCATAAGCATCTAACGACCTGCAAGGCATGTAATAAGGAGTCAACAACAAAGTTGAGCGAGTTCACAGTTGGTTGTTTAGTTTTAGTAGTTTGTTTTGAAAACCATAAGTTGTTTCGTAAACCACGAGTTAACCAGTATCTTTGTTTTTCCCCAAACCATATCCATAATTAGTGGGGGCTTCCCCATCTGAACCACTAGACCGTTACCATCTAAACTTCGTCGGGCAGGGTGATGACGAAGAGCCTAATCTTCGTCAAGCATAGAGATGACGAAGGATCCAAACTTCGTCGAGTTTAATGATGACGAAGAACTATCTTCGTCGAGGAGGGTTTGTGACGAAGGATCTTAGTTATGAAGTTATAAACTATTCTTAAGTTTTCATTAAACAACCAAACATAACCATACATTAATCATTTATCAAACATGCACATGTTACAACGGAAAACGAATTATGAAAACAGAGTTGTGAAACAAGTAATGCGTAGAGGGAAGACGTTGAAATCTCGGGTTGTCACACCTGGACCCTGCGCTCCCAGAACTCTTTGACCCAGCCGCGCTGCTCTTATTTTTCTCACCTATACGGGATAAACCTTCTAGTGAGTCACTTGCAATGACATAATCTTCGAGGTTACTCTGTCGAAATCGAAGAGTACCTTTCTCAGAAGCTGCAGCAGTCGTGCGGCTACTTCCACTGGTCGCGATAGGAGGATTGGCAAAGACTCCCACTGGTGGATATAGGAAGTTGCCCTTGATCTGCTCATACCAAAAAGCTTCTCCAGCTTCTAACGGGCGCACGCCCATTGACCCACCAAAAGTGGGGAACGCAGCCTGGTAAAGCTGCACAGCTGTAACCGGAAACAACAATCAGGCGCAAGTAAACTAAAGGAAAGAACAAAAGTGATTTCAGGCATACTATCGCCATTGAACATCAAAACGGGGACATCTTCACTGCTCTCCGGCCATTTATCACTCATGGCCGCAGCAACCAACACCTGCTCACCAAAAATATGATTCAGTGTGGCGAGCAAGCGCATATACCAGTCATCCCCTTTCGGGATAGGAAGTTCTTCCTTATCGATTTTATCCGACTCCCGAAAGATCATTGCGATCGGCAGATTAAAAACACAAAGCATGAACACTTACCTTTAGATTGATATAGAGATGGTTCTAGGAGAATTGGAAAGATCAAAGATTGATGATTTGTGTGAAACTTGTATGGCCAAAAGATCAGAGAAATGATTTGGAGAAAACAACTGTTGTAGTGAAGTTTGTGGGGAGATTAGGGTTTTGAGTAGTTTTTTTAGAATTACACAAATAACTCTAAACACCCCCTAATAAAATAACTTCTGCACAAGAATCACATAATAACATGTAATTTGCAATTAAAGCATATAGTTCACGTATTTGTCATGCAGCACATCAATTTCGTATAAACCATCCGTTTATAATTATTATTCGCGTTAGTCATCAATGTTCGAGAGTTATCATGTGCGTGTTCCGATAATTCCCTTAATTACCAACATAGACTCATTTAACTAACCCTAGTTAAATGTAGTGCTATGAATGTATGATTCAATTAACTGTGGTTAGGTTAAAGTAGTAACCTGAAGTTGCGGGTTGTCACAGTATCATATTGTATTGTATTGTATTGTATCGTATCGTATCGTATAGTGTAGTATAATTCTCGTATAGGTCTTGTATAGGCCTATACGGAGCATAAATCACATGTATAGTCCTATACGGGACCTATACTACACCTATAGGCCTATACGGGTGTTGTACCATATTTTATAGTATCGTACTGTATTGTATCGTATAATGTATATTATTAGTCTTGTATAGGTCCCCTACAGGTCTTGTATATGCCTATAGGCCTATACGGGACCTAAACCACACCTATAGTCCTATACGAGACCTATACTACAACTACAAGCCTATACGAGTGTTGTATCATATCCTATAGTCTCGTATCGTATTGTATTGTATCATATCGTAAGTGTAGTACAAGTCTCATATAGGTCTTGTATAGGTCTCTAGGCCTATATGGTACCTATACTACATCTACAGACTTATACGAGTGTTGTATTGTATCCTATAGTATCGTATCGTATAGTGTAGTATAATGGGTGTTTGGTTCACATAATTGGATGGAATTGGAATCTAAATTCCAATCTTCATGTGTTTGGTTGACAATGGAATTGGAATTTGAATTGAGCATGAAATCCTTCAAATTCCTTGAACTAAAGTAATTTAAAATCCTTCCTATATGTGAAGGAATTAAAGTAAATTCGTCGGAATCTTCGACCGTTTCAACCGGAACGGTATCGACTCGCACCGTTTCAACTCGTACCGTTTCAATTCGAACCGTTTCGACCCGTACAGGTTTCGATCTGAACCGTTTCGAATCAAACTGTTTCGACCCGCACCGTTTCGAATCGAACCGTTTCGACACGAACCGTTTTAGCCCGTACCGTTTCGACGCCCGTTTCGAACCGCACCGTTTCGAATCGAAACGTTTCCACGCGAACCGTTTTGACACGAACCGTTTTGGCTCGTACCGTTTCAACCCAAACCGTTTCGATCCGTATTGTTTCCACCCGTACCATTTCGACCCGAACCGGGGGTTGTGGGTGCCGGGTGATGGATTCCAATTCATTTGACAACTAAACACAACAAAAAAATGGAATTGAGATTCCAATTCCAACAACTTCCAATTCCTATTGGAATGTTTAAATTCCAAATCCGATTCCTTCAAATTCTAATTCGTATACAAATTCCAATTCCAATTCCAAAACATTCCATGAACCAAACGCCCCCTAAGTCTCGTATAGGTCTTGTATAGGCCTGTAGGCCTATACGGGACATAAATCACACCTGTAGTCCTATACTATACCTATAGGCCTATACGGGTGTTGTATCGTATCGTATCATATAATGTATAATATAAGTCTCGTATAGGCCTATACAGGTGTTGTATCATATCTTATACTTATTATTTTTATTTATTTAAAATAGAAAACTTATTTTTTTATAAAAGTTTGCTAAAACGATTAATATTGTATAAAATGTTTGTAAACAAAAAAAAAAAAAAAAAACTTATATACGCCCCATATTGGTCTATATGGGGCATGAGTCATATACGAGACCTATACGAGTGGTCCTATACGCCACGTATAGGCCTGTATGCGGTGTATCGGAGCAGCCAAACCAGGACTGATATGAGTTAGGCACTGAGTTTGATGTAATCCTATACGCCCCGTATAGCCCCGTACAAAGTAGAGGATGTGCAAATAGGTCGATGGAGAGATAGAGTATGTGGATAGTTTTTAAGCCATATATATTGTGGTTTTACTTATTATGAATCATCATCGTTTGTGAGTGATGGAAACGGCGGAGTGCCCTGTATGTCTGCAGGAGTTCTCGGGGGAAAAGACAATCCCACGCGTCCTTGGGTGCGGGCACTCCGTATGCGAGTGTTGCCTGGTGGAGCTTCCGAAACCAGCAGCGTTCCCTAACACCATACGCTGCCCCGCTTGTACTCAGCTCCTCCCCTACACCACCCCTTATGCCCTCCCCAAAAACATAGACCTGCTCCGCCTCCTCTCTCCAAACCCCAAACCCAAACCCCACCCACACCCACACCCACACCCCCCTGCAGCAGCAGACAATCTCTGGCCTCATGATTTTTTCTCTCACTGGAAGGATTGGATCGCCCCTGACGACAAGGCTGTATGTTCCAAGGCCTCCTCCTCCTCCTCCCTGAAAACAAATCATCTGGTGAGTCTGTTTAAGATAGCACACTCTGAGAATGAGAATGAGAATGAGAATGAGAATGAGAATAGATTCTTCAACTACAGCTACCTCGCCAAAGCTATGTCCATGTTGTTTCAAATGGGGGATGGAGCCTTAGCTCAACTCCACTTGATTCTTACCTCAACTTTGATGGAACATCGGATTTGTTCTGCTTCTGGCTTGTGGTATAACAGCCAGGATCATAGTTTGTATCTTGCGTGTCAAAGGAAACAGACTACTTTGTTCAATTCGGACATCCAACCTCATATATCATCTACCTTTGCTATCATCGCTATGGAGCTATGTGAAACACTAAGTGGATTGCATCACGCGGAGTTGGTTGCTGGATGTACTTCATCCTCGTGCTTTGGTATTGATGATTTTGGGCACATCTCTATTGACCTAAATCAAGTATTGACCATTGGAAGGAGACTCCAAGAGGCTGTTGTATCAAATGACGACAGCCTGAGCAGTGTTATTTCAGAGATCCATGCATTTCCTAGCCCGGAGTTGTTAATAGAGTTTGTACGAAAAGAGGGTACTGTGGACCTGGAGTTTCCGTGCACAGTTGGGTATAGTTCAGATTTATGGTCGTTAGTCTGCATACTACTTTGGTTTCTACTAGGAAAGCCTTTTGTTGAGGAGACATGTGACTTTTTGTGTAATTATTTACATAAATTGGTCAAGGGGAATGTTTGTGACTGTGAAGGGCTACATGTGGCTTGGTTGGATAAAGTTTCCAGCTTGTTGGATAGCAAGTTGGATTCAAACTATGTATTGATGAAGGAGTTGTTGTGCAAATGTCTGTGTCATGACCCAGGGACTAGACCCCTTGTAAACGACCTTTGGAAATGCACGAGGGAATTGATTATCAGTCCAAAGCATGATGTAACTCTAACAAAAACTACAACAGGAAGCACATGCCATTGCTTGCTTCTAGGAGACTTGTTGTGGTCGTCAAATAAAGTTGACGATAACAAGGGCATGATGAATAAAACTTCAGTGGTTAGGAGTGATGTCATTGAGGGTGTTTGTAAGAATTCTCTTACATGTACCGAGTTGAAAGGTCATCTTGACTGCATCTCCGGGTTAGCTATTGGAGGTATGATTTACATATTCTCTTTGACCTTTGTTTTTCTATATTGTTTCTCTTTCTTTACTGTTTATTATGATTTCAACACTCAAATTGATCATTGTTTGCTTCAATTCATAGTAATATAAAACAACATCCCTGTGACCTAACATTTTACATGAATCAGCCCATTAGTCGCTATCAGTTGACAAACCTCTTGATTCTATGGTGTGTGGATGTGTCCGTTGTGGGTAGGTCTCTTAAGAGAGTGAGCCGAGGAGCTCAACTGCCAAACTAAAATATATTATCTTTGGAAAAAAACTGGATTTTTCCATGTAATGGAGAATGTATATGTTACCATACGTAAAATGATAAGCAGATTAAGGATTAACTTGTCCAAATCTATGAAACTGCAAGATAATACCAGAAGATCTTGTATTCATCGATAAGGAAATTGTTAAACCCATACATGCCAAGGTGCTTAATGATTATTATAATTTACACGATTTGTCATCACTTTTGTTTAATTTGTTAAAACTCATAACATGCAAAGGTGCTTAATGCTTAATTCATTATATTTTACACAACAGGCTGTTTGTTATTCATCACTCAAATTTTAGGTTTGAGCAGCATATAACAAAGTTTTGTTTAAGAAAATTTAATATGCAAATCTGATTGTTTTGTTTCTCTTTGCACTTACAAATCTTTTTAGAATTGTGATCCATACACACACTATCATTTGTTTGCAGATGAACTAGCTATTTAATTTTGTTTGTTTTCCCCTTTTGAATATATTTAATAATATTCGTAGATCTTGTGACACTAATACACTTGTTTGAATTTTGTAGGGGGTTTCCTTTTCAGCTCCTCGTTTGATAAAACAATCAATGTGTGGTCCCTCGAGGTAGGCATCCTGATTCCATATTCCTAGTGATTACCATACACATACATATAAGAATGATTTGTATTGGTAATCAACACCCATATATATACCCTAATTAAGATGGTAATATTAATTATTTAGCGACACGTTCATAATCAAAATATGATCCATGACACTCCCTGATGCATGCATATCTTTTATTTATTTAAAATTCAAATTTCCTATTTTAACTTTTTACTTGTTTAGTATAAGTAGGGTATCTTGGGTTTAGTGTTTTTGAGTTTTTGGTTGATTATTAAATAAAAGAACTGTGTTCTTGGAACCATTGGTTCAATTTATCGTCATTAATTACTAATCGTTCTTGAGCCATTTGATTGCACGCGAAACTGCATCAGGTGGTATCAGAGCTTTGGTTTTCAAATGGCTCGACGTGATAGCGATTGCTCTCGTGTCTGTAGAATCGCCGACCGAGGCAACGGAAGAGATGGTCTCGATTCACGTGCTCGTGGTGAAGATCGACGCCCTGTTCGTAGAATCGCTGACCGAGGCAACGACGGAGTTGATCCCGACCCACGCGATCTCAAGATCAAGTGACTCCAGCAACAAGTTAGGGATCTCGAGTTACAACGCGAGATTAGACGACTCAAGCAAAGGATCCAAGATCTTGAGGACTCTTCATCATGGAAGGAAACGGAACCGGAAGAACCTGTCAGGGACAAGTTATCCGGGGATGAGGAGCATCCTACCATGATGACACTATCTTTGATTCTTCTCATGTGTATGATGAATACGAGGACGAGGAATGGTATTCTTGGGCATCCAGTGATGGTTCAAATGAAACAGTGGGATTTGGCAGGAAGTCTCGAGCTAAAAATATATATGATTATTCAAAGATGAGTAGTGCTGATATTATTAATGAGAATTATGGTGATAAAGCGATTTCCAAGTTTTGTAGTATTGAAAGTGTTGAAGGTGGTGGTTCTACGGTGGTGATGGGTGGTTCGGCGACTACCTATTGGATTCGATGTGCTTCTCTGGTAAGTCCATCCTGTGTGCCGAAAAAAACTATAGGATTGGATGTTGACCCAAGGATTTTGGGATTTCAAATGGAATGGGATTTTTCGAATTCGAATATTCAAAAGACGGGGGTGATATCATGCTATCACGTACATGTAGCAAGGTTGGAGAACTCGCTAGTCGCTAGTCGGCCGGTGAGGTGGGGACCAGCGACTACTCGGGATTACTCAGGATTACTCGGGATTAATCGGATTGGGACTTTATATGTAAATTTTATTATTTTTATAAATATGTATATATATACTCACACATCCATGTCAATATAATACTTAAAAAGGTAAAAGTAGTTCAAAATACAAACTAAACTTACATATAAGTCATAACATAACAAGTCTTAGTACTTAAAATTCAAACATTAATAAATAGCTCAAATGTAATCGTCATCCCCGTAGTGTTCAATGATTTCGACACCATCCGACTCATGTTCAATCTCCTCGTCTACTTCATCCTCTTTCTCCGACTCAAATTCTTCGTCATATTAGGGTAAGGGATAAGGAAAATGGGCTAAAGTTGTAATCTTGGGCATGTTTTGTAATGATTTCAAATGGGCTGACTAGGGCGACTAGGGCGGCTTGGACCGGCTTTGACCGACTAGCGATTTTTTGACTGATTAGTGAAAAATTACTCAGTAGGAGGCCGACTAGCGACTAGTCGGCGATTAATCGCCGAGTAATCGCGATTTTTGCAACACTGATGTAGATAATATCCTTAAAAATTTTGGGGCATATACATGTGAAAAGCTATTCATTTGTGGAGTGCATGAAAAAAGTCACTGAGGCTTTAAATTTGGTGATGGGGCCTCATGCAAATAATGATAAAGTGGACATGGGCTTATTTGTGAATGTATTTTTTGCTAACAACAATCGTCTAGTAGATTGTGGGCCACAAGATCAGATGGTAAGAAGCGATTGCGAGGGGCCCACTACTACTACTTTGGTTGGGATTAATTTACTGACTTCAAAAATTGCCACAATTAATTGTTTAGTTGGAGTTGAATTGTTTGAGCGGGTCAAATCTATAGTGAACAACAAACATCCCAATGTTTCCTTTGATCCAGGTGGTACAAGTGCGGAGTCGGGTGAAACGATTTGTGAAGTTGAGCTGTTTAGGTGGGTCGTGATGATAATAAATCGGAATCGGGTTGATGTTCTTTTTGATCCAGGTGGCTTTGGTTCGAAGATAAAACTTGAGGACGAGTTTTTTTGAAGAGGGGGAGTATGATGCATGCATATCTTTTATTTATTTAAAATTCAAATTTCCTATTTTATCTTTTTACTTGTTTAGTATAAGTAGGGTATCTAGGGTTTATTGTTTTTGAGTTTTTGGTTGATTAATTTTTTTTGGGTAAAGGGTTACCCCGGTGATTCTATATATTCACAACCAAAAAAGAACAAGTAGAGGGGAGCATCCCTCACTAGTTCAGTCAATGGACAAACCCCATGACTGTCAACCAAAAAACAAAGCCAAATAAAACAACTGAAGAGGCAGACCAAAACATAAACCAACTAGACTATAATCTAGAAATAAAAACACCCACTAGTCATTAATCAACCTTCACCATCAATGTCGAAATCACCATGAATCTCCCAATCTTCTAACAGCTTCTTAACCTTAGCCGTGTTCTTGAATTTGACTCCCATTAATTTGTATCGGACAGTGGACAAGATAGCTGAACAAAGAATATCTGGAGGTCTCGCATGGTTCTTGAACAGATGCACATTCCGTTCCTGCCAAATATAATAAGCCGAAGCCGCTACAATTAGTCTACTAACATAGTTAGCTGATGTCTTGGATCGGGCTCGAGCACACAACCAATCAACGATATCGTTCCAGCATGGGCCAATATCCGTCATCCCCGCTTTAAGTCGAACTAACTTCCAAACTTCAGAAGAGTATTTGCATTCGAAAAATAAATGAGAGTGTGAATCAAAATCTGCATAACACAACAAACAGCATAACATGTTCATGTTTCCCCTCCTCCTGGCATCCCAATGGAGAATCTTATCTTGAGTCAAAAGCTTTTGGCGCATAATCAACCACATTAGAAAAGCATGCCTAGGAATACACTGCGAAAACCATACAATATTGACCCACAAAACATCCAGCTCCCTTGTCCGAAGAGACTGCCATACCGTAGCTGAAGAAAAATCCCGAGTCTTGTTACCATCCTTCCATAACAGCCGATCATTCATTCCAGGAGTCAGCTGCACATTTATCTGGTTGAGAACCGGAAACAAGTCCCGCCACGCCGCTGGCCACATCCAATTACCGTTAAGCGCAACATCCTCTACTTTAGAGTCTAACAAAAATCCCGCATTAGTGATAGTTCTTGGAGACAAAAAATTGCATAAAGGCCCGATGTCACTCCAGAAATCATACCAAGCCGAAGTATTTCTACCATCACCTAGTTTGGTCCAAACATAACTCCTAATAAGAGGACGGAGTTGAAGAAGCTTTCTCCAACTCCAACAACAATTTGTAGGAGACTTACAATCCCAAAAGGTTCGGTTCTTTAATCTGTAAGAATATACCCACTCCACCCACAAAGACTTCCGCTTAGAAACGATGCTCCAAACATGAGTCGCCATCAACGCCTTATTAACATCACTAACACGCCGAATACCTAACCCACCTTCATACTTCGGAACACATATAGCCTTCCACGAAACCTTCGCCTTACCCTTCTGATATGGACCTTGAGACCATAGAAAATTTTGCATCCTGGCCTCTAAATCCGAGATAACCCGAGCTGGCAAGATAAAAACCGACGACCAGTAAATATGCATAGCTGACAGAACTGATATAATCAGCTGAAGTCTGCCAGCAAACGAGAGAAGCTTATTTCTCCAATTCGAAATCCGATGATCCAACCTCTCCACAAGAATACTACAATCCTTGTAAAGAAGTCTCGAAGTTATAAGAGGAACACCCAAATAACGGACCGGAAGCTGGCCTTCAACAAAAGGCATAATACTCAAAATAGAATTTTTGACATGATTGGGCACATTACAAAAGAAAGCAGTACTCTTCTGAACACTTGGGACTAAGCCCGACATCTTAGTAAAGTTCTTAAGAGACACCATAATCCATCTAGCTGAATCAATATCACCTCTAGCAAAAAGGAACAGATCATCAACAAAACAAAGATTTATAATTTTTTGCTTCTCACACCTATTATGGAATCTGAAAGAAGAATCAATTCTGGTGGCATGATGCAAAATGCACGTCAAAATCTCCATAACAAGAGTAAACAGATACGGGGACATCGGATCGCCTTGACGTAACCCTCTTTGCCCCTTAAAATACCCATGCACCTTCCCGTTAACACACACCGAATAGGATGTAGAAGAAACACAAACCATAACCCAATCAACCATTTTCCGGGCAAAGCCAAACCCCAGTAACACACGTTCCAAGAAACTCCATTCAACCGTATCATAAGCTTTCTGGATATCCACCTTAAACGCACACCTAGGAGGCCCCATATTTCTGTGATAATTATGCAACAATTCTTGCGTAAGAAGGATATTATCCGAAATCTTTCTACCCGGCACAAATGCTGATTGGTTTATTCTCACAATATCATTCAGGGCATCTTTCATACGGTCCGCAATAATTTTGCTAATACACTTAAAAATGACATTACAACATGAAATCGGCCGATAGTCAGTGATTACCGTAGGACTCGAAACTTTTGGAACAAGGACAATCAGCGTATGATTCAACTCTTGAAGCAATCTTCCAGAATTAAAAAAATCCAGAATAGCATCTGAGACTTCACTCCCTATAATATGCCAAGCACTCTTAAAAAATGCAGCCGTAAACCCGTCGGGCCCCGGAGCTTTGTCATTCCCAATATCAAACATAGCTTTCTTTATTTCTTCCCTGGTAATTTGGCGGGTCATATTAGTAGCAACTCCAGGACTCAAAGTCTTAATAGAAAGATCAGGAGCCGGAGAAAGAGACAATCTCCTTTGCATCCAAGGAAGTTCTCGTAATGATGCACAAAGGCAGTAGGAACATTTTCGCCCTCAAATAATGTTCCACTAGAATCACTAATCACATCTATACGACTAATATGGTTCCTAGTCTTTAAAGACATATGAAAGAAAGCAGTATTTGCATCACCTGCCATCAACCATTCAACCTTAGATTTCTGCTTTAGGAAACGTTCTTCATCCAGAGAAGCCTCCTGAAAATGACGCAAAGTTTTTGCTTCCTCCACTCTTAGCTCCTCGTTCATCGGATCCCGATCCAAATCACGTTGAATACACTCTAGCTGGCCACGAAACTCTGCAACCTTTTTGTGTAAGTTACCTTGCTTAAAGAGAAGAGCCCGTAAGGGAGACTTTAAAATCCGAAGCTTCTTAACAACACAAAATTGATGGACTCCATTGATACGCGATTCCCAAACCCGGTTCACTATGTCAAGAAACCCAGGTTTGTGGATCAGAAAATTAGCGAATTTAAAAGATCTAGGCTTGGCTTTAATCGCAACCTGTAACTTTAGAATGCAAGGACAGTGGTCCGAAATTCCATATGGTTTAAAGTTGGCAAACGAATTAGGGAACTCATCCACAAATGAGGTATTACCCAAAATCCTGTCGATCTTCTTAAGGAGACCGATCCCCTTTTTGGGTTTTTGGCTCCATGTAAAGTGTAGCCCTGTTCTATTTATGTCAAAAACCTCAATATCAGCCACACACTCCTGAAAATCACGCATACCAGCCGTAAAAGACGAAGCACCCATAGATTTATCCTCCAGATAAAGAGCCGTGTTAAAGTCCCCCATGATAACCCAAGGATGACTATGAACAAGCACTTTATGAAGAGATAGCTGATGCCATAACTCCCTCCGATGAATGTAATCATTGGCGGCATAAACAACTGAACAAAAGAGAACTTTTTTATCATTTTTAAATACTATTTGAACGTGCATAACTTGATCCGTCTGATTTAAAATCATAACATCTAAAATCGCAGGATTCCAACATATTATGATACGAGCACCCTTAGAACACCGACCCCCATTAGAAGTCCAATCCCAATTCCTGAAAACAGCTCTACACACTTTACCCAAGTTACCAATATCCACGTGAGACTCCAGAATAGCACAAAAACTCAAATTATTATCTTTCATAGCCTTACGAACCTCCATTTGCTTCAGGGGACGGTTCAGACCCCTAATATTCCACGCTGCGAGACTAACCATTAAGAACCACTGGAGAAGGAGTGCTTGCCCCTTTGTTGTTTGTACCCGCCATGAGAAACTCATTAGTTTCGTTATACACTTCCAAAACCTCCTCATCATCCGAGTCCGAGTCCTCTATATTCTCACCCACCCCTTTACTACTTTGTCCTATTTCTCCTTGATTATCCTTTAGCACGTCAAAAGGGTTACTAACAGCCACCGTACTACCGCCATCTTTGGTCTTCGTGACAACTGGCCGATATTCAAACTTGGGTTTTGCTTTATTAATTGGGAAACCATTTCTCCTAGCCACTTTCTTGCCATCAACATTCTGAAAACCATCAGCATCCACCACTTGTGCCACTCTACCTGTGCCTCGGCCTTGTTTCATATTGTTCCGCCCCTGTTCACCACTCCCTTGTTTTGTAGGCTTAATCGTTTGCTTCGGGCACTCTTCATCAGAGTGACCAAAAACACAACAATGAGAACACCGATATGGAGACCATTCATACTCAACATACAATTTTTCCTTCACAAAACCTTCCCCTTCCAGATCTGGAACCGCCAAAGTTAGGTCCTCTTTAAGCTTATTCTTAGCCGACACCTCTATTAGAGCCCTAGCATAGCTGCTACGGCCCCATGCATCCATGCACATCGACGTGGTATAAGAATCCAGAAGCTTCGGTTCCCCTATAGCAGTAGCAATCAAACTCAAACCATCCTCCGTATAAGCTGCGATTGGAACATCATGAATTTTGACCCATATTTGCAACTTTTTAACTTCTTTCTTTTCCGACTTAATCGATGGAGACCAAATATCAAGGCAAATAGGTTGTGATCTAATAATCCATGGACCTTCTTTTAGAACATTCATCATACCTGTTTCATCCGCAAATTTAAAGAAGTAGAAGCCGTTTGCATTCATCATCGACTTTTGTAACCCAAACTTTTTCCAATTATTCCTGACAAAAAATTCCACCACAGGATATGCAATGCGATCCCCCAAGAAATAGCCGTATAGTGTATTCACTAGTTTATCTTTAACTGCCCTTACCGATTCACGAGGTAAAACCACATCACACCCTTCATGCTTGACCGAACTATCAAGGGATCTAAAGTTTACCTTCCCTGACTTTATGTTGAGCACTGATTCAGCATAAGACGGCTTTGGGTGGTTTAAACCATCACCATGCCCTTGAACCTGACCTTCATCATTCCCCTTAACACCAACAGACGCTTCCTTGTTAATCTGCGAATCCACAGATCCTGAACCCAACTCCAAGTTATCCTTCTCAACCGGCACTGGAACTGTGATCTTTGTTAACTCATCGATAACATTAATCGGCTTTTTATCAGATTGGGAATGCTTAAAAATACCCCGGCGTGGCATCTTAATATTCCCGTCGATAACTTGCCGATTACTAAGACCCGTCGACGAACCAGGAGGCTTACCCCTCCCATCTTGAACATTAGGACGTTTAGAATCCATTAAGCAGACTTCAAAACAACCACAAAACAACCATGCAACGTAAGCCAAAACAACTCTCTCCTTTAGAACAAACAGCGAACAACCATGCACAAGAAAACCAACTTCACCAGCGGTACAAAGTAAGAAGAAAACAGAAAGATAAACCCTAATCTAGCAAACCCTATCCCATGGACATTCGAAAAGAAGCACACAGAATATTCAGGCGGCGATTAAGAAAACAGAACAGAAACCCTAGATTGAAATCGATCAAGAATGCTAACTAGTTCGTTATAGATGCTTGAAAAATCAAGCCTCAAATCACAGACTGTTATACATACAATCACGAAAAATCTTGGGATCCATGAAGAACAGAAAAACGCCCAGCTAGAGAGATGTTATCGATGAACAAAACACATTTACTCATCGATAACATTAATCGGCTTTTTTTTTTTTTTTTTTTTTTTCTGATTATTAAATAAAAAGAACTGTGTTCTTGGAACCATTGGTTCAATCTATCGTCATTGATTACTAATCGTTCTTGAGCCATTTGATTGCACGCGAAACTGCATCACTCCCCCTCAAAGTTAATTGATCTCGGTATATTCCAAGTAAGGCGTTGGTGAACACACAACTACACAAGCCAGCTAGTTTCTTGTTATAACATGTGGAGTTGATATTGTTGCATTTTCTAGCTTTATGAGTGTTGACTTCCATATGATTAATTCTGGTCTCAAATACAAGAGTGTTGGCGATATGTACTGCCACTTCATTGTCGTACTGATGAACAAAACACATCTCTCTAAATTCACCCGTTTAATAGGTTTAGTAGATCCAAATGCTGGTGGGTGGTGTTCATTCATTTGGATTTTGGACCCATTTTAAGTTAAGTGTGTTTGAATTTTAAATGCTGGTGGGTGGTGTTCCATCAATTATCATGCTCATCTAGGTTTCGATTAGGGTTATAGATAACTGACATGCTTACATAGGTAAAAGTCACAGATAACATGTATTTATCATTTTTCTTAATAATAGCTGGGTTGATTCAATCGGATTGACAATGGCATGCGATAAAAAAACACCAAAAGTAAGGGATAGAAAAGATACACTTGTGGTAAAACAGAACCGTTGTGGAAATTGTAGTTTTTTTCTTTTCAAGAATTGCATCCATGGCTTGCTTCCTTTATATGCTTCTTTAGAATTTAGATGTTAAATGTATACTTCTGAAAGTTGATCCCATGGTATTCATGCCCTATGTTGATGCGTATAATCAGATGAAAGAAGCTGCAGATTGGTATTCCTTTTTAATTTACGTTAATATGTTTATATATATTTATTTTCATAATCACAGTATCTAATTTATCTTTATAAGATTTATGTTGTTTCTTTTCTGCTTCAAGTCTGTATTTATAAAAAAGATTTTTTGTTTTTGTTTACAGAAGTATTACATACAATATTCTTAGCTTTCAGTCCATGACTTATGTGTTGGTAGGATTTTTCCATTTATTTAACTTAATATTAAAGTTTTGGTGTTTGATATATATAAACAATGGTATTATATCAGTTTTCAATGTAAATAAGATACTTGTGATGATAAAACTGGTGCAATGGCATCAAGCTTTAACATGAAAAGAAAAGATGATTGCTTGATTTTAATGATGGATGATGCAGGGTTTAAATCATGTACGCACATTGAAGGGTCATGAGCATAAGGTGATGGCTTTAGTTTTTGTAGAGAGGGAAGTACCATTATGCATAAGCGGTGATAATGGGGGGGGTCATATTCATTTGGGGCATTGAGGACGAGAAGCCAATCAGAAGAATGAATGAGGAAAAAGATTGGCGTTACAGTGGTATTCATGCCCTTGCAGCAGCTGTTTCTGGATCTGATTATTTTTATACAGGCAGTGGGGATAAGTCAGTAAAGGCCTGGTCGATGCATGTAAGTAAGATATTTCTTTCTTCAGGTAATGATTTTATGATATAATAATAATAATAATAATAATAATAATAATAATAATAATAATAATAATGATAGTTGTTTTGTGTTTGTTAGGATTATAGTCTTTCATTTACTATGAATGGTCATAAATCAGTGGTGTGTACATTAGCAGTTTGTAATGGGGTTCTTTATAGTGGGAGCTGGGACGGAACCATCCGCTTATGGTGTCTTAGTGATCACAGTCCGTTAGCGGTGTTAGGTGAAGAAGACACTTCCACATGTGGCTCTGTTTTATCTCTTGCTGCTCACACTCACACTCTCGTTGCGGCTCATGAAAATGGACACATAAAGGTACAATACTTTTGAATTTATTTACTAGTTTTTGTAATTATTAACAATTTCCATTGTTAGGTATGGAACAAAGACGTGCCCTTAAACCCTCCAATATCCGCACACTCAAGCTCCATTTTCTCAATCTGTATGGAAGGACAATGGTTATTTAGCGGTGGTTGGAACAAGAGTGTTGTTGTACAGGTATGGGCATGTAACAGTATTAACATAAAACACTTCAGTTTCTAATTCCCTTACTCTTGAGTTGCAGAAACTGTCACTTGGTGATGAGTCTCAAGTAGATGTCACAGAGGTGGGAAGTATTGCTGGTGACTCGGTTGTAACTGCTTTGCATTATTGGCAGGGGAGGCTTTTTGTTGGGCATGCAGATAGAACAATCAAGGTATTAATATTAAACATCAATCCTCCCAGTCTCTCTCTCTCTCACACACACACAAAGTCACACATATATATAGGGTAAGGATCCTAAAAATACCAAATGAAATTTGAGAGAATCGTTAGAACCAATGTGGATCACTCATTCTCTCTAAAGTGTATGTGTGTATGTATATATATAGGGATAGAGTAATACGAGAACCATCTTGAGTTGAGAGAACCGAGAAAACTAGGCTAAAATAAGTTTTTTCCATTTTTTTTCAGCAAATTTTTTAAATAAATCTTTTTTGGGTAAAGGGGTTACCCCGGTAAATTTTATAAATCAACCAAATATGTACAAGGGTGTGCCAAAGCGAACACACCTACAAGACTTGGCATACCAAGACTAGGAAACTTAAACACAAACCAACCAGACAGCAAACAAACGAAAAACAGCCACAAACAAAACAGCCAAAAAACAAAAAGCACACGAGCAACTACAGAATTAGAGTTCTAGCCAGGATCTTCTTCCTCGTCATTAGAGTAAATCTTCCAAGCCGTTAACAATCTATTCCGGCTAGCATTCCCACAGAACTTGAACCCCATAAGCTTTAACCGGACCGTGTTCTTGATCATCTCCATAACCGATTCAGCCGAGTTGTGCTTTTGAGAAAACAATCTATTATTTCTTTCTTGCCATATAAAGTACGTCGTAGCCGCAATGAGAATCTTACCCACAATGACATCCATGTTCTTCGAAGAAGCCGTCTGTTCCATCCATGCAAAAATGGATGCCCAAGAATCATTTACACTCTCCAAATTAACCATAGTTTTCACATTATTCCAGACTTTTGACGCAAAACTACATTGGAAAAAAAGGTGATCACGCGAGTCACGATCAAAGCAACACAGCGGACAACACATAAGTCTTAGATTCGTATCACTTCCTGCTTCCCAACTAGTAAGACGATCCTGAGTTTTAAGTTTGTTCCTGATGACCAGCCACATATGGAATGAGTGTCTCGGAATACACTGAGAAAACCATATCATATTGGACCATTGAACCGTAACACCTCGGCCCCTAATATTATTCCAAACTTCCTTTGAGCTGAAGTAAGTATCATTTCCTTCCAAGTCTTTCCACGTAAGTTTATCTGGAACATTATGAACAAGAGTTGGGATCTGTAAATTTATCAAGACCGGAAATAAGTCATACCAAGCTTGCGGCCATCTCCACTGGCCTGAATCATCAACTATATCAGCAACCGTGGACTGCATATTGAAGCCAGCATTGGAGATAACTCTCGGAGTGACGAAGGAACTAATCGGACTCAATGGGCACCAATTATCACACTATGCATTAGTTTGAGCACCACTTCTGATGGACATACCGGTATAAGGACGCACCAGGTTACGGATGGATAAGATCTTACGCCAACCCCAGCTCATGCTACCCCTACACGGAACCTCCCAAAAACTCCTACCCTTTAGTTTATAGGAATAAATCCACTGAACCCAGAGAGAATCCCTCTTCGAGATAATACTCCATATATGGTTTGCCATGAGAGCCTTATTAACATCCATAATGTTTCGAATACCCAAGCCACCCTCGTTTTTAGGCAAGCAAACATCGGACCAACTAACTTTAGCTCGAACTCTGCCAGAAGAACCAACATTCCATAAGAAACGACGCATCCTCTTCTCCAATTCAGAAATGACACGAGCTGGAAGAATGAAGACAGAAGCCCAGTAAATGTGCATAGAAGATAACACTGAGTTTATAAGCTGGAGACGACCCGCAAAAGACAACGACTTAGAAATCCAGCTTGTGATTTTGCTCTCCATACGATCAATCAAGATTTGACAATCTTTAAAGATAAGCTTAGTGGATATAAGGGGCACCCCAAGGTACCGAACCGGAAGACTACCTTCTTGGAAAGGCATCAACGAAAGAATCTCTTGCTTCACCAAAGAAGAAACATTCGAAAAATAGGCCGTACTCTTGGACGGGCTCGGTACTAACCCTGACCAACTAGTGAATGTTTCCAGAGCATCTCTAACCTTCTTAACCGAGTAAGTATCAGCATGGACAAAAATAAACAAATCATCCGCAAAAGACACATTGATAATTCTCTGCTTAGCACACTGATGATGAAATTTAAACGACAAATTTGAGTTGGCCACCTTTTGAAGTAATAATGAGAGAACCTCCATGATAAGAGTAAATAAATAAGGCGACATCGGGTCTCCCTGTCTCAAACCCCTCTTCCCTTTAAAGAACCCATGAAGATTACCATTAACACATAACGAATAGGAAGCCGTGGAAACACATGTCATAATCCACTCAACCATTCGATGATTAAACCCAAACCGAATAAGAATAGCTCTCAAGAAAGACCAACTAACCGTATCATAAGCTTTCTGAATATCTATTTTAAATGCACATCTCGCAGGGCCTCTATTCAGATGATAATTATGCATCAGCTCCTGAGTTAGGAGAATATTATCTGATATTTTCCTTCCCGGCACAAACGCGGATTGATTAATACTGACCAGAGCCCCCAAATTCCCTTTAATCCTATCCGTTATGATTTTGCTGATACATTTATAGAGAACATTACAACATGAGATAGGCCGATAATCCAAAACTGAATCCGGAATATCCTTCTTAGGAATCAAAGCAAGGATCGTGTGATTTAATTGCTTGAGGAGCTTACCATTCTCAAAAAAATCAAGAATCGCATCCGTAACTTCATTGCCAATAATATCCCAGGCCCTTTTGAAAAAAGCTGACGTATATCCATCAGGCCCGGGGGCCTTATTTTCACCAATGTTAAACATTGCCGTTTTTATTTCCTCTCGGGTTACATGCCGGACCATATTAGACGCTTCTTGTTGACTAAGAACATTAAAACAGATATCATCCAGGTTAAACAAAGTAACCTGATCCTCAACACCAAGAAAGTTCGAGTAGTGATCGACTAAAGCATCCGCAACCCTACTACCTTCATGACGGTTTCCAGCCATATCTTTGACACTATGAATCTTGCTTCTAGCATTACGGCTTTTCACCACATTGTGAAAATATTTCGTGTTCGAGTCTCCAGCACACAACCATTCGACTTTTGACTTTTGTTTAAGGAAACATTCCTCATCATAAGTAGCAGTCTGAAACTCGTGAAGACATGTAGCTTCTAATTGACAAAGATGGCCATCCAACGGATTTTTATCAACAAGCACTTGAATATCATCCAACTGTTTCCTAAGATCCGACACCTTAGCATGCAAGTTACCTTGGTTGAATAAGATTTTCCTTAAATGCGGTTTGAGATTGCTAAGTTTTTTAGTTACCGAAAAACATATTGACCCCTGGAATTGGTTTTCTCCATTCTCGCTCCACACACTTCATGAATTCCGGCTTGGATGTAATGAAGTTAGGAAACTTGAAAGGTTTAGCTTTCTTCTCAATCACGGCTCCCAATTTCAGAATACACGGCGTATGGTCCGAAACTCTAAAAGGATGGAACATGACACAAGCATTCGGAAACATATCCAAGAACTGAACATTACCCATGACACGATCTATCTTTTTAAGAAGGCCCACTCCATCTTTAGGTTTCTGATTCCATGTATAATGAAGGCCATGACCTTGAATATCTAGCAACTCCGAAAAATGAATGCAATCTTTAAACTCACACATGCTTATCGTTTCTATGGATGGTCCGTAAAGTGAATCCTGACGCTGAAGTGTTGAGTTAAAATCTCCCATAACAACCCATGGTTTATCATGACACAAGCTTTTATGGTTACATAGGCTCTCCCAAAGAGTTCTGCGATCCTGATACTTATTTTCCGCGTACACAAAGGAGCAAAAAAGAACTTTATTATCAGCTTTAACTAACATCTGTGTATGGATGACTTGATCAGTTTGTGACAGCACCATAAGATCAACCACATCTGGATCCCATCCCAATATGATTCGGGTTCCCCTACTACACAATACCCCATTAGAAGTCCAATTCCAGTTCCGAAAAACCTTATGACAAATGGTACCCAGTTTAGCAACGTTCACGTGGGACTCTAAAATGGCACACACCTTTAACTTATTTTCAGCAACAACTTGACGAACCTCACTTTGTTTCAGGGGACGGTTCAAACCCCTTATGTTCCAAGACATGATACTATCCATTAAGACCTGTTTGACCGGGAGTGCTTGCCCCCTTAGACACATGGCTCTGATCAGATTTCATAAACTCGGACATTTCCGTTTGTAAAGTATCCTCAACCTCGTTCTCAGCTTGCTTAGGTTTCTCATTACCTTTTTTCAAGTTATGCCTCAACTCCTTATCAACCCCTAGATCGGCTATAGTTTCTTCCACATCATCCCTTGACAAAGCTTCAAACGAATTACCAATCTTCACATTAGCACTTTTGATATTATCAATTGTAACCTCCTTGGTACCAGACGTACTCGCTCCTGACTTATTAATTTTCCGCTTGTATACGAACTTTGGCTTTTGCTTCTTGTGCATAACTCCCATCCTAGCCGTCTTCCTTTTATCCGTAATGAAACCCTCATCATCAACAACCACTTGCTTCTCCTTGTTATTCACATTGTTATTCACATTTTTAACACATGTATTATCACAGTGGCCAAACACACAACATAAGGAACACCGTTGAGGTTTCCATTCGTATTCCACTTTCACTCTTTCAGTTAAGTACCCATCCTCATCCAATTTTGGAATTGCAACAACGATGTATTCTTTCAGCTCGCTCTCCGCATTTATTTTACGAATCAACCAGCCCCCCCCCCCCCCCCTCTAGCACTTTAGTCATACCCTCTTTCGAGTCAAACTTAAAGAAGAAGAAGCCATCCGAGTTCATCATTAACTTAGCAAAACCATACTTAGCCCACACATTCTTAGCATAATATTCTACTACAGGAAATGGAAGCCGATTACCTAAAAAGTATCCGTATAGAACATTTTCAAATTTCTCCTGAACTTTACGTATTACCTCACGTGGTATGACGACGTCAGCATCCTTAACAGTTTCCACCGAATCCATTCTCCGAAAGTTAACCTCACGCTTTTTCAAGGTAGAATTTTTAACTGTATCCGCATAGGAGAACGTTGTGTTCACTGGCTTATCATAAAGGCTGTCATCAGCATTCAAGTTTTCCAACTGTTCCAAAAAACTAGGATTTCCACCGATGGTTCGTGAGTTCTCACAACTCAGGTGTGTGTGTGTATATAGGGTTGGGTACATGAAACGATAGTTGCCATTTTGGCGTTTTGGTTAAATTTGGCGTTTTAGTTAAAGACGACGTTTTTAGTATGATCAATGGAAGTGATGATGGAAGCGATGGTAACGTCGTTTATATAATAATGTTTTTGGCGCGTAGTTTAGGAGGGAATTTTTTATAATAAATGTTAATAATTGACTTTCAGTTACTGTTTGTTCCATCTACATGCCAAGTCTGCAACGCGTTTTATCATTAAGATTTGGCGTTTTGTATTAATGGTGTTTTAGTTGTTTTTGAATGGCGTTTTACTCATTAGGTTGGCGTTTTGAATTAGAGCAGTAAAAATACCCTTTTACCCTTAATGAAGCACGTTTCAAGTAATAAAATTGATGTTATTTACGAAAACGTCACCGGATCAATCTAGTCCATAAATTGTTTTGATCTGACGATTCATAAGCGTTCTCACACTTTTCACCGTTTTTCCTAAATCCTGACCATATATATATATATATATATATATATATATATATATATATATATATTAGAGGAGTTTAGAATAAACAATCCTTTTGTCAGAACAGGAACAAAATAATCATCAAGTATTTTCAAATTTAAAATTTGTTTAAAACTAGTGTTATGCGCCGCCCGCGTTGCGGGGCGCTAAACCGAATATTTCTTAGTTTAATAACATGTACGCCTTTATTTGTTCACTTATACATGCTACTTATAAGACGATCTCAAAAAATGATACGTCGAGTGAACCAATTAAACCAAAACACTACCATAGTTTTGTAAAAAAAATAACTAAAACGATGGCAACCATATAATTTAGAGCTGGGGGCAAAGCAATAATTTATTAGAACCAATTAGCGAGTGCTAGGCAGCTGTTTGGCACTAATAAAAACTACACTGAGTCAATCAAATAACAGAACTATCAATTGTATATGTTGGATAATATAAGAAAATTGTTGATGTACAATAGTTTGTTTTTTCCCCTATAATTTAGCGTTAGAAATGAAACTCATG
Organism: Helianthus tuberosus; assembly: GCA_030545235.1. Lineage (NCBI taxonomy): Eukaryota > Viridiplantae > Streptophyta > Magnoliopsida > Asterales > Asteraceae > Helianthus > Helianthus tuberosus. Next base: position 110,748,950 of record CM060357.1, read on the forward strand.
ATATATATAATAGAGAGATGCATAAACATAGTAGATTGTGTTTTTTCTTTAATTTTCATTTTTCTTGCTAACAATACTTTTTATGTTTAATGAAAATTTTCAGATATACAGTTCTGGAGGATGACTCAAAATCCTTTATGGAGACGTATGCAGGATAAGGTGGATGGTGAACAATGTTTGTTAGGAGTAACGGAATCTTGTATAGAAATATTTGTATCTAGATACAATGTTTATTTAATATAAACATTAAATAAAAAGTTTATGTTATGGCAGAAGGGGATTAATTTTTTTTATCGATGACCTAGAATTAATAATAATAATAACTACCATTAAGCCCCCGTGTTGCGGTGGGGGCGTAAAACCGTAACAAATAGCACCAATACCATGCCACCGTCAGCGATCACCAACACTGAAGTTGCGCCATCTTAATGCAGAGAAATTAGACCGAAACGTAAAACATAGAAAATAATAAGTCGATTTAGAATCCGCGCGTTTTGACGAACCTGTCAAACAGGAAAAAAAAGACAAAAACGTTGAACGACACACACACGTTGTGCCATGTTAACTAGCAAAATTTAGAACGAAGCGTAAAACAAAACGTAAAAATGTTGAACCACACACACATGTTGCGCTGTGTTAACCGGCAAAAATTAGAACAAAATGTAGCAAAAATTTTGTGAAATATAAAAAGTATAGAGAACCAAAGTTGAAAGTAAAAACGTTGTGAGGTTAAATTGAAAATATAAAAATATTTAGGTTAAAAGTAAAATATCAAGTAGTTTGGGTTAAAAGTGTAATATCAATATTTTTTTTGAAAACCTCTCAAAACGAATGGTATTCTTGATACTCAATGGAGTACTTATCATGTATATTGTCCAGGATAGTAGGTATTCTTGATACATTTGATCCCATGGTGTTGACTAATGCCGATTCTTCATGCTCCATGCATTATTCATCAACAAACAAGGGGACTGTTTAATCTATCATAAGAACTGTTGCTATCAATGCAAGGTAACCGGTGAAGAAGCTACTAAAGAGTTGTCTTCGACTGAGTATATAGTGAGCAAACAATTAGTGCTGAACTTGTTTACTATTGAAGAATTAAGTTAACGATAAAAAACTAAGTTTTGCTAAAAATACTGAATGCTGATTAACCTGTTGGTACTGAAGAACTTAGTTAATGTCGATGAGGTTAGAGTTGACTCCACCAGTCAATGCAAGTTACTGACAAAGATCCTATATATTACATTCACATAGCTAATGGCTATAGTCTAGTGCAGCGAGACCTTTCGAGAGCTCAAGATACCAATCATCAAAACTCATGCATACACAATGATCATATATATCACATTCACATCTATCATACTCGTAACTTGAACAATGGATGTTTTCCCCCAAGGTTATAAAAACAGTAAAAAGGGGTCGTGAAGACTGTGGGGTATGGGGCTTGGGTTGGGGCGTGGGTTGGGGGAAAACACCCAAGCCACCACCCCGGGTGGGCTTGGGTTGGGGTGTGACCCAAGGGGTGGGAGTTTGAAGCCGGGCGTGGGGCGGGCTAGCCATCCTATGTGGCGGGCTCCTATTCGCTTTGTTGGCCATGTCATAGCGGGCGCGGGGTAGTTTGAATTTTAAATTGTAACCGTTTGGCCAAGCCAAGCGGTCACCCTAACTCCCAACAGTCAACATCCCCTATAAATTTAACCCCAACCCCACCGGCTACCCCATCCCAAACCATCGCTGTCCACCGCTACCCCAACCATAACCCACTTGATCGAACCCGCTACCCCAACCCACTTGACCGATGGCCTCTTGGACCCACGAAGAAGAGCTAGCTCTCGTCACAAACGTCGTTGACGCTATGAAGGGGCGACAACCCGGCCAAACACGATATTGGCCGGAAGCCTTCGCAAGCTACCGACATAACGTCGGACACGACCGGCACAACTTAAACGCGTGCCAACATAAATGGCGCGAGCTACGGCCCAAGCTTGATAATTTTTTTTTTATTTTGTAATTAATAAAATTTTAGGCTTTTTATTTTTAATGTTGTGTGTATTTTTTTAATTTTTTGTAATTTTTTTTAATAAACTGCCAAGCCATGCCCCAACCCAAGCCCCGTCATACCCCACGGACACGTCACTCACCGGTGGGGGGGGGGGGGAGGGGGCTCCAACTCCACGTGTCAACTCATGCCCCCAACCCAAGCCCCACCATACCCCACGGTCGAAACTCACCTTGTAATAACGGTACAAGTGCTAGCAAATAAAGTCTGTGAAAAGGAAAGTCCCAACCTACTTGTGCCCTATATCACAAAGGGACACCTTAAGGTCTAGGGAAAATAGCCCTAGCATATAAGTGGTAAGAATACATTCACCCAAAAACCATTTGCGTTTCAAATGTGTAATTCGACGACCTGTTGGTGATTATGTCTTTGAATCATCCTAAAATATATTTATATAAAATATATACATAAATATATAAGATATAATTAGTGTCATTTGTCCTAGTATTCTCGTATAGATATAACTCTTTCGGGTTTAATATAACTTGATATACTAAACGAATTCGTACTTATCTTGACTGGATATATATATATATATATATATATATATATATATATATATATATATATATAGGGTCAGGATTTAGAGAAAACGGTGAAAAGTGTGAGAACGGTGAGAACGCTTATGGATCGTCCGATCAAATCAATCCATGGACTAGATTGCGCGGTGGCGTTTTCGTAAATAACATCAATTTTATTATGTGGGACGCGCTTCATTAAGGGTAAAAGGGTCTTTTACCGCTCATATTCAAAACGCCATCAAATGATAAAACGCCATACAAAAAAAAAAAAAAAAACGCCATTAAAAACAAAACGCCAAAAATTAGTAATAAAACGCGTTGAATATTACAGGAAGATGAAACAACACAATAACTGAATTTCAGTTATTAACATTTATTAGAAGAAATTCCCTCCTAAATTACGCATCAAAAACATCATTATATAAACAAAGGTAAAACATAGCTTCCATAATCACTTCAATCTATCCATTTTCTACAAAAAAAAAAATCGTTAACCAAAAACGCCAACTTAAACAAAACACCAAAAATGGCAACAATCGTTTCGTGGAGATACACTCTGGGAATCAGCGATACGTCCTCTATTTTGACAACAGAAGGAGGGTGTATGTTAAGACGGTCAGGGCAATTCTTAAGATGGAAGAAGAGATACAGAGGCAAATCTTATCCATTGGGACCGCTCTAGACAACGAATGCCATGAAACGCATATGCTTATGAAAGCATTAACCAGCAAATTTGGATCAATCAAAGGAGATGTGAAGCCAGACCCTGTCATGACATCATGGCGTTTTGATGATGAAACAGACATGGTGACGGTTACATATGACAGCGGAGAGCAGGAAGTCTACTGGCTAGAGAACATCATGACAAAGCAGCGACTGAGTTTCATGGAAGAATTGCATAACGCCACTTGTACCAACACAGAAATAGACTCAAAATTGGAGTTAATGCAAGACATGTTCAGGTGGAGGCTTCAGAATCTTCAGGAACAAGAAGCTGATGAAGGTGAATGTGATGACATGGATGAAGATCCAGATGAAGACTCCGAGGAGGAAGAAGATGACGCAAGTGATGGATACTATTCGGATAAAGTACCTTCCGACGAAGGATTTTAATTTTTTTTCCTCTTTTTTTTCTTCTTCTATGTAATCTTTTTTTTTAAGATAATTAAATGATATATTTCTATCTTTATTAGCAAAACGCCAAAAAAATACTAAAAATGGTTAACCCTAACAAAACGCCAAAAATAACAAAAAATATTTTTCCTGCTTAATATTTTATTTACTCCGTTATTGTATTTTGTCATGTTGGTCTGCATAACGCCATTTAAAAAAACGCCAAACTTAGAAGATGTGACGTCTATAACCTATAAAACTGATAAAAGCTGATCAACACAGTAAATACAAAAACAGTAACTGAAAAGACAGTTACTTTATTACTATTATTTATTACAATAAAAAGTCCCGCCTAAACTACGCGCCAAAAAACTCCTATAAGAGAGGGGTCTATACACAATGAAATTAATCACACCCAGAAAACACAAAAACGCCATATCCTCTAGAAACCACTCCCTTTAAAACGCCACAGATGGCAAAGCTTTCACTAAAATGGATCCTTTTTCTGAGGGGGTTAACTCAATAATATTTTGCTGAATGAGATGGACAAATATTCAAGAAAAAGAGACTGATGACAGTGATATGCCATCATGTGAGCTCTGTTCTTGATGATTTTATGCATGAAATAAAGGGATCAACACAAGTGTAAAATGCTATTTTGGACTCCATTATTACAAATAGCATCAAGCAAGAGTTGATCTTTAATGACATACCACCAAACAAGAATATCACACAAAAAAACAGGATGCCACTAAGCAGCTTCTTCTGAAAAAGACGAGGCTTATGAAGGAAAGTTGGCATCTAGCTAAATTATTCAAAAAGGGTTCAAAACATCAAAAACAAATTCAATAAGGAAGAGGCTGATGACATTGAAGATTGGAAAGAAAAATTAGATTACCATTTTTTATTATTTTTGTTTTCATTTTATATTGTATTGATATCAAGTTATATGTTGTTTTGTTATCTAATTCTCTATAAATAAAATACATAATTATATAAAACGCCAAAAACTACAAACACCAAAACGCTAGTAGAATGAAAACTGGGAGAACAGCTGCTGGCAAAGCATCTTGTAAAGGGTATTAAAACGTCAAAAAATTCACTAAACGCCAAAAGAAAAATTGGTCTTATTTTAATCTTATGCAAATATGAATTACTCGTAGTGAATTATTATACAAAACGCCACAAACGCCAAAAAAATTAACCAGAAAACGATATAACGCCAAAAAATTAAATATGTGACACAAAAGCAATTAATTAAACGCCAAAAAGTTTAATAAATACAATTAACGCCAAAAAAAAACTTAGACGCCAGAAAATATTATACCGCGTTGTGAAAATAAAAGAAGAATGAAAAGACAAAAAAACCCCTCCGCCCTTCTCTATGCCGCGGGACACGTGTTGGGCCAGGATGCGTTCTCACCGTTCTCACACTTTTGAGTGTTTTCTCCCGAACCCGTTTCTCTCTCTCTCTCTCTCTCTCTATATATATATATAGGGGAAGGTTCATTTGAGAAGAAAATTTAATTTAGAAGAAAAAAGAATAAAGGGTAATTTTGTAAAACATTAAATAGTTTTTCACTTATCTCATTTATTATCATTTTTGACTAATTAATTAGTCATAAAGACTATTATCCTCCACACTAACTTTTTTTTGCCTACACACATCAAAAGTTATCCTACATATTTCTAAATTCATCCTACACGTTGAAATTTATCCAACACAACTCGTAATTTATCCTACACAACTCGTAATTTGTCCTACACTTTAAATTATTTTATTTTATTTTTTTAAAAAATATATATTTTGAGGATAAGTTATAAATTATTTAATGTAGTTAGCTATTAAAGGGGGAGACTACAAATTAATGATCTATGTAGATTTACTAATGTACCCTTATAGTAACATTAATACTTATATTAAATGAAGTAAAAATAAAGCATTCTTATTGGTTAAAATTTCTTCTTTTTTCTTCTTACAAAAAAATTCTTCTCATTTGAACTCTCCACTATATATAAATATATATATAGGAGAAGGATCCGTTAGGAGGTACTCTTTATTGCGAGAACCTCGAGAACCAGTGTGAACACAACCATAAATACCTAAAAAAATCTAAAATACCTACAATTTTTTTAAATATTCTTTTAAAAAATCGCTACTTTTCCTTAATAAAAAATATAAAAAATTATGTTTTATACTAAAAGTAGCGATTTTTATAAAAAAAATTAATTTTTTTTTTGTGTTTTTTAGATTTTTAAAGATTTTTTTAGGTTTTTTGGGGGTTCAGCTTTATGGTTTAGTTTTTAGCATTTAGCTAAACAAAAATGAAACCCCCCCCCCCCAATAAAAAAAACTAAAAAACCCTAACCCCGTACCCCGAACCCACAAAAAACCTAAACCCCCCACCGACCCCATCCCTACCAATTGTGAGTCCTTCTGATTAGTGATGTTTCAGGATCTGAATTGAACCGAGTATGGATGTTATCTGAATGCAGCCAACTCTAAATGCTATATGATTCGTAAAACAACCATTCTGAATCTCGCATTCTAGTGAAGTTGAATGATACAAATTACACCGTGTCTCGATGAAACAGAATCTGGATACCACCCATTGTGAGTCCTTTTGATTAGTGATGTTTCACGATTTGAATTCAACCGAGTATAGATGCTATCTGAATGTAGTCGAGTCTGGATGCTATACGATTCATAAAACAATCATTCTGAATCTTGCATGCTAGGGAAGTTGAATTATCCAAATCTTAGTGATGGTACACGATCCGAAACAAACTGAGTATGGATGCTAACCGAATCAAATCGATTCTTGATGCTATAGGATCCCAAAAACACCTATTCTGAATTCCGCTTTTTAGGGAATCTAAAGGATCTGAATTCGACCGAGTCAGGATGAAACAGAATCTGGATACCACCCATTGTGAGTCCTTCTGATTAGTGATGTTATAGGATCCGAATTCAACCGCGTATGGATGCTATCTGAATTGTGACAACCGGTGATTTACGGCTTTAATTACGCGATTAACAGATGTTTAAAACAGTAATAAATAGTGTTTAAGACGCAAATTAAATTAATTAGGCCTTTGGAGTGCCTAGGAACGTCTAACCGGCTTTACAGTGCGCGAACGGTGGTTTACGGAAAAACCTGCTTAACGTTAAACAACAACGAATTGAAACCAAACGAAATACTGACAACGACGACCAATATTAAATTTTTACGATATATCTTAGATTCGTAATTAAATTTTTATATCCATAGTCGAAACCGAATCGAAAAACGGATTAAAACGGCAAACGATGACTTTAACGCGGTTTTTACTATTATCGACGAACGAACGCGCCAAACGCGACTATCGACTCTATTTTCATAATTTGATCCTAAAAATTTAATTTACGACGTTACGGGAAGTTCGGGTTGCGTAGACGGGATCGTAGGAATTACGGGCCACCTAAACACGGGGATTGAGCTTGTGGGCCTTGGGCACAAGCCCAAAGCCCACTAACTAAAAAAAAACCTAGTATATTTGTGGCAATACACTTATCCCCTCATTTTTCTTAAAATAGATCAAGTAACCACGCACACCATCAGATTTCACCTCTTTGAAAACCCTAACCTTATCTCAATTCCCCCATCTCCTTCCTTCTGTTGATTATACCTACACACACATACATAATTGGTGTCTTATTCTTTTTTTTAAGCATCATCATCTACACCAGACCTCTGCCCTTCCCTCCTTCTTCTTCGATTACAACCGCACCCCTCCCACCTTGACTCCCTCATTTCACCGGCGGTCGGAGCCGGTGTCGGCTGTAACCCCGGCGACGGATCTTCCACAGTCGCACACCCACCTTTTCCCCCTTCTCCCTCTCTACATCACAATCACCAGAGAAGCTCCGGTCCCGATAACAGTGGCTTTCGACGGCGATACACAGAGGGAACAAAAAGAGAGAAAGAGAAACGGAGGAGAGAGAGGGAACAGATAGAGAGAGAGATGGTGACAACGGCTGACCGGTGACAGAGCCGTCTCTCCGACGGCGGCGACGAGCGACAGCGGCTGTGGTGGCTGTCGCGTTCAGATCTGCTCTATTGCGAGTTTGGTTCGGAGTTTCGTTCAAGTCAACATGGTCAGTGGCTCAAGTGTTCAGATTTCAGGTTTTGGGTTGGGTTCACGGGGTTCAGCGGTCAAATCCAAAAGATTTAGGCTCGATGGAGTCTCAGCTCGGCTGTGGTTCACCTGGTTGTTCAGCGGGTTCGAGATTAGAGTTTTTAAAGTGGGAGTTTCGGGTTCTTGGATTGGAGTCAGCCGTGGTTCGGGTTCGTGTTCAGGTGTCATGGTTAGCTTCGGCTCGGTTTTGATTCAGGTCAGACGGTTCGAGTCATATCTTGAAGCGGTTCAGTTGACTCGATCAAACCGAGTCAACTCGGTCAACACGGTCAAACCGAGTCAACTTAGTTGACTCGGTCAACTCAGTCAAACGGTTTGGTTCGGGTCAGTAAGTTCGGGTCTGTCACACCCCAACCGATGACGGAAACATCGAGGCGCGACACGGAGCGAAACAGATTGTCTAGGAGATTCCATAACAACTACGATTACCAATTATTTAAGCATCACGTCTCATACCATGACATAATAAGTAGCATAGTTATTACAGACAAATCAAAGACAAATAGTTCTGTTTCGACAACTCAAATATGAATTGTTTTTGTTTGTTTCTAGACTCCATCCTACTTGATTCCACAAAAGTAGATAAAGCACAACATCCTAAGCATTCAAACACTTGTCACATACGTTAAAATAAAAGTCAATACACATAGTGTAAAGGTGAGCATACAAGTTTAATAGTATAATAGAGTTCGAAATCATTTACGCATAACCAACATGTAACATGTACAAAGTGAAGGCAAGTAGGTTATCGACAGAGAAATATGCACAGACGTGACTGCGAGTTGTAGAATGCGCAACACATATCCCCACTGGGACACGTGAAGTGAAGCCCTTAACAACCCCTGTCCACGACAGGTGCTGAGTCAAAACTATAGTACTATCATTGCTAAGGTGTCAGGCAACAAGCACTGTGTTAACATAACATACAAGCATTCATCGAATGACACGTAGCATGCAATATCGGTCAGCGTACAAATAGTGTTTGCGTTGTGTGTCATTTGTGATTTTGAATAAGTAACGTATGTAACACCCAAAAGTGCATAAAGCAAAAAGGGATCGAGTATACTCACAGATAGCGTTTAACAAGTAAACACTCTCTTGGATTGAAGGGAGCGCTGAGAGAGATTAGCCTGAACAGTTAACGATAGCATAAACGATGAGCGGCGCGTAAAACGGTGTAAAAGTACCAAGTGTCGGATGGTAATCCGATCAGATGGCCACTCGATCGGATGTCAATCCGTTCGGATGGTCATCCGATCGGATGGCCATTCGATTGGATTGGCATTCGTTGGTAAGGATGTGTTTGTGTATGATGGCTTTGAAGTTTTTGTTGTAGCATTTTGAAAACAGAGAAGTATCTCTACCTTTCAGGTCATTCGATCTAATGGCGGTTCGATCGGATGGTGATCCATTCGGTGAGGTATCTCTTAGAGAGCAGGTTCACAGCAGGATTGTCACTCGATCGGATAGCAATCCGATCGGTTGGTAATCCGTTAGTTACTGATAATCTTTGAAAATTATGAAAATGGTTAAGTATCGAAGTTCCAAATGTCATATCATCGGATGGTCATTCGATCGGATGGCTATCCGATCGAGCGGCAATCCGTTCGACCTTCAGATCTTTGGAAGTTGAAAAAAATGTTTAAGTGTTGAGGCCAAGTGCAGTCCGATCGGATTGCGGTTTGATCGGATGGCAATCCGTCCCGCGACCTGATCGTGTTGCTAACTTGAAAATTCGTTAAGTTTTGCGGTTTGCTCGAGACGATATGACAACGTGCTAAACAACAGAAACCCCATCAAGACCCAGGTGATCCGATCGAACAGGAATCACCCTAGTCCGGTCGGTTAACTGTTCGAGACGGTGGTTCATGCTTAACCCGAAATCGGTTGTCTCTTTGATAGAAACCAGATCTTGAACCAACACATCACTAAGAAGGAGTAGAAGATCAGAACGAGCTCCGATTCTATCAGTTTTGAGTGCATTGAGTGTAAAAGAGTTGAAAGAAAGTCAGAAAACCATCTTTCAATCCTTTTAACCGTGAATATGTGTAGATCTATGCGAAAACATTGTTTAATTATGTGGAAATCCTCCAGATCTGAGTTGTTCTTGGTGGATTGAGGCCAAAACTTGATGTTCATAAGATCTCCATGATGACATCATCCTAGAACACCTCAAATCCACTGATTTCACGGTTAAAAGTTAAGATTTAAAGGTGAAAAAGATGAAGGAGTGCATGTAGATCATAGAAGTACAAGATTTAGGTTGAAAACTTACAAGAATCGTGAGAAATCGAGAGAAATGAGTGCTTGAGCGAGCTGGTCGAGTGGAGGAGCTGTCACATCACAAATGATGTGACAGGAGGGTATTTATAGGGTTTCCAAAAGAGGAAAGTGCACAAGGGTCGGATTGGTCACCGATCGGATAGCGACTCGATCGGATGGCAATCCGATCGGATGGCCACTCGATCGGTTGGCCACTCGATCCAGGTGTCCGGCGTGTTGAGTTTTATCGCTTCGATTCGCGTGTTGGGCGTTGCGATGCGTTTCGAGCGAGCGATGCGATAGAATTACCCATTAGTTACACAAACAACCTAACTACTATATCTAACATACAATCACTATAAATAACTTGCATTTAGCGTTTGCGATTTAGATTGCGATAAAGTTGCGGTTGCATTTCGATTAATCACCACAAAACATAAACATAAATAAACACGCACAAGTAACACATAAATAGCACGCATACGTAAAATAATATCCAGAACGCATAATTCGGGTTGCGAATGCGATAAGCGGTAAAGCGATAAAACAAGCGATTAAACCTCGACTATTCACAGATACTCCACATAATACAACTAAAGTAAACAAAATAAAAGATTCGATTACAAGTCAAAGAAGTCAAAACAGTAGTCGAGCAAGGAGTGACAGATCGCAATTAGCAGTCTTTTCTTCCTTTGACTTCAATCTTGACTTTGACTTTCGAAACACGGGGTGTTACAGCCTCCCCTACTTAAGGGAATTTCATCCCGAAATTAGGCTTTAGCCGTAACAAACAACTGCGGGTACTTCGCCTTCATGTCGCTTTCGAGTTTCCAGGTGAACTCTGCGCCGCGTTTGCCTTCCCAGCGAACCTTCACAATGGGAATGCGTGAGCGCCGGAGCTTCTTGGTTTCTCGGTCCATGATCTCGACAGGCTTCTCCACGAAGTGTAATGTTTCGTCCACTTATAGATTGTCACACCCCCAAAATACCACCTAGGTGATGTCCCTGTTAAGCGTGTGACATACCAATAACGAGCCACTAATTACATTGAACGCGTACAAGTTTCAAAATAAAAACCCTTAATTATTAATGTAAAATACCATCAACGAGTTTAAATGAAAACCAACATGTTCAGCGGAAGCAAATGACAAACCAAAGTTAAACAGTTTCAAACCAATATATAGTATCAAGAAATCAATAACATGAATCCCTCCAGTCGACCCATGACCCCTCCAGCTACTCCAGACAGCAAGTTCCAATGCAAGACATCTAACGACCTACAAGCATGCAAACAAGTGTGTCAGACGATGCTGGTGAGTTCAAAGTTTTGTTAACGAGTTTAGTTACCAGATATATGTATAAAACAGTTTAACAATTTGATTTGATGCTGTTATTAACTCGATTACCGCAGTGGCTACAAGATGTATTTGCCCAACCCCAATGTCTCTATCAAAACATTGGTCATGCTTTAAGGAAATTAGTTTACGCCCATCCTCCCCGGTACGGTGTGAGGGTGCCAAACCTAATAGGGCTATCAACTAATAACCTCGTTGCCTCCCTGGCAACTATCGGTAGATGTAAGGGGTCTTATATGATAGAAATGAGTAATAACAAACATCCCATTAACCTGACATTCCTCCCCGGAACGTTACCTGATATCCCTCCCCGGGATGCATGCTTGGAAAAGAGCAGTGAACTCACCTTTGGTTTGCTTGATAAGTTTAGTTACTTGTTTAACAGTTGATCACAGACGTCCTAACATGGTTATCGACAATAATCAGTCTTAGGTTCACATAATCCGCGTGTTACACGTACAGTTAATACACGTATTTATTGTTCACATAATACACAGTCATTGTTCATATAGCACACTTATGCAATTCAAGTCATAACAGTTAACCCCAATATCATCGAGTAGTCACTTAGCACGTAACGGTCCAAGACATAATATGCACATACATATATTACTCAGGTAGTACCGCATAATATCATTCAGATTATAGCATTTGATCATACAACCCAAACAAACTATAGCATACATCATAATACCATATAATTGGTGCCTTAGACTCTCATTCTGTTCATTTACATGGTATCATTTTAAGTGCAAGTTGACAACCCTATACATCTTATCATGCAACATATATTCAATACGTGGCCCAGATAATTGTCTAGGTCCACGCATGACACCTATTCGGATCACCAACATTTTGTATTACAAGTATAGAGGGCTAACAATGACTTGGGCCCAGTTAGGTTTGGGCCCAACTGAATATTGTGATTTGTTGAGTAGTCCAGCACACATCAGAAGTGTGCGGTCCAATGTGATGTACGTGTGCTTTCTTTTCTTCCCAAACCCTCCCATAACCGATTTCTTGCACAAGGAATATTGTACTGACATCATGCAAACCTTATCCCCATGCAAACCTTATCCCCATGATTATTAGGGTGTCTACCACGTGAACAGCCCCCATGTGATGTCATGTTCAACATTAGCGGCCCACTTGAATTCCTTTTAGTTGCACACATGCAAAATGAAATGTATAAGCTTTTAAGTATGATTGGGCCTTTAATATGAATTCACATGGGCCGAAGACTTTTAATGCAAACAAGGCCGACAACTTTGCAATTTTATTAAATGCAACTTTACATGAAAGACTGATATTTCAAGAATTTAAGCCATTATTCACATGATGAATCTGAAGCACTAAATGCATCAACATTTTTATTGGACCAATATTGTTGGGCTGATAACTTTTCAAAACAAATCACATGGATCGAGTGGCTTAATGAAAAACAATTGAAATCACTTATAGAACTGATATCACTTATAGAACTGACAACACAATTAATGATCACTTAAAGCACTGATGTGGATATGACAACACTTATCTTTTACATGCAATCTTTTAGTTAAAACAAATATAATGGCTAATATTGACAGAATTATTTAATAGTTGTCGGCTAAATCATTGATTCACACTAATCTTATCTTAGTTTACAAACACATCGCGATTCATATCACGATTACAAGATCACATAACTAATGACAAGGATTTCTATAATCATACGAAACTAACATATATTCATCATTTATAAATCCAGTCGCTAACAACGATCACGTATTGATACAACTATACACGACAAGGGGATTTAATTTGCAAATAAATGAGATTATACTAACCAGGAGAATCAGGATGCTAGAGGAACTCGAAGGAGAAAGCTTCACAAAGTGGATTGTCGCCGTCGGGTTCAAGAACTCTAGGGTTCCTATGTGTTCAGAACCATACTACATATTCTAATAATACACGCACATAAAAGGGTTTTGGGCTCAACAGGTGCGGGCCAAATGTGAGGGTGGGCCAAAGCAGAACATAAGCCGGCCTACCTAAATATGTGCGTGAACAACAATCCCAAACCACCGGCCCACTTCCAAACTCCATTTGGACTTGCATGGCCCAAAATATATGCGGTAACTATGTGGGCTCGGGTTGGGCTCAAGGTATATTGGACATTATAGCAACACACACATACCACTCAAACGTACTCAAATACATTCACGTTTAACACGTTTAACATAACAAAATGTTTAACGGGTTGACATAGCAAGAGCGTTTAACACGTGGGAGAGAGATAACTAGGAGTTAAGATCACAAGGTTAAACGTTACTACTCTGACGTTCGGATTGTCACATCATCCCCAACTTGAAAGAAATTTCGTCCCGAAATTTGATAAGCAATCCAAAACAGCACGGTGTTAGATCAGGATGACCGTGGATTTTCCCCAGGTACCACATCATCCCCAACTTGAAAGGGAATTTCGTCCCAAAATTCGCTAGTGACAGCAAAAGCTGATTCAACCGCCTGAATGATTGAGGATACCAGAGCTTAATCAGATCTTTGCGTTCCCACGTGGACTCCGGTCCACGTTTTGAGTTCCAGCGAACTCTCATGATTGGAGGTCGACTATGCTAACGAATCCTGATGTCCTGGTCCATGATTTCAGTAGATTCCTCAACAACTGCAATTTGTCTAACGAAGGTATCACAAGTGTTTCATCGGACAAACACTGCCTTAGATTCGAGACATAAATGACATCATGCACGTTACCCAATTCGTCGGGTAACTCGAGTTTGTAAGCGACGTGACCGATTCTTTCCAGTATCCTGGATAACTCAACGCAACGCAAATTAAGCTTGCCACGCTTCCCAAGCATTCCACACCCTCCCAGGGTGAGATCTTCAACATGATACGATCGCCTACATCGACTCCCAGTGTTTCCTAAGCTTATCAACTTTCCTGACAGTCACTTATTGCCGCCAAACGATTTCTGATCCAAGCAATCTTCCCGTGAGTTTTGAGTACAAGTCCTGGACCTGTGATTAGATTGTTATCCACCTCAGTCCCCAAGGAGATTGGCATTATCGCCCATGCAATGCGTCAGACAGAGCTGTCTAAATACTAGAATGGTGACTGCTGCAGTGGAACTCAAACAAAGGTAAATGCCTTTCTAACTCTTACTAAAGTCAATCACACACATGCTCGCAGCATGTCTTCGAGTGTCAGGATGGTTCGTTTACTTTGACCGTTGTCCAATGCTCATGCCTAGACGTGAGCCAAGAGTGTTGTGTATTGCCTGACATAAATCATGCATAGATCAAATTCAGAGGTAACAGGAGTTGGCACCTTGTACCTAAAAGCCGCCTCTCTCAGAGGGACATTCACAACTGTGAAGACTCGTCAGTTTTCTTGATTGCAAGGGAGTGTGCTGGTAACTTGAGTCCATTAATGATCACCCAGGTGATAATGTTTCCGTTTCGAGTTGTAAGTAGACTAAAAACAAAATCCATGGCAGTCTGTCCTCATTTTCATACATGTGTTTCTGGTTGCTAATATCCCAGACTTTCCCACATGCCAAACTTTGTTCCCATGCGTGGCTATGTGGGCCTTCAGGCCCGGTCACCCGTACATGGTATTCAGGTTTTAATACATCCTATCAAAGCTCAGATGAATAGGATATCGAGGCCCGTGTGTTTCGCCTACACCAGTTCCCTAAGATTGTTGTATAGTGAGGTCCATATTCGCTCCATGAAGTAGCAATTATCGTCCGACCTGCCAAAGGTTGCTTCCCCATGCCCCGCATAGGTTCAACTTGAAAATTTTCTTCCTTTAGTTCTCCATTTTGAATAGAGCGAGTCTGATCATGTAAGTTAAAGTTGATAGGGAGCTGTAAAGCTCGTGCACGTTTAGGTTCCACAGTCGAAATCATTCAAAGGTTCCATCCAGCGATGTCATTACATGATTTAGCTCCTCCGAAACAACGGTACACGGGAGGCCCTTGTGATCGGTCTAAGTAACGCATCAGGTACCGTCCAAGTAATGCCTCCAACTTAAATCCAAAGACCATGGTTTCCATCGCAGGTTGCGATCCGTGCAACTCTTCTTATAATTCCACTACGTAAGCCATCACTTTCTTGTGTTGTATCGGCGTGTAATTGGGACTCTGATTCGAATCATCATGGTATACCACTAGATCACCTGTACCATCGGGTAAAGACAATACTTAGTGCATTGTAGAGTTGAGTTTCAAAAGCTGAAAATACGTCCTCCTGTTTTGCCTCCCCTGAATTCACCGTACCCCGCTGTGCGAAAGAGGTTATATCGGCGCAATCTTCGAAAATCCCGCGATGAATCTGTGATAGTGTCTAGCATAACCAAGGAATTACTGCATCCCCGAAGGAATCTTTGGTGTCAATCAGTTTTTAACCAAAATGGGTCTTAGCGAGATCCACGTGTATTCCCACTTCGTTGTTTATATGACCAGAAATGGGTACTTCCCGAATCCTGAAGTCACACTTAGGTAGACTTCGCACGTAGATGCTCCTCCCCTAGGAGCTCTACGATGAAATACAAGTGCCGTTCATGGTGCTCCTTTCTCCTGAAAGTGATTCAAATCGTCATAGATAAACACGGTTGTCGAATCTGGCAAGATGGGGTTGGCACATACTACTCATGTGATCCCTAAGGCTGCTGGTGTGTTGGGTAACTTTAAACAACGAGAACAGAAATTGTAGTGGCCGTACGGTGTCTGTAACATTGTGTTAAAAGTCATCCTCCCTTGGGTTTTCCATCAAATGACAGTCTGATCTTAAGTCGGTTTCCGAATAGAAGCTTGATCATTGCAACGGGTCAAGCAGGTTGTCGATGCGAGATAGAGGGTGACGGTCTATGATTGCCACCTTGGGGTAGTCTGTACGCGTACGAAAGGACTCGTCCTTCATTTCCATAATAGAGCTCGGGCTCCCCAGAACAAGGAGCTAGATCGCTAAAACTCCCACCTGGTAGTACCTGAAGTTGACTAGACAGTTCTTGCAACCCTCCTGGTGCAAGACGGTATGAAGTACGAGTGATCAAGGTTGCTTCTGGCGTGAGACTAAACTGAGATTCTGCCTAACAGTTGTGGAAGTAAGCCCGAAAGTTCCTCGGGTAGCAAACCGAGAGGGATCACAAACAATTGGTGAATCCTTGATCCTTTTTCCCTCAGCCCTATCATCAGTAATAGTTGCTAACACAACGGAGTAATCCCTCCGTAGACACTTCTGGCCTACACAGCTGAAATGGCGCTAACTTTTGCACTACTCTGATGCTTTAGAACAAATAACGATTCTCCACACAAAGTTTTCTCCTCACTGGGTATATCTGCGTGATTCCTGGATAACCAATTCACACTAACTACTGCGTTGTAACCATCGAGGATAGTAGAAAGAAGGTCGACGTCGAACACTTGTCTCACAAGGTCGTGTTTACACCCCAACGAACATATGAGATTTCATTTGACTTGCCATCAGCCGATTCCACATCAGGTTTGGTTTCAAGAAGTATCAGGGTCATGCGGAATAGAGACGAAGCGAACAACTACCCATACAAGCTACCATGTTGCTGCTATGCCTGGCGACGCTTACGCCAATCCTAAATGTCCTTCCACGAGCATCATTCCCAGTGTTATTGTTACGGTTACGAGGGTTCCCATTACTATCATTATTCCTTTGGTTGTTCACGTCTTGACTTAGAAACAGTCAATCCCTGTCAATGTCACCTTCATTTCCAAGTTATAGACTATGATTACGAGTACCTTGATATTGCCGCGACTGTTGCCTCCAATGCCGTTGCTTGAAACGGAGCCCTACAATATTTCACCATCAAAATCCATCTTTTCACATTCTGTGCCACGCGCTACTCACTGTGCTGGTAGCCACATATTTCACACTATAATCTGTTGTTATCGCTTATGTCCCGATTATCCGTAAGATTTGACTCCCACGAGTCGCTGACTAGAGTTAAGAATTCAATTGAAGTCAATTTGCTGGTGTTTGTTGCCGGTAATCAGGGTTGTCCAAATACTGAGGTCGGTAAAATACTACGCTCACCCTTTTGTCCATCGATCTAGCAAGTCGATTGAGTAATACGCGGTATGCTGCGAGAGTGTTGCAGAAGTGATCACACTTCGGAGTCTAAAACGTCAATGCATAGAGTTCCAGCAAACGAAGAGAAGTGAGAAAGGTATAGACCAGCTCAAGGACGTTCGTGCAAGCACCTAACATTCTACACGTTTCGCTAGGCGTTCAGATGTGTGTTCAGGTAATACTCGATAGCATCGAGATTCGTAAGGGTTCAGAAAGGAGTGAAAATATCATGTTCGAGTAAGAGACAATCACTGCTATGACTCCTATAGACTGCTATGTTTCACATCGATCAAATAACGGAACGGAACCCCTTTTTCACTTGTTAAGCCTCACTGGGACTCGCATGCACCCACATTATTATTATGTGTGCACCCACAATAATATTGTGATTTGCATGCTCAAATCAGCTCCTCCCAACTCATGTCAAATGGTTCCGCAAAATCGAATGCCAAACGAAGGTTGTCAAAATGACAGGATCACAGAAATCTAAGGACTACGACATACTATCAATGCATCATAATGTAGACAAGCAATTCATGGAATCGTGCCGTGGTGACGAGTGTGTGTCTGTATGCTATACCATAATCAAGTGTACACTAGTCATGTAATGTATGTAGTAGGTAAAAGACGAACCTTGCAATCTGGAGCTGAGTGTCATGGTCGTATTCACGTATTCAAAACTATTTGGTTATAGTCTGGTTTTATAAAAACATTTTTAAAACCAAGTTCACTATAACCAGTGGCTCTGATACCAAACTGTCACACCCCCAAAATACCACCTAGGGGATGTCCCTGTTTGGCGTGTGACATACCAATAACGAGCCACTAATTACATTGAACGCGTACAAGTTTCAAAATAAAAACCCTTAATTATTAATGTAAATTACCATCAACGAGTTTAAATGAAAACCAACATGTTCAGCGGAAGCAAATGACAAACCAAAGTTTAACAGTTTCAAACCAATATATAGTATCAAGAAATCAATAACATGAATCCCTCCAGTCGACCCATGACCCCTCCAGCTACTCCAGACAACAAGTTCCAATGCAAGACATCTAACGACCTACAAGCATGCAAACAAGTGTGTCAGACGACGCTGGTGTGTTCAAAGTTTTGTTAACGAGTTTAGTTACCAGATATATGTATAAAACAGTTTAACAATTTGATTTGATGCTGTTATTAACTCGATTACCGCAGTGGCTACAAGATGTATTTGCCCAACCCCAATGTCTCTATCAAAACATTGATCATGCTTTAAGGAAATTAGTTCACGCCTGTCCTCCACAGTACAGTGTGAGGGTGCCAAACCTAATAGCGCTATCAACTAATAACCTCGTTGCCTCCCCGGCAACTATCGGTAGATGTAAGGGGTCTTATATGATAGAAATGAGTAATAACAAACATCCCATTAACCTGACATTCCTCCCCGGAACGTTACCCGATATCCCTCCCAAGGATGCATGCTTGGAAAAGAGCAGTGAACTCACCTTTGGTTTGCTCGATAAGTTTAGTTACTTGTTTAACAGTTGATCACATACGTCCTAACATGGTTATCGACAATAATCAGTCTCAGGTTCACATAATCCGCGTGTTACACGTACAGTTAATACACGTATTTCTTGTTCACATAATACACAGTCGTTGTTCATATAGCACACTTATGCAATTCAAGTCATAACAGTTAACCCCAATATCATCGAGTAGTCATTTAGCACGTAACGGCCCAAGACATAATACGCACATACATATATTACTCAGGTAGTACCGCATAATATCATTCAGATTATAGCATTTGATCATACAACCCAAACAAACTATAGCATACATCATAATACCATATAATTGGTGCCTTAGACTCTCATTCTGTTCATTTACATGGTATCATTCTAAGTGCAAGTTGACAACCCTATACATCTTATCATGCAACATATATTCAATACGTGGCCCAGATAATTGTCCATGTCCACACATGACACCTATTCGGATCACCAACATTTTGTATTACAAGTATAGAGGGCTAACAACGACTTGGGCCCAGTTGGGTTTGGGCCCAACTGAATATTGTGATTTGTTGAGCAGTCCAGCACACATCAGAAGTGTGCGGTCCAATGTGATGTACATGTGCTTTCTTCTCAAACCCTCCCATAACCGATTTCTTGCACAAGGAATATTGTACTGACATCATGCAAACCTTATCCCCATGCAAACCTTATCCCCATGATTGTTAGGGTGTCTACCACGTGAACAGCCCCCATGTGATGTCATGTTCAAAATTAGCGGCCCACTTGAATTCCTTTTAGTTGCACACATGCAAAATGAAATGGATAAGCTTTTAAGTATGATTGGGCCGTTAATATGAATTCACATGGGCCGAAGACTTTTAATGCAAACAAGGCCGAAAACTTTGCAATTTTATTAAATGCAACTTTACATGAAAGACTGATATTTCAAGAATTTAAGCCATTATTCACATGATGAATCTGAAGCACTAAATGCATCAACATTTTTATTGGACCAATATTGTTGGGCTGACAACTTTTCAAAACAAATCACATGGATTGAGTGGCTTAATGAAAAACAATTGAAATCACTTATAGAACTGATATCACTTATAGAACTGACAACACAATTAATGATCACTTAAAGCACTGATGTGGATATGACAACACTTATCGTTTACATGCAATCTTTTAGTTAAAACAAATATAATGGCTAATATTGACAGAATTATTTAATAGTTGTCGGCTAAATCATTGATTCACACTAATCATATCTTAGTTTACAAACACATCGCGGTTCATATCACGATTACAGGATCACAGAACTAATCACAAGGATTTCTATAATCATACGGAACTAACATATATTCATCATTTATAAATCCAGTCACTAACAACGATCACGTATTGATACAACTATACACGACAAGGGGATTTAATTTGCAAATAAATGAGATTATACTAACCAAGAGAATCAGGATGCTAGAGGAACTCGAAGGAGAAAGCTTCACAAAGTGGATTGTTGCCGTCAGGATTCAAGAACTCTAGGGTTCCTATGTGTTCAGAACCATACTACGTATTCTAATATTACATGCACATAAAAGGGTTTTGGGCTCAACAGGTGCGGGCCAAATGTGAGGGTGGGCCGAAGCCGAACATAAGCCGGCCTACCTAAATGTGTGCGTGAACAACAATCCCAAACCACCGGCCCACTTCCAAACTCCATTTGGACTTGCATGGCCCAAAATATATGCGGTAACTATGTGGGCTCGGGTTGGGCTCAAGGTATATTGGACATTATAGCAACACACACATACCACTCAAATGTACTCAAATACATTCCCGTTTAACACATTTAACATAACAAAATGTTTTAACGGGTTGACATAGCAAGAGCGTTTAACACGTGGGAGAGAGATAACTAGGAGTTAAGATCACAAGGTTAAACGTTGCTACTCTAACGTTCGGGTTGTCACATCATCCCCAACTTGAAAGAAATTTCGTCCCGAAATTTGATAAGCAATCCAAAACAGCACGGTGTTAGATCAGGATGACCATGGATTTTCCCCAGGTACCACATAGATCCTCCAGTGGAACTTGTAAATCATGCTCAGCCAGACACTTTCTGAGGTTCGAAACATGGAAAGTCGGGTGGACGTTGCTAAGTTCCTTCGGTAGTTCGAGTCTGTAGGCCACTTTGCCGATCCTTTCTAGAATCTTAAAGGGTCTAACATATCGAGGTGCGAGCTTTCCTTTCTTGTCGAATCTGAACACACCCTTCCAAGGTGATACCTTTAGGAGTACGTGATCACCAACGTCAAATTCAAGGGGCTTGCGTCGTCTATCGGCGTAACTTTTCTGGCGACTCTGAGCTTTCAGCAGATTGTCTCGAATTTGGAGGATTTTGTCAGTCGTTTCTTGCAACAGCTCAGGGCCGGTTATTTGCGAGTCTCCAATCTCGAGCCATGCAATAGGCAATCGACATTTTCTTCCGTATAATGCCTCAAACGGTGCCATTTGAATGCTGGAATGATAACTGTTATTGTACGAGAATTCTACTAAAGGTAAGTATGCGTCCCTATTACCACCGAAATCTATGACACACGAGCGAAGCATGTCTTCAAGGGTACGGATCGTCCTTTCAGTCTGACCGTCAGTTTGGGGATGGAAAGCGATACTTAGATTAAGCATAGTACCGAGAGCAGATTGAAACGTTTCCCAAAGACACGAGGTAAACCGACCATCGCGGTCAGAGATGATGTCGCGAGGCGTCCCATGTTGACAAATGATCTCATTGGTGTAGATTCGGGCTAATTTTTCTACCTTGTAGTCTTCTCGTATCGGCAGAAAATGAGCGGATTTAGTCAAGCGGTCAACAACAACCCAGATGCTGTCGTGACTTGATGGCGTGTGTGGAAGTTTCATTATGAAGTCCATAGCAATACTCTCCCATTTCCACATGGGGATCTCGGGTTGGACGAGTAAGCCAGAGGGTCTTTGGTTCTCGGCCTTGACTTTCGAGCAAGTCAGGCACTTCGAAACGTAGAGGGCGATATCTTTCTTCATGCCCGGCCACCAGTACTTGTAGAGAAGGTCCTGGTACATTTTATCGGCACCGGGATGAATAGGATATCCGGCCTTATGGGCTTCGTCCATCAGAATCTGTCGTAAGTCGATCCGCTTAGGGATCCAAATTCGGTCCAGATAATGGAATATCCCATTCGACTTATTCACTAGCTGGGCTCCATCGTTGAGAATCCTTTCCTTCTTCAAAGTGCGTTCGGTAAAACAGGCATGCTGAGCGTCACGGATAAGAGTTTCGAGATGATGCTGGGCTTGGATATTACGAACGCTATGCAAATAGCTTCGTCTGCTGAGGGCGTCGGCAACGACATTTGCTTTGCTAGGATGGTAACGAATCTCACAGTCGTAATCGTTGAGAAGTTCTAACCATCGGCGTTGACGCATATTCAGTTCTTTTTGGCTGAAGATGTGTTGTAGGCTCCTATGGTCGGTGAAGTCCGTACACTTGGTACCATAAAGGTAGTGTCGCCAAATCTTCAACGCAAAAACAACTGCGCCTAGCTAGAGGTCGTGGGTTGTGTAGTTCTTCTCATGGATCTTGAGCTGAAGAGATGCGTAAGCGATAACCTTGTTCCGTTGCATGAGAACACAACCAAGACCAAGGTTCGAGGCATCGCAATAGACAACGAAGTCATCGTTTCCGTCAGGTAAAGCAAGGACGGGAGCATTGCAGAGCATATGCTTGAGGGTTTGAAAGGCGGTCTCTTGTCCAGTTCCCCAAACAAAAGGCTTGTCTTTATGCGTGAGAGAAGTAAGCGGCACGGCGATTTTAGAGAATCCTTCGATAAATCGGCGATAATAACTCGCTAGTCCGAGAAATGAACGGACTTCAGACGGGTTCTTAGGTGTAACCCAACTCTTAACAGCTTCGATCTTCGTGGGGTCGACGTGAATACCTTGACTATTGACAATATGACCGAGGAGTTGAACCTCCTCCAGCCAAAATTCGCACTTGGAGAATTTGGCATAGAGTCGATTCCCCTGGAGTAGCTCGAGAACCAAACGTAGATGTTGTGCGTGTTCGGTTTTCTACTTGGAATAGATAAGGATATCATCGATGAACACGATGACGAAGCGGTCAAGAAATGGTTTACACACGCGATTCATCAGATCCATGAAAACCGCGGGTGCGTTGGTTAAACCAAAAGGCATAACAACGAACTCATAGTGGCCGTAGCGAGTGCGAAAAGCGGTTTTGGGTCTATCCTCCTCTTGAATGCGTAATTGGTGGTAGCCTGAGCGTAGATCGATCTTTGAGAAACACGTAGCACCTTGTAACTGATCAAACAAATCATCGATTCGAGGCAGGGGATAACGATTCTTGATTGTTAGCTTATTCAACTCCATGTAATCGATGCACATCCGAAACGACCCATCCTTCTTTTTAATGAAAAGGACTGGTGCGCCCCACAGAGAGGTGCTAGGGTGAATGAAGCCTTTATCAAGCAATTCCTGGAGCTGACTCGAGAGTTCGCGTATTTCGGACGGAGCGAGGCGATAGGGAGATTTAGCAACAGGGTTGGCTGCAGGAATGAGGTCGATGCGAAAGTCGATATCACGACTCAAAGGTAATCCAGGTAACTCATCGGGAAACACATTAGGGAATTCACAAACAACGGGAACATCATTCACTCCTGTCTTTCCTTTCTTTTCCTTCTCCGCTACTACGATGTTAGCCAAGAAAGCTCTGTATTCCTTGCGGAGATACTTGCTCGCTTGGGTACATGACATAAGTTTGAGACCTTTCGAAGGAGTTTCGCCATACACACAAAGTTGATCACCATTTGCGAGCGAGAAGCGAATCATCTTATCAAAACAAACAACTTCGGCATGATTCTCACAAAGAAAATCCATACCTACTATGACGTCAAAACTACCAAGCTGCATCGGAATAAGGTCGATAGGAAAGACGTGATTATTGAGTTCGGGAGTACAATCACGAAGAACAGAATTGACGGCGACGGTTCTTCCGGTGGCGACTTCTACATCGAACATCGAGGGGAGATGGGCGCGCTTACGATTTAGGAGCTTTTCAAATTCAAACGATACAAAACATTTATCGGCTCCAGTATCAAACAAACACGAAGCATAAATACCATTCACAAGGAACGTACCATTGACCACATTGTTATCGGCTTGAGCTTGGCGGACATTGATGTTGAAAGTACGTCCACGGGCTGCTGGCTGCTGTTGCTGGGGTTGCTGTTATTGTGGCTCTTGCTTCACCACTCGATTCGGGCACATGTTGCGAAGTGGTTGGGATCACCACATGCAAAGCAAGCTCTAGCATGGATCGCGGGTGCAGGAGCCGCTTGTTGGCCTTGAGGAGCAGGAAGTAGAGCTTGTTGAGCAGGAGCTTGACCCTGGGCTGGAGCTGGAGCTTGACGTGGACCAGTACGATAGTTGGCGGTGAAGTGGCCGTACATGTTGCAATACACACAGTATCTGCAAGCGATTCCCACTCGGTGGTGATAGGTACAAGTAGGGCAAGCCGGGTGAGGACCAGTGTATGCACGCTTTGCCGGCGGTGCATGGGTAACCGGTGCCGCTACTTGGCGGTGTTGAGGCTGCGGTTGAGCTGGTACTGATTGGAGTGGGGCAACAGTGGTGACATCACAATTTTTGCTACTGTTGTTGTTGTTCTTCTTCCGCTTGCGACGAGAGGACTTTGAAGACTGCAGAGCGTCGGCGGTTTCAGTAGTTGCGACAGTGGTAGCTTGATGCAGATTCTTAGAGGCTTTATCCCAGTAACCAGACTTGACTCGCTTGTCGTTGATCTTAGCAGCAAGTAAGAAAGTTTCCTCAATTGTTGTCATCTTTGCAGCTTGAACAAAATCAGCCACACAATCCGGAAGAGCATGGATATACTTCTTGATGGTGATTTCGGGCGTAGTAACTTGACTAGGACAGATTATGCTTAGCTGCTTGAAGCGAGCAGTCAAACCAGCGTTGTCTCCATCTTTCTGCTTGATGTGCCAGAACTCGTCCTCTAGCTTTTAGCGCTCATGGGGAGGGCAGAACTCTTGCATCATTATGTCCTTCAACTCATCCCACGTCAACCCGTAAGCTGCATCATTTCCGCGTTCGTTTCTCTCGGCCGTCCACCAATCTAAAGCTCGGGATTGGAAGACGCCAGTTGCTTTAAGAGTACGGAGATTATCCGGACAACCACTCTGGCACAGAGTGACCTCGATCGAATCAAACCATTGGAACATGGCCGTAGGCCCATCTTCGCCAGTAAATTCTTTCGGGCCGCAGGCTTTGAACTGCTTGAAGCTAAAAGCAGCTTTAGGAGTATTAGTCCTGGACTCTTCAGAAGACTTGCTAGCGTTTTCATTTAGCTCACTAACAATCTGGGGGATAACCTTCGCCATTTGCTTAGCGACGAGCTGAGCGCGAGTGAAATGATCCAAATGACGACATTGTCTGCAATAGACAGCGCCATAGGATTCAAAGCGCTATATAATCGAATCTCACCCCACATGTATTACTACTAAAGCGCAGGAACACATCAACCATACAGACACATAATCACATAAGCACATAATCACAGAACACATAAGCACGTAGGAGCACGTAAGCACGTAAGGCACAGAAGCGCATGAGGCAGTCAGAATACAGAAACCATATTTTGCACGTATTCACCTATTATTCAAAGTTCGCGCGTTCAGGAATAGCGATCGCGATTTAGCGAGTACACAATGAGTAGCATAGCGTAAGCGAGTAACATAGCATGCGATCATCCACTAGTAGCAGCGATTTGTTAGCATATTGAGATAGATGTGTAGTGCGAATTGTGTGTGTCGATCAAAGCGAGAAGCGAAAAGCGTATAATCACCAAAAATCAAACCACATAAACAGGTAAAATCTCATAAAAACACATAAAATCCACATAAAAGCGACGAATATCAGAGTCGGCAGTTGCGGGCTCAGAATCGAAACATATAAAATCAACGATTGCGAGATTGAAATCGAGGATAGATTGTCTAAGGTTGGATAGACGTCGACTACCCAAAGTGATTCGACTATTTAGAAGGACTTTTGGTACACACTTTGGCTTTCGGGACTATGCTCTCGCCTCGATTTGGGCGAACGGCACGCATCCTTCCAATTACAGTGTGACTTCAAGTTGTTGGAGTCCATCGAGACTTTAGTGAGAGCTCTGTAAAACCAAAATAAAGATCGGAACAAGTCGTCAAGGTTCGGGTTTCACCCCTGACTTAACAACTTCGTTCCTGTTTTGATAAAATAGAGAGGAAAATTTGCGTTAAAGTACGGATTTCACTCCTGGTTCAACGTAAATTCTCTTGTTTATAGATAAAAATGCGGGTCGAACAAGCGATTCAGTCGAGAGTTTGCGGTTTTCACACCTAATCTTGACTTAGCCACTCGCTCATTTTCGAAAATAGTGTGCAGTGATAGTGTAGTGTTCAGCGACTGCGAGCGAGGAATAGCAAGTAAGCTTGTACGATAACCCCTAAAGGGCATGCATAAGTCGGTCAGTTGGTACTTAGACTATAGACTAGGTCGTTTCTAAGACATCGACCCAGACTAGGTCAAGTCTTGCCTAATTCCCTATAGTTATGGCTCTGATACCAATCTGTCACACCCCAACTGATGACGGAAACATCAGGGCGCGACACTGAGCGAAACAGATTGTCCAGGAGATTCCATAACAACTAAGATTACCAATTATTTAAGCATCACGTCCCATACCATGACATAATAAGTAGCATGTTATTACAGACAAATCAAAGACAAATAGTTATGTTTCGACAACTCAAATATGAATTGTTTTTGTTTGTTTCTAGACTCCATCCTACTTGATTCCACAAAAGCAGATAAAACACAGCATCCTAAGCATTCAAACACCTGTCACATACGTTAAAATAAAAGTCAATTCACATAGTGTAAAGGTGAGCATACAAGTTTAATAGTATAATAGAGTTCGAAATCATTTACGCATAACCAGCATGTAACATGTACAAAGTGAAGGCAAGTAGGTTATCGACAGAGAAATATGCACAGACGTGACTGCGAGTTGTAGAATGCGTAACACATATCCCTACTGGGACACGTGAAGTAAAGCCCTTAACAACCCCTGTCCACGACAGGTGCTGAGTCCAAACTATAGTACTATCGTTGCTAAGGTGTCAGGCAACAATCACTGTGTTAACATAACATACAAGCATTCATCGAATGACACGTAGCATGCAATATCGGCCAGCGTATAAATAGTGTTTGCGTTGTGTGTCATTTGTGATTTTGAATAAGTAACGTATGTAACACCCAAAAGTGCATAAAGCAAAAAGGGATCGAGTATACTCACAGATAGTGTTTAACAAGTAAACACTTTCTTGGATTGAAGGGAGCGCTGAGAGAGATTAGCCTGAACAGTTAACGATAGCATAAACGATGAGCGGCGCGTAAAACGGTGAAAAAGTACCAAGTGTCGGATGGTAATCTGATCGGATGGCAATCCGATCGGATGGCCACTCGATCGGATGTCAATCCGTTCGGATGGTCATCCGATCGGATGACCATTCGATTGGACTGACATTCGTTGGTAAGGATGTGTTTGTGTATGATGGCTGTGGAGTTTTCGTTGTAGCATTTTGAAAACAGAGAAGTATCTCTACCTTTCAGGTCATTCGATCGAATGGAGATTCGATCGGATGGCGATCCGTTCGGCGAGGTATCTCTCAGAGAACAGGTTCACAGCAGGATTGTCACTCGATCGGATAGCAATCCGATCGGTTGGTAATCCGTTAATTACTGATGATCTTTGAAAATTATGAAAATGGTAAAGTATCGAAGTTCCAAGTGTCATATCATCGGATGGTCGTTCGATCGGATGGCTATCCGATCGAGCGGCAATCTGTTCGACCTTCAGATCTTTGGAAGTTGAATAAAATGTTTAAGTGTTGAGGCCAAGTGGAGTCCGATCTGATTGCGGTTCGATCAGAAGGCAATCCGATCGGACGGCAATCCGTCCAGCGACCTGATCGTGTTGCTAACTTGAAGATTCGTTAAGTTTTGCAGTTTTCTCGAGACGATATGACAACGTGCTAAACAACAGAAACCCCATCAAGACCCAAGTGATCCGATCGAACAAGAATCACCCTAGTCCAGTCGGTCAACTGTTCGAGACGGTGGTTCATGCTTAACCCGAAATCGGTTGTCTCTTTGATAGAAACCAGATCTTGAACCAACACATCACTAAGAAGGAGTAGAAGATCAGAACGAGCTCCAATTCTATCGGTTTTGAGTGCATTGAGTGTAAAAGAGTTGAAAGAAAGTCAGAAAACCATCTTTCAATCCTTTTAACCGTGAATATGTGTAGATCTATGCGAAAACATTGTTTAATTATGTGGAAATCCTCCAGATCTGAGTTGTTCTTGGTGGATTGAGGCCAAAACTTGAAGTTCATAAGATCACCATGATGACATCATCCTAGAACACCTCAAATCCACTGATTTCACGGTTAAAAGTTAAGATTTAAAGGTGAAAAAGATGAAGGAGTGCGTGTAGATCATAGAAGTACAAGATTTAGGTTGAAAACTTACAAGAATCGCGAGAAATCGAGAGAAATGAGTGCTTGAGCGAGCTGGTCGAGTGGAGGAGCTGTCACAACACAAATGATGTGACAGGAGGGTATTTATAGGGTTTCCAAAAGAGGAAAGTGCACAAGGGTCGGATTGGTCACCGATCGGATGGCGATTCGATCGGATGGCAATCCGATCGGATGGCCACTCGATCGGTTGGCCACTCGATCCAGGTGTCCGGCGTGTTGAGTTTTGTCGTTTTGATTCGCGTGTTGGGTGTTGCGATGCGTTTCGAGCGAGCGATGCGATAGAATTACCCATTAGTTACACAAATAACCTAACTACTATATCTAACATACAATCACTATAAATAACTTGTGTTTAGCGTTTGCGATAGAGTTGCGGTTGCGTTTCGATTAATCACCACAAAACATAAACATAAATAAACACGCACAAGTAACACATAAATAGCACACCTATGTAAAACAATATCCAGAACGCATAATTCGGGTTGCGAATGCGATTGCGATGCGATAAGCGGTAAAGCAATAAAACAAGCGATTAAACCTCGACTATTCACAGATACTCTACATAATACAACTAAAGTAAACAAAATAAAAGATTTGATTACAAGTCAAAGAAGTCAAAACAGTAGTCGAGCAAGGAGTGACAGATCGCAATTAGCAATCTTTTCTTCCTTTTACTTCAATCTTGACTTTGACTTTGACTTTCGAAATGCGGGGTGTTACAGGGTCATCCAGTTTGGGTTCGAGATTCAGCTCAACATCAGATTTGAAGTTTCATTTTGGTGATATGAGTTTGGGTTAGACTTCGGGTTTTCGGGTCAAACATTGTTCGGGTCAAACGACACGATTTCGTTTTATAAAATAAATATAGTTTATATATTTATTTCAATTATCGAGCAACACGAATTCGTTTTATAAAAATAAATATAGTTTATATATTTATTTCTAATATCGTACAACACGAATTGTTTTATAAAAATAAATATACTTATATATTTATTTTCAAACATCAAAAGCTTGACGATTGTTTTATAAATAAATATAACTTTCATATTTATATTAAACGCCTAAACGGCACATTATATATCATATATATCAACGTGCAAGGTGGTTACATGTTATTTTCATACAAATGTTTATTACATACACAAACGACTTCTCAAGCCGACTAACAAGATTCTACCAATATATTTATATATTTCTATATAAATATTTATGTATTTTAAATTTCTCGAGAACTAAGTCTTTCCAAGACTTATTAATTACCGTCAATAAACAAACTAAGCAAGTGTAGCTTAATCGTTTACATTAAGTCAACAACTTATCGTCGAATCGTTCGGTAACGATTCGGTAGAGCTCGGTGACACGTAGTTTAGTTACTATATTTATTTAGAAACTTATAGATATTCCATGTTAGGAATATTATAGAATGCACGCTAGCGAATCACGTTTGGAAACGACACTATGGAATGCACTTTTAGCTAGCTTTGCACATGGAAATACAGGTGAGTTCATAACCCCCACTTTTTACGGTTTTACATTTTTATAAATGTTTTCGGGGGTGGAAAGACATGCAAGTTTTGCAAAAGTAAGCAATTTTTCGATATACGAAAACTCATATTTCCAAATCATGTTACGAATGGATTTCAAGGAACTCAAATGGTTTATGAACGATTTATACTAAATACACCGGTTTTACAAAACAAATGCGTATTTACGAAACGAGCATGATCTTCATGACTAGAGACGAGAATGTCCTAGTTACAACAATGGGATTGGGTTGGTCTGCGTACGTAAAACGAGACAACCCAATGGGTTCATGTCCCCCTTTTCTCTTAACTATTTTCGGATTTATAACTCTTGGGGGTGAAATACATATCAACATAGGTATGTTTTGGCTATGAAATGAACTATTAGATCATGTGAGCATAGGCTGAAAGTGAAATGCCATTAACTCTCATAAGAATCATGGACAAGGGTTAGATCTAACGGGTACGACCGAGCCCCACTCATGGTCCTTATGTGACCACTTAGAGTGCTGTTGTGTCCCAGTCGAGGTGATTCGACAACGGTCAAGGGGATTTGACACATTCAAGGTGATTTGACACAATCGAGGGGATTTGACACAGTCGAGGTGATTTGACACAGTCGAGGTGATTCGACACAGTCGAGGTGATTCGACACAGTCGAGGTGATTCGACACAGTCGAGGTGATTCGACACTAATAATAGTCTACTCGGGTTGAGTACTCCCTATATCATCACATATGTTAATGTCCTTGCAAAACATTAATGATCTGTTCATAGACGCTTTACATACCTGTTTTCAAAAGAATCTCTCAAAGGTTTACAAGTTTATTTGGAGCTCACAGTTTTCATATAACGTGCCGAGAAAAATGATTTTTATTATGTTTTCTCAACAACTTTTAAACCGGTGAACAAAAAGATTTGTTTAAAATCTTTTCCAAAACAAACTATGAACTCGCTCAACTTTATGTTGATTTTTCGCATGTTTCTTTCTCAGGTTACTTTTTCAAATCATGGCGCGGTTGGAATAGGAAAACCATGTGGAGTCGAGTACTTAGTGGGCATTCGTTTTCTAGAAGTCTTAGCTTATTTGCTTCCGCTGTGCAATGAAGATACCGGTCCAGTCACGCCAAGCTCTGATATTTCAGGGTGTGACAGATTGGTATCAGAGCTATAGGTTACAGCGAATAGGGTTTCCGTAGAGATACCTAGGCTCTAACCTCACTTTCCTCTGGGGACTTAGATTATTAAGATTTTGAAAATATACCGAACACCTAAGACTCGAATATGGTCTCCTACCGCTGCCGAAAGCAAAAAGTCAAAATTTTGATTTTAAACATACGCTAAAGTTGTGTTTTATACACGGTACGCAAAACAATCGCATACAGTACACAAAACTTTGAGAGTTTAGGAAACATGCATATAGTACCTTCGGGAACTTATGTCGAAGTTCATTAAAGGTCATCACGTAGGTACCACGTCCATTAACTCGAGCAAATGCCATTATTATGCCGTCTATGCTATTTTATTTAATCGAGCAGGTAACCTACGCAAAACGAAGCACAGGCGTGTAAAACTACATGAAACTCAATCTACACATCAACGGAGGTTGAAGTGTGTTACATATGACTATCGAGACAAGGTCTTTGAGAAGACAAGATTAAGCATTTCAACGACGTTGCTAATCCTATCAGCAGGAGAAATACCGATCAGGATGCGGATGAATTGTCACATGGTCCTGCAATGACACGAGTCACGCCAAGGAGAAGACACATGTCTCCTCATTCCCCTTATCTTATTAACAACGAATACGCTATGTTCGACATTCCATGGTAATGTCATATGACAACCGGTCATCACATAAAACCCCAGGTAAAGTCCTTAAATTTCTTTTATTGAAATTCTGACTTTTGCATCTAGTGGGTAGATTTTCACATCTCTACTCCTCTTAATGGTCATTGCATCACGATAATTTCGTTCGTTATAGTGAACACTCATTTACTTCATTTCTTGAAAAATTCATATGTTACACATGCATTGTTTGTTACGCATGTGGTTTCATTTCGAATGATCGTTTTCATCAAAAATTTCAATTATTATTTCGCTATATCTAATTATTGCTTCATGATCTGGATGATCTGCATTCTTGTAAGTGTTGACTCTTTGCTATCGAGTTAACGAATTTCTTGAAACTTCTTTTCTTTTCAAGTTACGTACATCGTTTTACGTTGTAACCATTTCAAAATTTCCTTGTCGATGCATTCATTCAATGGCGGGTGGCGCCTAACCCAAGTTCAATTGTTTGAGCTTGTTCACTATACATATTCAATTCAAGGCACCATATGATGTATTGAGATCATCATATTCGAATCAGTTTTTAACAAACATCTCAATTGTTTCGAGACCTGGTAGACTTGTTAGTCTTTACCTTATTTGAATTGTTTCTTTAGTTACGACACCTTGTGGTGGCGTTTTCACTAATTTGAAGCTTGCGCTAATTCCGTTTACACATCTCATGCACGAATTTAATTATTTATTTATTGACTTGCTTTAAATCCGCTCTAATTAATCATATTCAAACAGTCTTAACACAATCGTGTATTAAGACAATGGTACACAAATTCATTTTATATTCCGGTGTACCTACTAACGGTTCTTCCATTATCAATCGAATGTTTCACGATATTCATTGCTTCTTCATCTTCGATCGAAACATTATTTCTTTGATGTTCCATTTTCAATTGAAAATTCTATGATGTTTGTTTGGAACAAGCGATCAGATTTACTTCGTTGAATCTTCAGTTGATTTCAAACAAAGTAAACTTGTTCGGTCACTGCTATTATTGAATTATCTCGATAACTACGACACCTTGTGGTGTCAGTATAACTTGCAGCTTGGGCTGATCACGATCGAGCGTTTCATGCAAACTATTACATTTGAACTTGTTGATTCTAAGTTCATCTAGTGAATGTTATTGCTTCTAGAACTCATTTACATATTGTGAACGTTCATATGGAATTCGATTGGTCGAAGTTCCCGTTCTTTGTTGGATCCCTGTTAACTTAGTCACTCGGGTGACTGTATCAGTACGGCTCGTTTCCCTTGACATCAAATTCTGAAACACATTCCTTTTAACCGTTGGGTCCTTATTGTTGTAGTATGTCATTGAATTCACATAATTCGAATAAGTCTTGATTCGATTTCATGATTCAGTCACTTTGACATTATTCGTATTCACCTACGCATAACATAACTCTAAAGAGTTAACATAGTCTAAATTTCGTGGATGAAATTTTATTAACAGGTGGAGAATGTGACAACCGGTGATTTACGGCTTTAATTACGCAATTAACAGATGTTTAAAACAATAATAAATAGTGTTTAAGACGCAAATTAAATTAATTAGGCCTTTGGAGTGCCTAGGAATGTCTAACCGGCTTTACAGTGCGCGAACAGTGGTTTACGGAAAAACCTGCTAAATGTTAAACAACAATGAATTGAAACCAAACGAAATACTGACAACGCCGATAATATTAAATTTTTATGATATATTTTAGATTCGCAATTAAATTTTTATATCCGTAGTCGAAACCGAATCGAAAAACAGATTAAAACGGCAAACGATGACTTTTACGCGATTTTTACTGTTATCGACGAATGAACGCGCCAAACGCGACTATCGAATCTATTTTTCATAATTTGATCCTAAAAATTTAATTTACGACATTACGGGAAGTTCGGGTTTCGTAGACGGGATTGTAGGAATTACGGGCCCCCTAAACACGGGGATTGGGCTTGTGGGCCTTGGGCCCAAGCCCAAAGCCCACTAACTAAAAAAACCTAGTATATATTTGTGGCAATACACTTATCCCCTCATTTTTCTTAAAACAGATCAAGTAACCACGCACACCATCAGATTTCACATCTTTGAAAACCCTAACCTTAGAGCATTCTCATCCAAACCATCAAAATATGTGAGGGGTAGTTTTTATATTATAAAAGGTATAAAAAATGGTTGTGAGTGGAGGAGAGAGAAAATGTTACTGTTCATCTGTATATTTGGGGGGACACTGTTCACCCAGTATAATTTTTTTAATATATATTGAAAGTGGTTGTGAGTGAAGGAGAGAGAAAAATGTAATGATAATATTATTTAATTGAAAAGGAGAGAGAAAAAGTATTTGTTTTTAGTGAAAATATATTGATATAGGAGTTGTTTTTTAGTGGAATGTATGTATAATTTAATGGATTGGATGAGAATGCTCTTATCTCAATTCCCTCATCTCCTTCCTTCTGTTGATTATACCTACACACACATACATAATTGGTGTCTGATTCTTTTTTTTTAAACATCATCATCTACACCAGACCTCTGCCCTTCCCTCCTTCTTCTTCGATTACAACCGCACCCCTCCCACATTGACTCCCTCATTTCACCGGTGGTCAGAGCGGTGTCGGCTGTAACCCCGGCGACGGGTCTTCCACAGTCGCACACCCACCTTTTCCCCCTTCTCCCTCTCTACATCACAATAACCGGAGAAGCTCCGGTCGTCTTCTCCGACACCAGTAACAGTGGCTTGCGGCGGCGATACACAGAGGGAACAGAAAGAGAGAAAGAGAAACGGAGGAGAGAGAGAGGGAATAGAGAGAGAGAGATGGTAACAGCGGCTAACCGGCGACAGAGCCGTCTCTCCGACGGCGGCGACGAGCGATGGAGGCTGTGGTGGCTGTCGCGTTCACATCTGCTCTATTGCGAGTTTGGTTCGGAGTTTCGTTCAAGTCAACATGGTCAGTGGCTCAAGTGTTCAGATTTCATGTTTTGGTTTGGGTTCACGGGGTTCAGCTGTCAAATCCAACAGATTCAGGCTCGATCGAGTCTCAGCTCGGCTGTGGTTCGCCTGGTTGTTCAGCGGGTTCGGGATTAGAGTTTTTAAAGTGGGAGTTTCGGGTTCTTGGATTGGAGTCAGCCGTGGTCTGGGTTCGTGTTCGTGTTCGGGTGTCATGGTTAGCTTCGGCTCGGTTTTGATTTGTGTCAGCCGGTTCGAGTCATATCATGAAGCGGTTCAGTTGACTTGGTTAAACCGAGTCAACTCGGTCAACACGGTCAAACCGAGTCAACTCAGTTGACTCGGTCAACTCAGTCAAACGGTTTGGTTCGGGTCGGTCGGTTCGGGTCAGCCGGTTCGGGTTCAAGATTCAGCTCAACATCAGATTTGAAGTTTCATTTTGGTGATATGAGTTTGGGTTAGACTTCGGGTTTTCGGGTCAAACGTTGTTCGGGTCAAAGACGGGTCAACCGGTCAACTGAGGTTAAACTCAGTCAACACGAGATGCTGTAAAATTTAACGAACACGTTAAACTGTTTATAGTTAGATTAATGTTAGTTTTACTCAAGAAACCGAGCTCGAACCATCGTAAACGTAGTTTATAAATAGTGACGATTTACGTTTTGGCACTTGACGAAAAGAAAAGAATTGATATATTGTTTGAATCTTGATTGAATTTTGATAAAATAACGACAACTTGTGGTGTCGGGGGCGTCCAAAAACAGAGAAGATTCTGCCCGTTTTTCGAGAAAATCCGTAAAAACAAAACGTGTTTTATTATAAAACGACAACTATCGATGACTAACGACCTTTATTACAATCAATATATATGTATATATTTCCTCGACGACACTTTATACAATACAAGAAACAACGTGTCTTTTTATAAAAAAAAATATGGTTTATATATTTATTTCGAATATACAACAATACGAATCCTTTTTATAAAAATAAATATAGTTTATATGTTTATTTCGAATATAAAACAATACGAACTCTTTTTATAAAATAAATATAGTTTATATATTTATTTCAAATATCAAACAACACGATTTCGTTTTAGAAAATAAATATAGTTTATATATTTATTTCAACTATCAAACGACACGATTTCGTTTTATAAAATAAATATAGTTTATATATTTATTTCAATTATCGAACAACACGAATTCTGTTTATAAAAATAAATATAGTTTATATATTTATTTCTTATATCGTACAACACGAATTGTTTTATAAAAATAAATATACTTATATATTTATTTTCAAACGTCAAAAGCTCGACAATTGTTTTATAAATAAATATAACTTTCTTATTTATTTCAAACGCCTAAACGGCACATTATATATCATATATATCAACGTGCAAGGTGGTTACATGTTATTTTCATATAAATGTTTATTACATACACAAACGACTTCTCAAGCCGACTAACAAGATTCTACCAATATATTTATATATTTCTATACAAATATTTATATATTTTAAATCTCTCGAGAACTAAGTCTTTCCAAGACTTATTAATTACCGTCAATAAACGAACTAAGCAAGTGTAGCTTAATCGTTTACATTAAGTTAACAACTTATCGTCGAATCGTTCGGTAACGATTCGGTAGAGCTCAGTGACACGTAGTTTAGTTACTGTATTTATTTAGAAACTTATAGATATCCCATGTTAGGAATATTGTAGAATGCACGCTAGCGAATCACGTTTGGAAACGACACTATGGAATGCACTTTTAGCTAGCTTTGCA
Organism: Helianthus tuberosus; assembly: GCA_030545235.1. NCBI lineage: Eukaryota > Viridiplantae > Streptophyta > Magnoliopsida > Asterales > Asteraceae > Helianthus > Helianthus tuberosus. The sequence continues at coordinate 110,785,812 of CM060357.1, forward strand.
CAAGGAAATACAGGTGAGTTCATAACCCCCACTTTTTACGGTTTTACATTTTTATAAATGTTTTCGGGGGTGGAAAGACATGCAAGTTTTGCAAAAGTAAATAATTTTTCAATAAACGAAAACTCATATTTCTAAATCATGTTACGAATGGATTTCAAGGAACTTAAATGGTTTACGAAAGATTTATATTAAATACACCGGTTTTACAAAACAAATGCGTATTTACGAAACGAGCATGATTTTCATGACTAGAGACGAGAATGTCCTAGTTACAACAATGGGACTGGGTTGGTCTGCGTACGCAAAACAAGACAACCCAATGGGTTCATGTCCCCTTTTTCTATTAACTGTTTTCGGATTTATAACTCTCGGGGGGTGAAATACATGTCAACATGGGTATGTTTTGGCTATGAAATGAACTATTAGATCATGTGAGCATAGGCTGAAACTGAAATGCCATTAACTCTCATAAGAATCATGGACAAGGGTTAGATCTAACGAGTACGGCCGAGCCCCACTCATGGTCCTTATGTGACCACTTAGAGTGTTGTTGTGTCCCAGTCGAGGTGATTCGACAACGGTCAAGGGGATTTGACACAGTCAAGGTGATTTGATACAGTCAAGGGGATTTGACACAGTCGAGGTGATTCGACACTAATAATAGTCTACTTGGGTTGAGTACTCCCTATGTCATCACATATGTCAATGTCCTTGCAAAACATTAATGATCTGTTCATAGACGCTTTACATACCTGTTTTCAAAAGAATCTCTCAAATGTTTACAAGTTTATTTGGAGCTCACAATTTTCATATAATATGCCGAGAAAAATGATTTTTTTTATGTTTTCTCAACAACTTTTAAACCGGTGAACAAAAAGATTTATTTAAAATCTTTTGCAAAACAAACTATGAACTTGCTAAACTTTATGTTGATTTTTCGCATGTTTCTTTCTCAGGGTACTTTTCCAAATCATGGCGCAGTTGGAATAGGAGAACCATGTAGAGTCGAGTACTTAATGGGCGTTCGTTTTCTAGAAGTCTTAGCTTATTTGCTTCCGCTGTGCAATGAAGATACCGGTCCAGTCACGCCAAGCTATGATATTTCAGGGTGTGACATGAATGTAGCCGACTCTTGATGCTATAGGATTTGTAAAACAACCATTCCGAGTTTCGCATGCTAGGGAAGTTGAATGATCCAAATTAAACCGAGTCTGGATGAAACAGAATCCGAATACCACCAATTGTGAGTCCTTGTGATTAGTGATGTTTCAGAATCCGAATTCAACCGAGTATGAATGCTATCTGAATGTAGCCGAATCTGGATGCTATACGATTCGTAAAACAATGAATGATCCAAATTAAACCAAGTCTGGATGAAACAGAATCCAGATACCACCCACTGGGAGTCCTTCTGATTAGTGATGTTACAGGATCCGAATTCAACTGAATATGGATGCTATCTGAATGTAGCCGACTTTGGTTGATATACGATTCGTAAAACAACCATTCTGAATCTCGAATGCTAGGGAAGCTGAATGATCAAAATTAAACCGAGTCTGGATGGTACAGGATGCGGATACCACCCGTTGTGAGTCCTTCTGATTAGTGATGTTACAGGATCCGAATTCAACCAAGTATGGATGCTATCTGAATGTAGCTGACTCTGGATGCTATACGATTCGTAAAACAACCATTCTAAATCTCGCAACCTAGGGAAGTTGTATGGTCCATATTAAGCCGAGTCTGGATGAAACAGAATCCGGATACCACCCATTGTGGGTCCTTCTGATTAGTGATGTTTCAGGATCCGAATTTAACCGAGTATGGGTGCCATCTGAATGTAGCCGACTCTAGATGCTATACGATTCGTAAAACAACCATTCTGAGTCTCGCATGCTAGGGAAGTTGAATGATCCAATTTAAACCGAGTCTGGATGAAACATAATCTGGATACCTGTGACATTTGTGCCTCTACGACCATCATACAAATACAAATCCAATGAAATCTTGTGTCTCATTCCCGGGATTTGTACAATTACATATGACAAGTACACATATCAAATTTCGTATGATTTCGAACTCTCAAGAAACTTTTCTGGAAGTTTTACGTAAACTATTACGCAAATGTAATCAGTTTAATGAAACGTACACTCCGGAACAGTGACATAAGCTTAACATACCTTAAATAACTTTTACATAACTTAGAAATAAGTTTTGAAGGGATTGGTATGGCGAAAACAAGCTTATTTGATCACAGGAACTAAAAGCGTTAAAACTGCGAAAGTTTGCATATGCGTGCATATCTTGCACTCTGACCATATCCGGACATCCAAAAATTTTGTAATCACTAAAATATTATATTTTAGTGATGGGAATGCAAAAATACCATTCGTTTCGCAGTTTGGATCGTTTTCACGTCCGTTCGAGTTTCGTTGTAATTAACCGAACAACGCGATCGTACGACCAAACGAACCGACATCCATGATATTTTCAAGCATATTTCAAGTCCCCTATGCTTTAACATCCTTTTAGAGCCTTGAAAATGGACTAACGGGGGTTAAACACGTCGAAAATGCATTAAAATACGTGCAGAGACCATTTCTGACATTTTCTGAAAGCTGGTAGAAGGGGGTCGCGCCACGCGACGGCCCTGGTCTTTTCCTGTCGCACGACGCAAGGGCTACATCTGGGCAGAAACCTTGTTTTTGAAACACAGCTTGCTGCACTTGGTTTTTGTTAATTGTTTTCAAGTCTTGCTCACCGATTTAAGTGATCACCAAGGCTTATAACCTAGACCAAACACATGTAGGGTTAAGATCATTCCTTGCTCATCACATAATCCACATGTCAAGATCTTATGGCTTCTCAAAAAACTATATAAACCCCTCAAATCTGCCCAATTTCCTTGCTCATTTGTTCATTCTCTTCTCTCAAACTCTAAGTAGAAGGTACCACTTTGTTGGAGGCCTCTTACCTGAGTTTCTCTAGTCATTTTTCAAGCCTTAGAGCACTTGTATGTGTTCTTTCATGACTTGTTCATTCATTTCAGCAATTACAATCTGAAAGTCAAATAGTTTGACTACCGTTTGACTTTTGGTTTTGACCATGAATTGGTCAAGTCAAAGTTTAACCGAACTTTGCAACGTGAGCGTAATCACTATGGTTATAATCCCTTGCGATTATATCTACTGATTACCACGTTGACTAGTCGAAGTGACGAGTCAAAGTTTTGGTCAAAATGCACGATTATGTGCATTTTGCGACGAAACTATTTTCGGGTATCAAAACACTTTGTTTTGATACCAAATCAGTTTTCTAACTAAGTTAAACATGTTTTAACATGTTTAACTCGTCACTTCTAGTTTAGTGCTTGTTTAGGGTCGTAAGTCAAGCGGTCTCGACAACCGCTTAGACTTTTGAACCTGACTCGTTTGGTCGATCATTAGGATCCGATCAAACATATTTTGTGACCATAGTTGTATAGGGAATAACCTTCCGAGGTTATACCTTATGGTCACTTAGTTTAGTTAGTTGTATGATAGGTAGTTTATATGCCTTAGGAAAATGACCAAAATGCCCTTTTCACGCATAATTTTAATTTAAGCATATGTAACCAAAATTTTGACACTTAAACTGATTATGTAACATAATTAAACATTTTTACGCATATAATACTTGTCATATGACTAGTTAGGCCATCCGAACGCGCATTTGCGCAAATGACGCGTTAAAGTAGCATAGACTACCTTAACGGGTCATAAGCACTTAGGATAAGTTTCAAATCAGAATGTAGGCTTTGTTAAGCCATATTACATGAGTTCCAACACTCATTTGGTTTACAAGACCTCTTTCTACCCGATCTTCCGATTTAGGCGTCGATTATTAACATAGTGATTCCATACTAGGTGCCACATGATTCCTTGATTTCCCGAGCTTTGTTAGATCACTTAATCAAGGATACTTTCAATCTCAAGTGAGTATATAGCTCCCCTCTTTTATGCTTTCAATTGTTTTGGGGTGACTCATATGTGCTAAATGCTTTTTTTTTTAAGTTTTCATAAACAAATGTTATGGTTTATATAAAACACGATGATTTCAATAATGTGAACGAACTTGTTGGGGCGTTAGTCGAAAGATAGATGAATGACATTCATTAACTATGATCAAGCCGACCAGTAGTATGTTATGGTACCATAGGATCTGACAAATCCCGTTTTCGGACTATCCCCTTGGTGGGTAATGTGGGTAACGACAGAAACTGTTTTCTGATTAACAAATCATGTGTTGGTTTGTTAGTCTTGTTAAAGAGGTCTTTCAGGGCCTATTAAAGATACCCCATGGGTGGTATAGTCGAGTCAGAACACAGGTTTGAATGTATCCATTAAAGAACGACCAAAAGTTGTATTTCACAATTAAAACACGAACGATTGAATGATGGTTTATAACACGAATGATTTGAACGATATGAACTATTTGAATGATTTGAACGATTATGGACGAATGTTTTCAAACGATGTCACACAACGAGGTTTACTTAAAGATATAAACCATACAATGTTTAATTTCAAAGACGATTTACTACTTGGTTTTACAAAGATAAATGTTTTCAGTCAAGATTCATGGCTACAATGGTTTTACATATATCAACTTGTAAAGTTGATAAAACATATTGCAATATCAAACACTTTTGATTTCAAGGTACATACTCGATAACTCTAGTAGTTGGTCGAGGTATTGCAATATGAATTCAAGGCCATGAATTTGACATACAAAACCTATGTACTCACCGACATTTTTATGCTAACTGTTTTCACATATGTTTCAGGTTCTACTATGTGATGATTGTTGCTTGCTTGCTATACAGAGGATGGACGCGGGCTTTAGTGACTTAAAACTTGAAAGACAATTGTTGTAATTATTTGGTTTATATCAAAACTGTCACACCCCCCAAAATACCACGTGTTGAAACCCCGCAAGGCGTGTGACATACCAGGATCCAGCCACCAATCACATTGAACCAATAACAAGATAATATAAAAAGTTCCCATTTATTACGTTATAATATTCTCAAAACATAACTTAAAGTTTAACATGTTCAGCAGAAGCATAAAGCAAATCATTGTTCAATGTTCAAAAGCTAAATGTATGAAAACTAATAGTCTTGTCCATATTTCCAAGTTCCTCGACCCATGACCACTCCAGCAATTTCGGACACCAAGTTCCAAATCCAAGAATCTAACGACCTACGAGCATGCAACAAGTGTATCAGCACAAAGCTGGCGAGTTCACAGTTTTGTAAAAATGTTAGTTGCCAAGTGTTTAGTTCAGTTTAATAACAATGTTGATAATAACTCGAGTACCGCAAGATGGTGTCAGTTTGTTTGCTCGTCCCCAATGCCCTATCAAACATTGGTCATGATTCTAAAGTCATTAGTTCACGCCCGTCCTCTCAGGTACGGTGTGAGGTTGCCAAGCCTAATAGCGCTATCAACTAATACCCCGTTACCTCTCAGGTAACTAATTCGGTATAAGATGGGACTAAAGGTGATAGGAGTGAGTATATTATCCAACATCGCAGTTTAACCCAGAAAAGACATATTCCTTTTAGGGATACTCGTTTGAATGTCCCACCCACCGGGACGCATGCTCAAGTAGTAGTGAACTAACCTTAGATTTGCTCGGTAAATTATGTCACGTATTCTAAGTCGGTCAACCAAACCCTAACGTAGTTCCCAATAATAATTAGTGTCATACGTATAATCAAATCACACATACATATACGTATTCCAACCATTGAATCAAGCATACATGGTCTCACATTACACACACAGTTCATATAAGCCCATAACGACTCAGTCACACACCTTATTGTGCACCCCAGTAACATACAATCCATTCAGAATGTGTAGCCCATTCACCCAAGTCCATGTTGTGAATGTGCAGCCCATAAATCATGCAAATTTACACTCAGTCGAGACCACAAGGTCTTGACTCACAATCATAGCGGTCTCGAGTTGAAACCGTTGTTCTCGGGTGATTTCTTCACTAACCGAGACCTCTTGGTCTCGAGTCAGGTCTCGGGTCAGATCTCAAGTAGGAACCGAGCTGGTCTCGACTCGCAACCAGCTGGTCTCAAGTCTTGCTACTTTGTGATCTTTAATGATGAGTCGAAACCACGAAGGTCTTGAGTCGAAACCGGAGATTGCGAGTCGCAACCTCTGTCGAGACCACAACACTGTAACCGATTTCCTCCTTTATTCCCCATTAATCTTGTAACATCAGTTAACAAATTTTGGCATGTTTCATCAGATCAAACAACATGATTTAGCAGTTATTATTTCCATTCATATAAAACCTAATTGTCGTTCATCATCAATACAAGTATCGTAACACATTAACATCGTTTCACATAATTCTTAATCATACATAATCAGAATTCTAATCCAGTCATTAACATCCTCATCATCGTGCAAATCAGATTCATGAAATCATAACTCATCGTCAAAATCAAACCATCAAATCCATTAACATCGATTACCCTCATGCTCATCAAACCATATTCAACCGAGTTCTAACAAGTCTTAAGCATAGATTATTTCTCATATTTACAAATATTAACCAATACACATAAATATAATCAAGTAGAATCAAGGAGTCGAATCAAACAATGGCAGCACACTAACCTTGAGATCAAGAAGAGGATGCCTGGAATACAAGGTAGAGCTTCGAAAAGAGAAGGCTTCAAATGAAGGGGCTGCCGTCGGTCTCGAGTGCTTGGAGATGAGTTTTTAGGGTTTGCCAATGGTTTTAGAAATGAGTTGTATGCATATACCCATGCATACACGCATCTAGCATGGGTTGGGCTCGGCTTGGACTCGGTGGTGGGTTGGGCCGAGAACAAAAGCACAAGAAGTGTGGCAGAGACAAGGGGTGTGCGACCCATAACTTGTATATGGGTAAACCTCAAGAAACGTAATCGCTTAACGTATAGCAGCTTTTAATAATACAACTAAATCAAACACATTTATTATTCCACGTTATGAGCACTTACAACGCAAACGGAACGTGAAGACCATGATACATAGTAAAAGACCTTAAAAAAATCAGGATTGTCATATCATCCCCAACTTGAAAGAAATTTCGTCTCGAAATTTGGTAAGCAGTACAAGAGAAATGAAGTAACAAATTAAGATGACTATGGATTTTCCTCAGGTGCCACATCATCCCCAACTTGAAAGGGAATTTCACCGAAATTCACCAGGCTCATCCGGCTTTGACTCAGCAGTTTTGAACAATTGAGGATACTTGAGCTTCATCTAATCCTCGCGTTCCCACGTGAACTCTGGTCCACGTCTTGAGTTCCAGCGAACTCTCACGATTAGGATTCGACTGTGTTTACGAACCTTAACTTCCCGGTCCATGATTTCAATAGGTTCTTCAATAAACTGCAACTTATCATCGATTTTCAGTTCTTGAAGCGGTACCACAAGTGTTTCATCGGACAAACACTTCTTTAGGTTCGAAACATGAAAGACATTGTGAACGTTACCCAATTCATCATGTAACTCGAGTTTGTAGGCCACCTTATCGATTCGTTCCAGAATTTTGAATGGCCCGACGTAACGTGGATTAAGCTTGCCACGCTTCCCAAAGTGCACCACGCCCTTCCAGGGTAAGACTTTCAACATAACACGATCGCCTACAGCGAACTCTAAGGGTTTCATGCGCTTATTAGCATAGCTTTTCTGACGATCACGCACTGCCGCCATACGGTTTCTGATCTGAATAATCTTCTCAGAGGTTTCAAGTACAAGCTCCGGTCCTGTAATCTGGCTGTCACCCACCTCTGCCCAACAAAGAGGAGATCGACAATTCCGTCCGTACAATTCCTCGAACAGAGCTGCCTGGATACTCAAATGGTAACTATTGTTATAAGAGAACTCTACCAAAGGTAAGTGTTTTTCCCAACCTTTACCGAAATCGATCACACATGCTCACAGCATGTCTTCAAGTGTCTGGATGGTCCGTTCGCTTTGACCATCCATCTGAGGGTGATAAGCAGTGCTCATGTCAAGACGTGAGCCAAATGATTTGTGCATCGCCTGCCACAAATCAGATATAAAACACGGATCTCGATCAGAGATGATAGAGGTGGGCACCCCATACCTAGAAACCACCTCCTTCAGATAAATACCGGCAACCTGTGAGAACTTGTCAGTTTCCTTGATTGCAAGGAAGTGTGTAGATTTCGTGAGACGATCAACGATCACCCAAATGGTATTGCTCCGGTTTTGAGTTCTAGGTAAGCCAGTGATAAAGTCCATAGCAATCTGTTCCCATTTCCACATGGGTATTTCTTGTTGCTGAAGCAACCAGACGGTTTCTGGCATTCCACCTTGACCTTCGCACAAGTCAAGCATTTACTCACATACATCGCAATGTGGGCTTTCATTTTCGGCCACCAGTATAAGACTTTTAGATCCTGATACCTCTTATCAGAACCCGGATGAACAGAGTATCAAGACTTGTGTGCTTCGTCCATTACAAGCTCTCTAAGTTTTCCATACAAAGGGACCCATATTCACTCCATGAAATAGTGAATACCGTCAAAACTTTCCACAAGTTGTTTCTCCAGACCTCGCATGGCTTCGGCTTTGAGGTTCTCATCTTTCAACGCTTCAGTTTGGGCAGAACGAATCTGATCAGGTAGGTTAGAGTGGATGTTGAGCTGCAAAGCTCGAACACGTTTAGGTTTCGTCTCCTTACGACTAAGGGCATCAGCTACAACGTTAGCCTTCCCTGGATGATACTTGACTGCATAATCATAATCGTTCAAGAGTTCCACCCAGCGGCGCTGTCGCATGTGACTCTTTCTAGTCAAAGATATGCTGAGGGCTCTTGTGGTCAGTATAAATAGTGCATTTAGTACCGTATAAGTAGTGCCTCCAAATTTTTATCGCAAAGACCACGGCTCCCAACTCCAAGTCGTGAGTCGTGTAATTCTTCTCGTGAATCTTTAATTGTCGAGAAGCGTAAGCTATCACCTTCTCACGTTGCATCAGCACGCAACCAAGACCCCGAATAGAAGCATCACAGTACACCACGAAATCTTCGGTACCCTCAGGTAAGGACAAGATTGGTGCACTGTAGAGTTTTTGTTTCAGAAGCTGAAAAGCGTCTTCCTGTTTCGTTCCCCAAGAGTATACTACCCCTTTCTATGTCAACGCGGTAAGAGGTTGAGCAATCCTCGAGAAGTCTTTAATGAATCTGCGGTAATATCAAGCGAGACCAAGAAATTGTCACACCTCCGAAGGATTCTTCGGTGCCGCCCAATTTCTGATAGAATCAATCTTAGCGGGATCGGCGTGTATTCCAAGTTCGTTAACAATGTGGCCAAGGAAGTGTACTTCTCGAATCCAGAAGTCGCACTTAGAAAACTTCGCGTAGAGTTGCTCCTTCCTCAGGAGCTCCAAGATAAGACGCAAGTGCCGTTCGTGGTCCTCCTTGCTCTTAGAATAGATCAGAATGTCGTCAATAAACACGATGACGAAATCGTCGAGATACGGTTTACACACACGGTTCATGAGGTCCATGAAAACCGCTGGTGCATTAGTTAACCCGAAAGGCATAAGCAGGAACTCGTAGTGGCCATACTGCTTTCGAAAAGCCGTTTTAGGAACATCCTCCTCTCGGACTCTCATCTAATGATAGCCCGATCTTAAGTCGATTTTCGTGTAGAAGCTTGACCCTTACAACTGGTCAAACAGATCGTCGATGCGTGGTAAAGGATAACGGTTCTTAACCGTCACCTTGTTGAGTTCATGATAATCTATACACATACGAAAGGACCCGTCTTTCTTCTTTACAAATAGAACTGGGGCTCCCCAAGGCGAAGAACTAGGTCAGATAAAGCCTCTATCCAATAGTTCTTGGAGTTGATTAGACAGTTCTTGCAACTCTCCTGGTGCAAGGCGATAAGGAGCATGAGCAATCGGGGCTGCTTCTGGTGTAAGGTCGATCTGAAATTCCATCTGATGATGAGGAGATAAACTAGGGAGTTCTTCGGGAAAAACATCAGAAAACTCACGGACGACAGGTTGATCTTCAATTCTCTTTTCCCCCGGCTGAGTGTCAGTGACAAGTGCTAAACTAGCAGGATAGCCCTTCCGTAGACACTTCTGGGCTTTCATAGCTGAGATGAGATTAACCATTGCACCACTTCGATGACATTAGACTGACAAAGATTCTCCACTGGGGAGTGGAATACGTATGATTTTCTCTTTACTGAGAATTTCCGCTTGGTACTTAGACAACCAATCCATACCAACGACTACATCGAAGCTTCCAAGAGTTATGGGGAGTAGGTCAATATCGAACACTTGACCCATAAGATCGAGTTTACACCCAAGATGAACGTGTGAGGCTTCAATTAACTTGCCGTCAGCCAATTCTACTACGTGTTTATTTACAAGAGGTGTTGGAGTCAACCCTAACTGACGACTGAACCCCAAAGACACATAACTCTAATTGGCACCAGAGTCGAATAAAACAGAAGCAAATAGGTTGTTCACAGAAAATGTACAGGTCACAACATTGCCATCGTTCCTGGCTTCACCAACGCTGATAGTAAACACCCTTCCACGTGCACCATTCCCACCATTATTGCCGTTATTATTGTTCCCAGCAGTGTTGTTGTTATTCCCAGCATTCTGATTCAGTTGAGGGCAATCTATCCTGAAGTGACCCTCATCTCCAAACTAGAAACATCCCTTTTGGTTACCCTGGTTTTGTTGAGGTTGCTGCCTTTCCTGTTGCTATGGCTGCTGTTGTTGTGGCGGTTGCTGTTGCTGCTGTTTTGGGAATGGGGCCCTGCAATCCTTTGCCAAATGACCCACTTTATTGCACCTGTGACAGATTCAGGTACACGGTCCACGATGATGATAATTGCACTTGCTACACTTTGGTTGCTTCCCTGCGTAGGAGCCCTGGTTCGAGTTGTTGCTTTGGTTCTGATTAACAGAGGACGACTGGCTAAAACTGCAGTTGTAGCTGTTGTCTGGCTTCTTCTGTGACTGATTTGAGTTGGACACTTTGTCCGCATCATTCCATTTGCTTTTGCTATCAGTCACAGGAGTAGTAGCCGTAGCAGTAGTGGCAGTAGCAGAAACACGTGGTGGTAGCGAGCCACGCTCCACCTCCTGGTCAGTGATCTTGTGAGCTAAGCGGATAATTCGAGGCAAGTTGTAGAGATTCGCTGCAGTGACCAAGCCCTTGACTTGCGGTGCTAGACCATTGATGTACAGCTCACTTCTCCGATGTGGTGGTCGTGATAAGTTAGCACACATATTCGCAAGTTCATGAGATCGTTTCATGTACACCTCGATCTCAGATCCCACCATCTTCAGATTGTAATACTCATTCTCCAGCTTTTGCACCTCGTCACGAGGATAGTACTCATCTCTCATCAGTTCCTTAAGGTCATCCCAAGTGGTTGCATTCGCCATTTCAATGCCCAGCATCTAGACTTGGGCATTCCACCAAGTCAAGGCACCATCTTCAAGAGTGCCCAAAGCATACTTCACCCTATCCCCAGCTGGACAGTTACACATAGCAAAAACTGATTTGGCTTTCTCAAACCAACGGAGTAGTCCCACTGCTCCTTCAGTCCCACTGAATGTCTAGGGTTTACAATCCATGAACGTGTTGAACGTACAAGCAGGCGGATTGTTCTGGTTCTGATTCGCATGTTGACCTAAGGACGAAAGAAAATACAACACACAAGTAAGAGTCGAGTACACGACACAGGGATAAAGAGCGTTTGGTACATATCATACCGGCCTGTTGAGCCGCTAGGGCTTCAGCCACGCGAGTATTGATCAAATCGGTTAGTTCTGCCTGGGACATAACAATGTTGCCACGTCCACCACCGCGACCTCCACCACGTCCACCGTTTCGTCCGCTCATGATTCTATATAAGAAGAGTGGAAAAGATTAAAGATCGGGATTGAGTAGGAGTCAAACTTCGCTATGACTTCTACATATTACTGACTCCTACCATTATGTCAGATAATGGAACAGAACCCCTTTCACACTCGTTAAGCCTCACTGGGACTCACATGCACCCCACATTATTATTATGTGTGCACCCATAATGATAATGCGATTTGCATGTTTATCTCAGCTCCTCTTAACTTGCGCTAAAAGGTTCCTCAGATTCGAGCAACAAGACGAAAAGACATCACAAACATAGATCATGAAAGTCTAGAGAAAATGTCACACTATCAATCACACATCGTAAGCAAATAACACATGAATTCATACTGCAGTGCTAAGTGTGCAATCATATGCAATGTCACACGTTGATGTACACTAGCTATGCTGTGCAATAAATAAATGAGAGACGAACCTTGCAATCTGGAGCTGAGTGTCATGGTCGATGTAACATCCGTCAAAATCGGGTCTCCGAATCCGACCTGGATTGTAAAACCGGACCCTTATCAATAAAATAAAAATAAGGATTTTAATATTTTTCCTTTAATTAATCGTCACGTATCATGTTGTATTAAAACCGAATGAAAAACTTTAACTTTATAAAGAAACTTAGTTAGTTTGGTTATATTTATATAAGGGAAGCTTTAACAAAGTTAGATTGGTTAGTTAAACAAAGTTACAGGTCAAGGGGTTGTTTTCGTATTTAGTGAAAACTATATATAAAAAACAAGTTAACTAACTAGGTTAGTAAACCTAGTTAAGTAGTTAGTATTTATTGCATAATGATAATTAACCAAGTTAGTTTAATATAAGAAATAAGCTGACTATGTTAGTGTATTAAAGTTAAACTAACCAAGTTAGTTTAATATAAGAAATAAGCTGACTATGTTAGTGTATTAAAGTTAAACAAGTTAAACAATAGTTATAAACTTGGGGGGGGGGGGGTCTGAATGTAAACTGTTATAACTTAAAAATTGAATTTAATATAAAAAAGCGTAGAGGACAGGACTCGAACCCGGGTCCTCCCGCATGAATAACGAGCTGCCAACTACTCCACCAGTACAGTGTTTTGCGTTGGAATCATGTGCTCCTTTTTCTTATAGTTAACTTGAATGCGAACTGCTCTTCTCCTCATTTCTTCTTCCCCACATGCGCGATCCGACTCTTGATCTTCAAAAAAAACACGACATAACAGCTTCGTAATGGTCACATTAAACTCGCATTAACAAGGTTTAAAGATACTTATCATCAATGTTTTTAAAACCGGACCGGGCCGGCCGGTCGGACCGGTCCGGCCGGGATACGGAGCCTTTAACGGGTCGGTTCAGTACAACAGACCGTTTCACCATTAACCCGGTGGTCGGGCCGGGGGCCGGGCGGACGGGCCGGCGGGTCTTCGCGTAGGGTCGGGCCGGTCAGGTTTTTTTAATTAAATAATGGAATAAATGACATCAAAACCTAACCTTCAAACGAAGCATTTTTGTGGTCACCGGAGAAAAACTATAGAAGAAGATGAGAAAAGGGGTCGCCGGAGAAAAACTATAGAAGAAGATGAGAAAAGGACGAGTGCTTTTCATTTGTTTTTTATTTTCTCACTGGTTACTTTTAAATGTTATTAGTTTTGGTTTCCCCATGCCAATTGCATCCCTCCAATTCCCCATGCCACTTGCAGCCTTTTCTTTTGATTTGATTTTTATTCTATTTTATTTATTTCTTTTCATTTAAAAGTTAAATATCTTTTAGATTCTACACATTACATTTGTACACTTAAAAATATAAAAAGACCCAAAGTAAATTAGTATGTTACGTATTATATATATAGATGTATGTATATTCAGTATTTATTTCTTGTTAGTGCATTACGTCTATTGACTTTGTCTTGTATCATGTAATAGGATAAGATAAGATAGGATATCCAGTGCACGAGGTTCGAGAAACGATTGTTAGAAGTTTGTCATGTAATTTCGCTTATGTGTACATGACATATAAGCGAAATCAGAAGACTCTGATTTCGCTCATATGAACATGTCTATATCAGCGAAATTAGGCTTCTATATATAGGTGCATTGTGTATTCATTTGGTATCATCGCTTCTGAAATTGTAACGAAATGCTACCGAGATCTGTCCAGGTTGTAATCATTGTTAAATGCAATATAAGTGACAGATATTATAGTATCAAGTTGTTTTCGCGTCTAGTTCTCTGATTCCGCCGTTGAACTGGACTTAAAGCTCTTCTGATCGACTCAGTCGGGTCAAACAACGATCCAACAAGTGGTATCAGAGCTCAGGAAGAAGAGTTTAGCTTGATTTCGCTCACATTCTGACTTCTACACCTTCTTTCATTATTTCAAAAAGTTTTATCGGTCAAAACCGGATCAAAATTTCACAGTTTGTGTAAAATTGACATTAACAAACCCTGGAAAGTTTGACATTGAAATTCAGACTAAAAATGGACTAAATTGGCTTCGGACTTGATTTCGCTCATACGAACATCTTGTGATTTCGTTTATAAGTCACCTGATTTCGCTCTTAAGACACAAATTCTTAAGTGATTTCGCTCATATGTCAATCTAATTTCGCTTTTGTGGCACAATATCTTTAGGTTTCGCTCCAAAGACACCTGATTTCGATTTTGAGACACAAATAAACATAATTTCGCTCTTGTGGACTAGATAGTTGTGATTTCGCTCATAGATCATATCAGATTTCGCTCCAGTGGACCAAAGTCTGATTTCGCTCCAGTGTGTCAAAATCTGATTTCGCTCTAAGTGTCAAAGATTGATTTCGCTCCAAGTTGCAAATTTCTTATTTCGCTCCAAAAGTGAAATTTCGTATCGAAATCATTTCGCGTCGACCGAGTGTCAGTCAGTTTCAGTTTATTTGATATTGATTGTACTGATTGTATGTGTTTGTTTGTTTCTGTCCAGGTTTGAAGATTAAAGTGAGAGATTCAAGAAACATTTTAAAGATGTCAGATTTTGGTGAAGAGTTTTACAACACATTTTATAATGCGTTTACTTCAGAAGATACACCAATTACTCCAAAGAATGCTACTAAAGTGATATCAGAAAGTTTGAGTTACGATAATGTGTACGGAAATCATCAGAGACCACCAAAGCTCATGAATATCGAAGATTATCACTGGTGGTATGAAAGATTTGAAAACTTGGTGCAAGCTTATGCGTATGATAGCTGGATTTTTTTGACTTTAGGATATGTAAAACCAAGAAATGAAAGACGTGAATTGATCACACTGAAAGATTTCACAGCAGATGATAAGAGAGAACATTCAGCTGAATTGAGAATGAAAACTCTACTTCAACAATCTATCAGAGAAGATATTTTTTCAGTGCTTCAGTATGGTGAAACATCTAAGTCAATTTGGGAAGCGTTAAAATTGAAAGCTGAAGGAGGGAAAGATATCAAGAAAAACAAAATATCGTTGTTGAAAAAAGAGTTTGACATGCTTAGCTGCATGAAGAATGAAACAGTTCGTCAAATGATAGAACGATTTTGTCATCTGAAAATTGAGTTGGAAAGATTTGAAATTAACAAAGAGAGAGAAGAAATGATGGATAAACTTGTTGAAGCTTTACCACATGAAGATGATTGGAAAACATATGTGATTGTGTTGAAAAATGATGCTAACTTTGATAAACTGACATTAGATCAATTGATAGAAAAAATAGAGGGACATGATCTGTTGATTCAGAAACAAAACAAGATGTCAAGTTCTAACTATCAACAAAATGTTGGTTTGTATTATCGAAGAGGGATGCTACAAAACAATGAATCTCCAAGGATCAAAACGGGTTTTACTGCAGAAAAGACCAGTGATTCATCAAAGAACATATCTTCAAGTTATGATCCAGGATATCATGCATCGTCTGCATCTGGATCGTCAAATTCAAATTCCAACTTTGATTGGAAGAATTCTCCATTGCTGAACAATGAATTTGCTCAACATCATATGAGTTTTTTAGCCTCCATTCTGGTATCTTACGAAGGTTTAATTGCAGGAAAGATTGGAAATCCTAACATGACAAAAGAGGATTACGATCAGGTGGATCCAAAAGAAATGGAACTCATGGATATTCGCTGGTGCATGGCGAGTATCATTCGAAGAGCTCAACGATTCATGGAGATCACTGGCAGAAGATGTTTGGAAGGACCAGAAATGAAGATGGGTTTTGACAAGAACAAAGTTACTTGCTTCAAGTGTAAGCAAAAAGGTCACTTCAGGAGAGAATGTACAAACAACAGAGCTGATGAAAGTGTAAATCCGTTCTATGAGGATTATTACAAAAAGGCCATCTATCACAAGAACAACGAACAGCCAACCAGAAAGCAAATTGAAGGAGGATCATCCAAAGAAAAGAGAGCTGCTTTGTCATTCTGTGATCAAAATAAGGATAGTATAGATGATGATTATGAAAGATCTGTACAATCTATAGTTCAAAGTTTTGATTGGGAAAAATGTTTAAAAGAGTCAGAAGGACCCAGATTCATAATATATGATGATGAAGGTTATGATTGGAGTCAACATGATGAAGAGGTTGCCGAAGTGGAAGCTAAAGCAATGACTGCTGAAGTAACACTTACTCGTGAAGAAAGACATTCACTCTTAGATTGGATGATGTGTATGATGCTTATAAAGAAGCAACACTAGTAGGCAGGTGGAGCAAAGAAAAAGAATGCTATGTTGATCCTCAAGGAAACCCGACGGTTGATCCGAAGACGGTTGACCTTGATGCATTAGTTGCTGCTATACCTACTGTGAGTGTTTGGTGCAAAGGCCTTAGGGAGATTCCAATGTATAAAGAGCAGGTTGAAGAAGGTATTCGGAAGGTGATATTTGCTAGTCTGGAGAAGAAGAAGAAGAAGACAGTTGAAGAAATTGTAACTGAGAGTGAGAAGATGGTGAATGAAGTGAAGAAGGTTGAAGGGGAAACCGAGGAAGTTGTTGAAGAGAAAACGCAAGTGGCTGAAGAAGATCAGATTCAGAAAGCAGAGGAAACCACAGTGCCAGTCACTGAGGTAATTATTCAAACTGATACTTCTGATAAAATTGATAATGAAGCTGAACGACAATGCAAGAAATGCATGGAAACGTGCAGTGCTTGTATTGAGAAAGACGAAAAACTCAACAACAGAGACATTGAATTTACTAAAATAGAAAAAAATTTCAAAGAAAAATGTCATGAGATGATTGAAAATGAAAAGTTTTTGAAACAAGAAAATGAAAAATTGAAACAAAAATGTGATGATCTTGAAACAGAAAACAAGATATTAAAAGAAAAGTGTTTAGTTGTTTGCAACGAATGTGTTCCAAAAGACATTAAAATTCAAGAGTTGCAAAAAGAATATGATGTAATGAAATTGTCATATGATACTGTAAAAGAAGCATATGAAACTTTAAAAAGTAAAGTCAAAAGTCTAGATGATAGATTATGTGCTTGTCAAAGAAACACTAAATTTCTTGAAGCTAGATTTGAAGATAAACAAAGAGTTTTAAACCAATATATTGATGATGTTGCTAAGCTAAAACAAGAATTGGCAGACAAAGAAAAGTTGGTCAATAAATTGCAAAGCTATCATTCATCTTCATATATTTTGGAACGTATTTTCAACATCACATCCGATGATAAAGAGTCTGAAAAGAACAAAAAGGGAATAGGGTCTGAATACCATCAAGTACCACCACCGTTGGAGAATAATTATACATTCTATGATGGCGAAAAAGTGGAAAAAGTAATCAACATGGTTGACCAGTTACCCGATAACATCGATGTGACTTACACCAAATCTGATGATATCAGTGATTCAGAGGTGGTAGGTAAGGTTGTTGAAAGTGTTTTAAAAGAAGAGTCGGTTGATACAGGTAAAACTGAATCACAAGATGAAAATGAGGGAAATTTTCATGATGGATATCTGAAAAACACAAAATCCGAGAAAAAATTGAATGATGATTCAAAGGGATTGGTTTATACCATGATTGGATCAGACAAATTATTCTTAGATGTTGTATTCCCGATTCAGAATGTGATTTCAGAAAAGGTTGATAAAGTTTTCAAAATGGTTGAGATTGAAAAATCTGAGATTTCAAAGTTTGCTGGTAAAGGTCATAAAACTTTTTATAACAAACCAGATTTCAAAAAGAAGAACATGAAAGCTGGGTTGGGTTATAAGAAGAAACAGAATCGGAACAAAAATGAGACGCCAAATTATCAGGCAAAAATGAGTTTTGTTCAAAGAGGCAGTTTAGAAGAAGAAAAAGAACTCAAAATGAGACAGTCTAATGATGAGTTCTTTGCTAAAAAGAAAAAGCAACAACCACAGGTCAAAGATGTGTCCATGAGAACATGTTTCAAATGTGATCAAAAAGGACATCTTGCACGCAAGTGTCCAAATATAAAACCTGTGGACGTTGACAAAAAGAAGATTGATGTTGAGAAACAAAAATCTGAGAATGTCCGACAAAGGTCAACAAAATTTGATTCGAAACAAACTTGGAGGTACAATACAAACAAGTTTGCTTCAAATCAAAATTGGAAATCAAACCAGAACAGGTTCGATTCAAGACAGACCTGGAATTCTCATACACCCAGATTTAGAACAACACAAAGCTGGAAAACATCTGTTGATATGACAAAACCACAACAATTCTGGAAACCGAATGTTGTTCAAAAACAAAGTGTTCAAAAAGAGTCTCATTTTTACAAACGAGGTACTCCGAAAGGTCAAGCATGGAGTATTAAGAAACAAGTGAATTCCGTAAAAGATGAGAAAGTTGAAGTAAAAGTTGAAAAGATTTTTGTAAAAGATGACAAAGAGTTTCCAGCATTGAATGAAAATTATTGTGTTGAAATGCCTAAGGTTCAACAGACCTGGGCTAAATTGTTCAAGTAATCAAGTAGTTTGAATGTGCAGGTGCTCAAGACAACTGAAGATTGTGAGAATGGAAGTTGGAGCAGCCTGACACAACGAGGAGAGGCTGATGCTGGACCCTGTGTTGGTTGAAACAGGGAGTTTATTTTTTTTCTGTACATAAATAAACAATATTTTCAAAAATCCTAAAAATTGAAAAAAATTAAAAATTCAAAAGTATGTTTTAGTTTGTTAAAATTTGAAAAACCAAAAATATGTTTGTTTTTAATTTTTGTCAAAAATAGAAAATTACAAAAATATGTGTTGATTGAATATGCCGAAACCCTCACGGCTGAACAAACATGATTCCTTTCACCAGATTGAAAAACGGTTTTCAAACTGTAAAAATCAATGTGTTGTAAATCATGGGGGTATGTTATATTTTCTGCAAAACAGAGCATGAGAAGCAGAAAATGGATGGAGAGACAAAGCTATTAGTATTGGTTGTCAAATTTTTAATGGTTTTGCATTTTAGGGGGAGATTTATTGTTTGAAAATCCAAAAACATTTGAAAATTTTTGAAAAAGTCAAAAACATGATAAAATTCAAAAATTGAGTTTTTGTGTAAAAAGAGGAAATGATAGTACATCAGTAGACTATCACAGTACGCTAAAGAATTGAAAAGTCAAAATGTGTTAAAGGATCTCACCGTGGATATGTCGGTAGGTTTTTGCACATTTAGTAAACTTTTTCGGGATATAAACCTAAATTTGAACTTGCTTATTTTGTGGGGAACACTACTTGGATATATAGGTAACCCCTGAAATCTCGTTTGAAAGGTCCCTCTTTCTGAGATACTAGGTCTTTATACTCAGTGATATCTGGGGTATTATTCCAGGACTTCTGCCGAACGGTAGTTCTGACCTAGTCCCCGAATAATACTTTCTGCAAATGCTTGAAACACAGCATCACCCTCAGCATATATGATAAGACAATAAAATTGCTTAGCAATGCTGTTGTAAAAAATATCCTCTAAAGGGACACACCCACAAATTGAGTCATGATCTCTCTGCTGAACGATGGTTCTGACCTGAGCTCTCATGATTCTTCATAATTTATTAACCCCTTACAGATATCATTTGTGTTATAATTACCTGTAAGATTGAATATTGGGATCTGGATACGGGAGTATATTCAAGAGGTGGGACACATGAATAAGTTTAAGTTCTTAATTCACCTAATTCGTATCCTGAATCAGTTGAAATTTGTGTGAAAATTTAAGTGGATCAGTATATCGACAATCTAAGTGAATTGTTTAATACTTAAAGTGTTAATAAGCTCAACGGTACTTGTGATTTGTCAAAAACTGATATGATCCTCTGACACGAACTCAAACAAAAATATTGTCTGTAAATATGTTTGTAAATATTTCTTTACTGCTTTATATTTTCAGAAAATACAAAAAGATTTTGATTCTGTTTTATTTTCGACAACCGATGTCTGAGATGCTGAGTTTCAAAATCTAAGTAAGCTGATTGTGTTTCTGAAAATAAAACAAGTTCATTAATTTGATACTTGAATTAAAATCAAAAATTTCAAAAACAGTTTGTGATATCTCCAAGGTCATTAATTTGGACTTGGATGATTAACTGTGAGGGAGTTGGATTCTTTAATACTGTCAAATCTGTAAAGATTGTTGATAGGGGGAGTGATTTAGAAAGTTGAATATTGCCAGATTACGATTTCTGGAAAATTGAATGTTCAAAACGTTGCTACTTATAAATGTTTGAGTAATTGTAGATAGTCCAGACTACGATCCCGAGAGCAGAGTCTAAGGGGGAGTCTGAAGACAAGTTTGAAGCAAAGAGAAGCTTGTAGATGGAAAGCTAGGTGTCGATCCCAAAGCACGGAAGCTTGATGAAAGGGGGATCCTGAAGCTAATAGAAGAAGAGAAAGATTGTTGGATGCTTACATTGTTACAACTTGAAAGAGAAGGCAGAATGATCAAGACTGAAGATGTGTCATGATTAAGAATAGTCACTGAAGACTTCGTCAATATCCGAGGGGGAGTCTGTTAGTGCATTACATCTATTGACTTCGTCTTGTATCATGTAATAGGATAAGATAAGATAGGATATCCAGTGCATGAGGTTCGAGAAACGATTGTTAGAAGTTTGTCATGTAATTTCGCTTATGTGTATTGACATATAAGCGAAATCAGAAGACTCTGATTTCGCTCATATGAACATGTCTATATCAGCGAAATTAGGCTTCTATATATAGGTGCATTGTGTATTCATTTGGTATCATCGCTTCTGAAATCGTAACGAAGTGCTGCCGAGATCTGTCCAGGTTGTAATCATTGTTAAATGCAATATAAGTGACAGATATTATAGTATCAAGCTGTTTTCACGTCTAGTTCTCTGATTCCGCCGTTGAACTGGACTTAAAGCTCTTCTGATCGACTCAGTCGGGTCAAACAACGATCCAACAAGTGGTATCAGAGCTCAGGAAGAAGAGTTTAGCTTGATTTCGCTCACATTCTGACTTCTACACCTTCTTTCATTATTTCAGAAAGTTTTATCGGTCAAAACCGGATCACAATTTCACAGTTTGTGTAAAATTGGACATTAACAAACGGTTTTCAAACTGTAAAAATCAATGTGTTGTAAATCATGGGGGTATGTTATATTTTCTTCAAAACAGAGCATGAGAAGCAGAAAATGGATGGAGAGACAAAGCTATTAGTATTGGTTGTCAAATTTTTAATGGTTTTGCATTTTAGGGGGAGATTTATTGTTTGAAAATCCAAAAACATTTGAAAAATTTTGAAAAAGTCAAAAACATGATAAAATTCAAAAATTGAGTTTTTGTGTAAAAAGAGGAAATGATAGTACATCAGTAGACTATCACAGTACGCTAAAGAATTGGAAAGTCAAAATGTGTTAAACGATCTCACCGTGGATATGTCGGTAGGTTTTTGCACATTTAGTAAACTTTTTCGGGATATAAACCTAAATTTAAACTTGCTTATTTTGTGGGGAATACTACTTGGATATATAGGTAACCCCTGAAATCTCGTTTGAAAGGTCCCTCTTTCTGAGATACTAGGTCTTTATACTCAGTGATATCTGGGGTATTATTCCAGGACTTCTGCTGAACGGTAGTTCTGACCTAGTCCCCGAATAATACTTTCTGCAAATGCTTGAAACACAGCATCACCCTCAGCATATATGATAAGACAATAAAATTGCTTAGCAATGCTGTTGTAAAAAAGATCCTCTAAAGGGGACACACCCACAAGTTGAGTCATGATCTCTTTGCTGAACGATGGTTCTGACCTGAGCTCTCATGATTCTTCATAATTTATTAACCCCTTACAGATATCATTTGTGTTATAATTACCTGTAAGACTGAATATTGGGATCTGGATACGGGTGTATTGTCACACCCCGACCGCGTAAAACAACAAAGCGCGGCGGAAACATCGGGGCGCGTTGCAACAGAATCATTGTTTCATAACCATGGATACAAAAAGTGTTTCGTTTTATTAAACATTGAATATTTACATCGTCTGGAAATCTAAATACACAATTTAAACATAGTCTATCATTGTTATTGAGTCACTAAAGCCTCGTCCAGTCCTATGTGAGCATGCATCCTATCAATCGATATCATTCAACAATACCTGAAACATATGTGAAAACGAGGTCAGCAAAGAAATGCTGGCGAGTACATAGGTTTTGTAGGAGTGTCGAAATCATGGCTAGTTTAGATGTTGCAATACTTTATTAAAAACCTTGTTTTGAAAAGAGTATAATATTGCAACTTAATTAACCAACTCAAATCAAGCGGGTTATAGTTTATAAAACCTCGTAGCCATGACTCTTAACCCAAAAACATTTGTTTTAGTAAAGCAAATTGTGAAACATCTCGAATTAAATCATAAATAAAACTCGTTAATAAATCTCGTTAAAAGCTCGTATAGTTTATATCATATCGAAAACCTCGTTTGTGTGACATCGTTTGAAAATCGTTTACCCAAGTGAACTAAATAACGCCACGGTATGTAATATGTTGAAAACACATATATATAAGAAGTACCAGCGGCGTATCTACCGTGTTTTCACTACATTACACCCGTCTCGTTATCTAAACACTAACTAAAATCAATCGTTTACCCAAATCGTTTAACATCGTATCGTCCAAATCGTTTACAAATCGTTTACATCGTCCAAATCGTTTACAAATCGTTTACATCGTCCAAATCGTTTACAAATCATTTACATCGTCCAAATCGTTCTCGTTTTAATTGTGAATAACTTATATATGTGGTCGTCTCGCTAATAACATTCAAACCTTCGTGACTCGAATATACCACCAAAGGGTATCTTTAATCCAACTCGCATTAATAAACCCTTACCAAAGGGTAAATTAAAAATTTACAGATTCAGTCGCTACCCACCACCCCCACACATAACCACGGGTGCAGTAAGATAACGGGATTTGTCAGATCCTATGGTACCATAACCTAATACTGGTCGGCTTGATCATTGCTAATGAATGTAATTTGTTATGTAAACACAATCAACAAGTTTGTTCACTTTATTGAAATCGTTTGTGAAACCATCGTTTTAACATCGAAAATCGTTTGTGAAACCATCGTTTTAACCTTGAAAACATTTAGCACATATGAGTCACCCCAAAACAATTGAAAACAGTAAAAATAGGGGAATAATGTACTCGCCTGAGAATGCTTAGAGGTCTTGAACAACAACCAAGCAAAGCTAGAGGGAGCACGGAATCAATCGGTACCTAATATAGGTAACTACGTTAATAAACCGGACCTAAATCGGAGGATCGGATAGGATGAGGGTTCGTAAACCAAACGAGTATAGAGACTCGTGTTATATGGTTTAACAAAGCCTACATACTAAATGAAACCTAACATAATTGCTTTCGACCCATCGCGACCCATTAAGGTAGCTTATGCCACTTTAACGCGTCGTTCGCGTAAAACGCGTTCGGACCGCCTAACTAGTCCTATGACAAGTAATATATGCCTTAACATGTCTAATATGGTTGCCGAATCAGTTTAGATACCAAAAGTTATGTTACATATGCTTAAAATGAATTTTGGCCTCAAAGGGGTATTTTGGTAATTTACCTAAGGCACATAAACTACTTATCATACAACTACTTAACGAAGCGACCACAAGGTATAACCTCGGAAGGTTATTCCCTATATACTATGGTCACCTAATGTATTTGGTCGGATCCTAATGATCGACCAAATGGGTCGGGTTCGAAGGTATAAGCGATTTATCAGATCGCTTACCCTTACGACCCTAGACAACGTGGTAATCAGTAGGCCCAAGGGACTATAACCATCGTGATTACAATCACGTTGCGAAGTTCAGACGAACTTCGCATTGACCATAAACTGGTCAACGCAGAAAGTCAAACAAAGTTTGACTTTCGGACTCGAAAAACAATAAAAGAAAGAAAAGAACGAAAGAATACTTACGAAGGGTCCCCGAATGCTAATCTCGATCCAAGTAACTCAGGTATGAAACAATGGTTTCAACTTAAAGTTTCTCAAATCAAAATTCTTGTGGGTTTTGCAAAAGAAGGCATGGGGTATTTATAGGATTTCCTGAACCGTTAGGATCGTTTCTTGGAAAAAGTGCATCAATCTTGGCCATACACTAGCACCCATGGTATTGTAATACCATATGCCCACAATACCAGCCCATAGATTCCCCAAAACCATGTGCAACAAGTGGAAAGGACCAGATTCGATGTATAAGCAAACATCTTTCAGAAATGACAGTTTTGGTCCCTGTTATGTGTTTATGCCATTTCCGACACTTCTAAGGCCCGTAGAGCCAACTTTAAGGCCCTAAAATGATTCCTAAACATTGTGGACATGAAAAATGCTCAAAAATATGTCGGATGTTGGTTCGTTTGGTCGTACGAACGCGATGTTCGCTTAATTACGACGGAATGCGCACAAGCGCGAAAAACGATCCAAATGGCACAACGAATGGATTTTTCTTATGCCAAACACTAGAATAAAATATTTTAGTGCTTACATAAATTTTTTGATGTCCGGATGTATTCAGAACGTAAGTTACGCGCGAAAATGCAAACTTGTGCACTTTTTGACACTTTTAGTCCCTGAATGAGCATAAAGTTTATTTTAGCATACCGTACCCCTCAAAGCCTATTTCTAAGCTTTGTAAAGGATATTTAGGGTATGTTTAACTTATGATCAAGTTCCAGAATGTTTGTTACAGTTCAAATTGACATACTTTCACAGTTTGTTAAGTTTAGTCCCTGTAAGCGAAATAACTTGTTTTTGCCATACCAAAGCCTTCAAAACTTATTTCTAAGTTATGTAAAGGTTATTTAAGGTATCTTCCGCATATCTTGCTCATCCGACATGGCATGAATCACCGAACCTGCACTCAGGAATAGTAATGCTTTGAAAAAGGCGTGATTCATTAAGTGAAAGACGCTAACCGAATAATCAGTCTGGGGATGGGGGCTCTGGGAGATTTCGACGATCTTGACTAACCCTAGGCGATTCAATCATTACCATGGTCTCGATTGATCTTGTTTAGCATCCAAGGAATTTGATTTCTTCTCTGGTAAGAAATCCTTTAATCGTTCCTTAGGTTCTAATCATTTGAGGTCAGATTAGGTTTCCGATTTCTAGGGTTTTGTTTTCTTCTTTGTTTTCTGATTGGTTTCGGGGTGAGCGGCTGGTTCCGTTTTCATAATTAGGGTTTCGTTGCTGATTGATTGAGTCCAGTTGTTACTGTTTTCTGATCCAATCGTGTAGTGTTTCATCAGATTAGGGTTACGCATACATCTGCGTATGCATTAGCTGTTTTGCTGTCCTAGTCTTGTGCGACATCAGTCCCTAGTTATTCGTAGTTGTTATGGATGATCAAGATGCAGACATCTCGAACGACTTTACGAGAAAGATTAAGAATATTGATGGAAGACCTTTTCAGCCAAGACAATCGTCACATATGGCGGCTAGGGTTTCTGATTTGCGGCATAAGAAGGTTAGTTTTATGCTTCCGCTAAATGATACTGACATCGATATGGGTTGTTCTGACTCTCCAAATCAGAATTATGCTAAGGTCTTTGACAAACGAAAGGTAGCTTTTGTGCTACCGCTCAATAATGTGAGTCCTGTTCCACGAGTAAAAGATCAGAAACAGGTACAAGATGCACGTGTTCAAAAACAATCCTACGCGGATGTGGTCCTAAACGAACAAGTAGAACGTGGTGGTAAGATGGGTTTTGGTTCAAATCAGAATCATAATGCTGAAGATAGTGTTACAAATGCTAATGACTCGAATCATAAGATTAATTTTCGAACACTAAATTCAGAAACCTCGATGGATGGAGTGGATGTAGTGCTTCCAGTTGATTCTGTTCGGCAGGTTAATGACAGGTTAGCTAATACTCTTTATGGTTACTTCCTGGGGGATAGAATTGCTTATCCAGTAGTTGAATTCTTTGTCAGAACAAATTGGAAAAAACATGGTCTACAGAAAACTATGATGAATTCAAATGGGTTCTTTTTCTTCAAGTTTGAAGATAGAAAGGGTATGAATACTGTCCTTGAAGGGGGTCCTTGGATGATACGTAACAAACCATTGTTTCTTAACATGTGGTCTCCTACAAATACCCTTAAAAAAGAAGAGTTTAAAAAAGTAGCGGTTTGGGTCAAGTTGCATGATGTTCCCCTAGTGGCGTATTCTGATGATGGGTTAAGCATGTTGGCGTCTAAAATTGGTTCTCCTTTGCGGTTGGATTCGTATACTATTGATATGTGCAACGAGGCTTGGGGACGAAGCAGCTATGCTAGGGCCCTTATTGATATATCTGCTGATCATGATTTTAAAGAGGTCCTAACCATGGTTATTCCTGAGCTGGATAAGAACAAGTATATCAATGAAACTATTAGTGTGGAATATGAATGGAAACCCCCGAGATGTGCCCACTGTTGTGTATTTGGGCATGACTCTGAGGAGTGTCCAAAATGCATTCGATCAACAGTGAGACCTCCTACTAATAGTCCGAAAGTAGATGGGGATGGTTATACGGAAGTAAAGACAAAGAAGAAATCAAAGAAGAGCGGATTTCAAGTAAACAACCAGAAGCCCAAGCTTGAATATAGACCTGTGGATAAAAAGAAAAAGGCAGTGAGTTCTACCTATGTGAGTGCACGGGGTACTAGTTCGTCCAAGGTTCAAACACACAATTCGTTTAGTGCTCTTGGGTTTGTTGGGGGGAATGGGGGTTCCTTTAAAGGTGATTATAAAGGGGGGCGTGAGCTAAATGAGGAGTCTGACGATGACGGCGTAGAGGTTGTATATGATGAAATGCAAGAGTTTATGACATCGGGTACACATCCTACGTCTTCCAGTACAGGGGCGAGCACCTCTTCCACAACGTCATCCAATGGATAGGTCGTTTCGGTTTCATGCTAGGGGGTTGCCGATTGGTGGCAATTTCATTTTTGATGATGGCGGTTGATGTGGTTGTTTGATTTATTTTTGTTTTGTCTACTAGTTTAGTCATAATCATGATTGTAGTAGGCTAGGTCGAGGTGGTATCATGGTTTGTTTTGTTTTTTTGCTTACATATATGGGGCCTGTCCTGTATATGAACTAGTGGGGAACTCATCCTCACTACTTGTACTTATTTGGCGGTTGTCTATAATAGAATCACCGGGGTAACCCTTTACCCAAAAAAAAAAGGTTATTTAAGGTATGTTAAGCCTATGTCACTATTCCGGAGTGTTTGTTGCATTAAACTGGTTATATTTACGCATCAGTGCGCGTATAACCTTCCAGAAAGCGATTTAAAGTTTGAAATCGAACAATAATCGATATGTGCAAATGATACACATATTTATACAAATCCCAAGTATGAAATACAATATTTCATTGGTTTGGTATTTGTTTGATGGTCACAGTGACCCAGGTGTCACAGTCTCCCCTACTTTAGGAAATTTCGTCCCGAAATTTAATCAGAGGAAACTTGTGAGAGCTTGAAAACATGAAGTTGAAAAGACAAAACAACACTGGTTAGGGTTCTGAACTTCTAGTAACTTTAAATAACATTATGCTTTCAATGCAAGAGGGACACTTATATACAAGTATATGAAGCGCCATTGGTGCGTCCACCGTACCTCCATTACATTGTTCACGTTTCGTTATTTGTCGTCACTATCGGTTCTTACACATGATAAATCTTACTGTGGTTTCCGAGCACTGAATTTTTATAATTATGTACGCGTCCATAATTACGCAATTCTTTGCATAGTTGACACAGTGTATTCAATAATGTGTAGAGGAAAACCATATGAATGAACCTGTGATGAGCGTGACTGGACCACCATAGAGTCCTTTCAGCTGTATCATCACATGCCATTCTTAACCAGATCTTGAATCAATCTTTAACTAGACCTCTCAAGGGTCTCTCTTCGAATCAAGAAATGGTACTATATAACCCAAGGGTCTTAACTACCACGTAGAAGCCCATAAGGATTTAAGGTAGTACCTTTTGAATATCCTACTATGAATCCCTCATATGAAGATATGAAAGATTCAATGAGGATTTGAAAATCGGATCACACAAAAACATAGAGGAGAACACATAAACACATATCACATAATCGCATAATCGCATACTCGCATAATCGTTTAATCTGTTATCTTTGGACACGGGTATTTAAAGCATATTAGGAATCCAATCCGTGGATTTCATTTGGCACTTTAAATATTTTCAAGAATCTAACTATGAAGATAGGAAGATCTTAAAAGGAATTCGTTTTGTCCTAATTGAGTTGTAATGTACATTTTAAGGTGTACAAGGAATTCAATCAGGGCTCCGATGTCAACGACAATGTTGATCGTGGTCGGCTCGGGACTTTGAATAGTTCGAGATGTCATCATTACAAACAATGACGAACTGATCCAAATAAGGCTTGCAGACTCTATTTATTAAGTCCTTGAAGATGGCTAGAGCATTTGTCAACCCAAAAGGCATGACTGTAAACTCGTAATGGCCATACTTCGTGCAGAAATCCGTTTTGGGAACATCTTCTTCGAGAATACGAAGTTGATGACACCCAGAACGCAAATCGATCTTGAAAAAGCATGAAGCACCCTGCAGTTGATCGGAGAGATCTTTGTTTTAAGGTAGGGGATATCGATTCTTGATGGTAAGCTTATCAAGCTTACGATAATCGATACACATTCGAAAAGATCCATCTTTCTTTTTCACGAAAAGGACAGGAGTTTCCCCAAGGTGAAAAGTTCGGACGGATGAATCCTTTATCAGACAACTCTTGAAGCTGTTTTGATAATTCTTGCATCTCGAGCAATGCAAGACGATAAGGTGCTTTCGCAATTGGGTTGGCATTGGGTACAAGGTCAAAATGAAATTTGACTTGACGAACTGGAGGCAAACCAGGCAGTTCATCAGAAAACACCTCTGGATAATCCCGAACAATTGGAATATCCTGAATACTCTTGCTCTTGCCTTTCTCCTTGGTGACATGTGCTAGAAAAGCAACATATCCTTTTCGTAAATAACTTTGGGCTTTTGATTTAAAAGAAACAAGCGTTTAAGGTTCTCGGGGAGGTCACAAGTGATCATAAAAATGGCAGAACCACACGAGTAGTTTGTCTTTGTGTTGACCTCATAAGGTTGGATCAAACATTTATACAATTGCATTAGTTAAAGAAAATAAAAACCACAAATTTTTATTTATATAACAACCGCATTGTCTTTAAATGTTTCAAGATAACAACCAGAGGAAAATACAAAATACTAATCGTTCATCGCTGCATCGTTGATTGCCTCATTGATGTTATACACTCGTCCACGTGCTGGATTCACATTGACGTTGACGTTTGCATTCGGGTTTGCGTTAGCATTTGCATTTGCATTCGCCAGCCTCGGACAGTTGTTGCGGAAGTGACCATACTCTCCACAATTAAAACATGAACCCGGTGGAAATCTCGCAGCATTCCCTTGACCCTGAGCTGGAACCTGAGCAACCTGATTTTGTCCAAAACGACAAACATTGGCCATATGCCCAAGTCTACCGCACGTCGTGCATTGCCTGCAGGCTTGTTGTGCAACGTGATGACCGTTGCAACGAACACAGTGAGGTGCGGTACCAGCGTATGCTTTCTTTACAGGTGGCTGAGCCGGTGGGTTCTGCGGGTTCTGAGCAGTCTGGGCTGTAACAGCAAAATTTTGGGCACCCTTTCGCTTCCTTGATTCCTTTGATGCTTCACCTTCCTTACCCTTACCCTTAATCTTGTTCTTCTCAGAATCAGTCGCCTTCTTTTTATCACCCTTGCGGGTGAGTTTACCCTTCCTGACTTGAGTCTCAGTGAGGGTAGCAGACAACTCAATAGCTTGGCGAAGGGTAGTAGGATTAACACCGGTCAAAATCTCCAAAATATAATCGGGTAGCCCATCGATATATCTCTCGATCGCCTTCTCCGGAGGGGTAACCATGGTGGGACACAATAGACTGAGTTCTTCAAAACGATCCGTGTACGCACGATGTTCAGCCCCATCTTGCTTTAAGTCGTCAAACTCTCATTCCAAAACTCGAATTTCATGACGGGGACAAAACTCCTTCATCATGAGAGCCCGAAGCTCTTCCCATGTTTGTGCCAACGCCACTTCGGCACCCCTATCGCGCTTAATACCATTCCACCAGGTAAGCGCTCGCTTCTCAAACACGCTTGAAGCAAATTCAACCCTACGCGCATTCTGACACTGCACATGTATGAATGTGCTCTCGATACTCTCAAACCACCGTAGGAGCGCAGTTGCTCCTTGTGACCCAGAAAACTTAAGCGGCTTCGCAGAATTGAAATTTTTGAAATTACAGTGTGCGTTATTGTTGTTGTTGTTATTGCCGTTGTTGTATAACTCGTGGATTTGGGTCACAACGCCAGGGAGTACAGCAGCCATTTGCTGAGAGACAAGGGCTGCGATCTCCTCAGCAGTAAAAGTTTGAGCATCGCGTCGAGGAGGCATTGTCTAACAAGGAAACAAGAGAATCGAGCGAGGTTGAAATTTTGGAAAAACAAAAGAGGTATTGACAACACACAAGGAAGGCGATCATTTGTTTGTTACCTCGAACAAACAAACGACACGCAGTGACTAATCAAAGTAAATAGGTCAAAATAATGTATAGCGAAGACATGCTCGCCTATAAGTGAACACTCATCCCAAGAATTCCCAGGTAAGCACAACTGGTCCCGCGTCTGATGAGATATATACGAAGTGCTTGCCTAGACAGAAAACCCAGAATACAGGCATTCACCCTTCCAGTTTTCACGTGTTCACATTATTTAAAACCCAAACTTTGACGAGATTTTGAAAACTTAGAGGGTTCAAAATCTTATAAAAGAGGGTTCAAAACCTAGTAATCAATCATCCTAGAATGGATGATTAATTTTTGAAGCAGATTTGAAATTGAGTTCTCGTTGTGGTCATCACCTAAGGATAGGTGATATGCATGTTTTAAGATCTAAACACAAGATAACTTGTGTTAGGTCCTAGAAGTTATAGTCTAGGTCAAAGAATTACTAATAACCTAATTCCCTATAACCATTGGCTCTGATACCAACTTTTCTGTCACACCCCGACCGCGTAAAACAACAAAGCGCGGCGGAAACATCGGGGCGCGTTGCAACAGAATCATTGTTTCATAACCATGGATACAAAAAGTGTTTCGTTTTATTAAACATTGAATATTTACATCGTCTGGAAATCTAAATACACAATTTAAACATAGTCTATCATTGTTATTGAGTCACTAAAGCCTCGTCCAGTCCTATGTGAGCATGCATCCTATCAATCGATATCATTCAACAATACCTGAAACATATGTGAAAACGAGGTCAGCAAAGAAATGCTGGCGAGTACATAGGTTTTGTAGGAGTGTCGAAATCATGGCTAGTTTAGATGTTGCAATACTTTATTAAAAACCTTGTTTTGAAAAGAGTATAATATTGCAACTTAATTAACCAACTCAAATCAAGCGGGTTATAGTTTATAAAACCTCGTAGCCATGACTCTTAACCCAAAAACATTTGTTTTAGTAAAGCAAATTGTGAAACATCTCGAATTAAATTGTAAATAAAACTCGTTAATAAATCTCGTTAAAAGCTCGTATAGTTTATATCATATCGAAAACCTCGTTTGTGTGACATCGTTTGAAAATCGTTTACCCAAGTGAACTAAATAACGCCACGGTATGTAATATGTTGAAAACACATATATATAAGAAGTACCAGCGGCGTATCTACCGTGTTTTCACTACATTACACCCGTCTCGTTATCTAAACACTAACTAAAATCAATCGTTTACCCAAATCGTTTAACATCGTATCGTCCAAATCGTTTACATCGTCCAAATCGTTTACAAATCATTTACATCGTCCAAATCGTTTACAAATCATTTACATCGTCCAAATCGTTCTCGTTTTAATTGTGAATAACTTATATATGTGGTCGTCTCGCTAATAACATTCAAACCTTCGTGACTCGAATATACCACCAAAGGGTATCTTTAATCCAACTCGCATTAATAAACCCTTACCAAAGGGTAAATTAACAATTTACAGATTCAGTCGCTACCCACCACCCCCACACATAACCACGGGTGCAGTAAGATAACGGGATTTGTCAGATCCTATGGTACCATAACCTAATACTGGTCGGCTTGATCATTGCTAATGAATGTCATTTGTTATGTAAACACAACCAACAAGTTTGTTCACTTTATTGAAATCGTTTGTGAAACCATCGTTTTAACATCGAAAATCGTTTGTGAAACCATCGTTTTAACCTTGAAAACATTTAGCACATATGAGTCACCCCAAAACAATTGAAAACAGTAAAAATAGGGGAATAATGTACTCGCCTGAGAATGCTTAGAGGTCTTGAACAACAACCAAGCAAAGCTAGAGGGAGCACGGAATCAATCGGTACCTAATATAGGTAACTACGTTAATAAACCGGACCTAAATCGGAGGATCGGATAGGATGAGGGTTTGTAAACCAAACGAGTATAGAGACTCGTGTTATATGGTTTAACAAAGCCTACATACTAAATGAAACCTAACATAATTGCTTTCGACCCATCGCGACCCATTAAGGTAGCTTATGCCACTTTAACGCGTCGTTCGCGTAAAACGCGTTCGGACCGCCTAACTAGTCCTATGACAAGTAATATATGCCTTAACATGTCTAATATGGTTGCCGAATCAGTTTAGATACCAAAAGTTATGTTACATATGCTTAAAATGAATTTTGGCCTCAAAGGGGTATTTTGGTAATTTACCTAAGGCACATAAACTACTTATCATACAACTACTTAACGAAGCGACCACAAGGTATAACCTCGGAAGGTTATTCCCTATATACTATGGTCACCTAATGTATTTGGTCGGATCCTAATGATCGACCAAATGGGTCGGGTTCGAAGGTATAAGCGATTTATCAGATCGCTTACCCTTACGACCCTAGACAACGTGGTAATCAGTAGGCCCAAGGGACTATAACCATCGTGATTACAATCACGTTGCGAAGTTCAGACGAACTTCGCATTGACCATAAACTGGTCAACGCAGAAAGTCAAACAAAGTTTGACTTTCGGACTCGAAAAGCAATAAAAGAAAGAAAAGAACGAAAGAATACTTACGAAGGGTCCCCGAATGCTAATCTCGATCCAAGTAACTCAGGTATGAAACAATGGTTTCAACTTAGAGTTTCTCAAATCAAAATTCTTGTGGGTTTTGCAAAAGAAGGCATGAGGTATTTATAGGATTTCCCGAACCGTTAGGATCGTTTCTTGGAAAAAGTGTTTCAATCTTGGCCATACACTAGCACCCATGGTATTGTAATACCATGTGCCCATAATACCAGCCCATAGATTCCCCAAAACCATGTGCAACAAGTGGAAAGGACCAGATTCGATGTATAAGCAAACATCTTTCAGAAATGACAGTTTTGGTCCCTGTTATGTGTTTATGCCATTTCCGACACTTATAAGGCCCGTAGAGCCAACTTTAAGGCCCTAAAATGATGCCTAAACATTGTGGACATGAAACATGCTCAAAAATATGTCGGATGTTGGTTCGTTTGGTCGTACGAACGCGATGTTCGCTTAATTACGACGGAATGCGCACAAGCGCGAAAAACGATCCAAATGGCACAACGAATGGATTTTTCTTATGCCAAACACTAAAATAAAATATTTTAGTGCTTACATAAATTTTTGGATGTCCGGATGTATTCAGAACGTAAGTTACGCGCGAAAATGCAAACTTGTGCACTTTTTTACGCTTTTAGTCCCTGAATGAGCATAAAGTTTATTTTAGCATACCGTACCCCTCAAAGCCTATTTCTAAGCTTTGTAAAGGATATTTAGGGTATGTTTAACTTATGATCAAGTTCCGGAATGTTCGTTACAGTTCAAATTGGCATACTTTCGCAGTTTGTCAAGTTTAGTCCCTGTAAGCGAAATAACTTGTTTTTGCCATACCAAAGCCTTCAAAACTTATTTCTAAGTTATGTAAAGGTTATTTAAGGTATGTTAAGCCTATGTCACTATTCCAGAGTGTTTGTTGCATTAAACTGGTTATATTTACGCATCAGTGCGCGTATAACCTTCCAGAAAGCGATTTAAAGTTTGAAATCGAACAATAATCGATATGTGCAAATGATACACATATTTATACAAATCCCAAGTATGAAATACAATATTTCATTGGTTTGGTATTTGTTTGATGGTCGCAGTGACCCAGGTGTCACAAGTATATTCAAGAGGTGGGACACATGAATGAGTTTAAGTTCTTAATTCACCTAATTCGTATCCTGAATCAGTTGAAATTTGCGTGAAAATTTAAGTGGATCAGTATATCGACAATCTAAGTGAATTGTTTAATACTTAAAGTGTTAATAAGCTCAACGGTACTTGTGATTTGTCAAAAACTGATATGATCCTCTGACACGAACTCAAACAAAAATATTGTCTGTAAATATGTTTGTAAATATTTCTTTACTGCTTTATATTTTCAGAAAATACAAAAAGATTTTGATTCTGTTTTATTTTCGACAACCGATGTCTGAGATGCTGAGTTTCAAAATCTAAGTAAGCTGATTGTGTTTCTGAAAATAAAACAAGTTCATTAATTTGATACGTGAATTAAAATCAAAAATTTCAAAAACAGTTTGTGATATCTCCAAGGTCATTAATTTGGACTTGGATGATTAACTGTGAGGGAGTTGGATTCTTTAATACTGTCAAATCTGTAAAGATTGTTGATAGGGGGAGTGATTTAGAAAGTTGAATATTGCCAGATTACGATTTCTGGAAAATTGAATGTTTAAAACGTTGTTACTTATAAATTTTTGAGTAATTGTAGATAGTCCAGACTACGATCCCGAGAGCAGAGTCTAAGGGGGAGTCTGAAGACAAGTTTGAAGCAAAGAGAAGCTTGTAGATGGAAAGCTAGGTGTCGATCCCAAAGCACGGAAGCTTGATGAAAGGGGGAGCCTGAAGCTAATAGAAGAAGAGAAAGATTGTTGGATGCTTACATTGTTACAACTTGAAAGAGAAGGCAGAATGATCAAGACTGAAGATGTGTCATGATTAAGAATAGTCACTGAAGACTTCGTCAATATCCGAGGGGGAGTCTGTTAGTGCATTACGTCTATTAACTTCGTCTTGTATCATGTAATAGGATAAGATAAGATAGGATATCCAGTGCACGAGGTTCGAGAAACGATTGTTAGAAGTTTGTCATGTAATTTCGCTTATGTGTACATGACATATAAGCGAAATCAGAGGCTCATATGAACATGTCTATATTAGCGAAATTAGGCTTCTCTATATAGGTGCATTGTGTATTCATTTGGTATCATCGATTCCGACCGCAACAAAATCGAGGTTCTAATGACGATGAAGCAGGTCCGAGCAATGCTGGAGAACATGATGATATTCAACAAGATGAAGTTGCTCCTGATAATCAGAGTGCTGCCGAGATCTGTCCAGGTTGTAATCATTGTTAAATGCAATATAAGTGACAGATATTATAGTATCAAGCTGTTTTCGCATCTAGTTCTCTGATTCCGCCGTTGAACTGGACTTAAAGCTCTTCTGATCGACTCAGTCGGGTCAAACATCGATCCAACATTTCTTTGATAATATAATTGCAAAGTTTTATATAGTTTTTTATGTGTGATATTTACAAATTAACTTTGGTATATTTTCTATATTTTTTAATTATATATCATGCAGTCCGGTTCTTGAATCCGATTCGACCGGTCCGACCATTTCGACCGTTGAACCACTAAAGTGACCGGTTCGTTGTCCGGTCCGGTTCTGAAAACATTGCTTATCATCTAATTGTTCAAGAAACATCCAAAAACCCTTCAATCGAAGTCGGTTTTGATCACCATTAAAACACCTTAACACAATTGGGTTTTGTTTCAAATTGTCAAATTAGGTCCCAAAACTTTTAATATTCATTCTCCTGATCAAACCATGTAAAACCCCACTGAAAGTTCTCTATTTCATCACCTCTACATAGCGAATTTAATCGAAGAACATTCTAGGGCTTGTAACTTGTGCGGGCGATATCTCCTTCAATTCTCAACCTTTTCAGGTGATTCCAAATTCCAGCTTGCCTAATATTTCATGCTCTACAAAAGCCCTCTATCAATTTTAGTGATAGAAGGTTAATTTATCCGAATTTAATTTTAGTTGAAATTAGGGTTCTCCATGCATAGAATTCGGGGCTTTTTGATTTAAACTTGTGTTTTGGTGAAATTGAAGGTATAACATTTCTATATATCATACTAGTATATTGTGTGTATATTTTGGGAATATTTAGATACCAATTGGAATTTTGGTGAATTATTTATGTTTTAATCACTAGATAAACCAAATAAAAATACAAGATTTTAAAATAATTCAATAAATATTTTTGTTGGGTATTTCAGAATATATGAACACTAGGGAATTTTAATATAATTTTTCCTTAATTTTTTTGGGAATTCATGAATATAATTTGGATTTATATAAGTCTTAATTATTCAAAATACAAGTTTATCACAAATAAATTCTATAGATATTTTTACTGATTTTGTTATAGGTTCTATAATTGTTTTCAGACTCTTATATAAATTTTTTATAATTTTAATTATCTTATCAATGGATTTTCTTTAAGTAAATGAAATATCTTTATAAAATTTATTATTTTAAATTAATAAAAAATGTGATAACCATGAAATCAGAGGTATGATTTTGTTAGATGAATTCTATTAATTAATCAAAATTGGTAACATTTAATTTTATTATGATAACATACAAAATTGTTATTACTATATAATTAACATGACAATTGTACAAGATACCAATTTGTATATTATTTTGAAAACTCATATAAGTCCCTAAATAGGAGAACCCAATTTCCTAAAATTTATATACTGTCCGTTTGTTTAGGATTTAGGTTATTCATTTTAGGGTGATTATCATTTTAGATATAATCCAGTTCTTGTCGTGCGGTGTTTCATAAGACTAAGCAGGAACGCAACCTATGAGTAGATTCGACTCTTTTCTCCTTTTTTGCCATTTACTCTTTTTGGGGTGTATCTCGTGCTTGATTTCAAATTTGTTATTTAAATTGTTAACATGCTATTCGATGTGTTTCAATGTGTCACTTGTTGCTAATTTCTATTGTTTCTCTATACGTGCATCTATGTGTTACTCGCTTTGTGTCACAGGTTTCACGTGGATCCACCTGGCTGACCGGTTCCCTACGGCCATGGGTCGAACTCGGTATCGCCATCATTGTTTCGCAGATTCGCCTTTCGGGGCTTGAATCTCTATGTGTCTATGGTTACTAATGTTGTTATGTTTGTGTTGTTTATGAGTTATGTGCTGAATTCTTATTGAAAGACCTAGTTTCACATTTGATATTGCATGTTATAAAATAAGGTTTTCTAAAATTAATAAAGCAAAAATGTTTTTTTTTAAATAAAAAACCGAATCTATTCACCAACATTTTTATCGACCCAAAACTCTTTTACGCATGATACAAGTACACAAGGGTGGGCGGATTTTGAGTTGAGGACATGTAGGATTGCCTTAGTAATAAACCTGCTATGATATGTTGCTTTTATTTATTTGATTATGTAACTTGACATTAATATTTGAATTCTATGTTATGTGTGACAAAATTTAAATTAGTGACTTTAAATATTAAACTTATAATAGTGTCATAAGCTATGGGCAATCATCATGCCCCGTACCATTCCGCTGCGGGTCATGGTGTGACAGTCGATTTCAAAACTGTTCGGTTATAGTCTGGTTTTATAAAAAACGTTTTAAAACCTAGTTCACTATAACCAATGGCTCTGATACCAAACTGTCACACCCCCAAAATACCACGTGCGAAAAACCCGCAAGGCGTGTGACGTACCAGGATCCAACCACCAATCACATTGAACCAATAACAAGATAATATAAAAAGTTCCCATTTATTACGTTATAATATTCTCAAAACATAACTTAAAGTTTAACATGTTCAGCGGAAGCATAAAGCAAATCATTGTTCAATGTTCAAAAGTTAAATGTATGAAAACCAATAGTCTTGTCCATATTTCCTAGTTCCTCGACCCATGACCACTCCAGCAATTCCAGACAGCAAGTTCCAAATCCAAGAATCTAACGACCTGCGAGCATGCAATAAGTGTATCAGCACAAAGCTGGAGAGTTCACAGTTTTGTAAAAACGTTAGTTGCCAAGTGTTTAGTTCAGTTTAATAACAATGTTGATAATAACTTAAGTACCGCAAGATGGCGTCAGTTTGTTTTCCCGTCCCCAATGCCCTATCAAACATTGGTCATGATTCTAAGGTCATTAGTTCACGCTCGTCCTCTCAGGTACGATGTGAGGTTGCCAAGCCTAATAGTGCTATCAACTAATACCCCGTTACCTCTCAGGTAACTAATTCGGTATAAGATGGGACTTAAGGTGATAGGAGTGAGTGTATTATCCAACATCGCAGTTTAACCCAGAAAAGACATGTTCCTTTCAGGAATACTCATTTGAATGCCCCACCCACCGGGATGCATGCTCAAGTAGTAGTGAACTCACCTTAGATTTGCTCGGTAAATTAAGTCACGTATTCCAAGTCTGTCAACCAAACCCTAACGTAGTTCCCAATAATAATCAGTGTCATATATATAATCAAATCACACATACATGTACGTATTACAGCCATTGAATCAAGCATACATGGTCTCACATTACACGCACAGTTCATATAAGCCCATAACAACTCAGTCGCACACCCTATTATGCGCCCCAATAACATACAATCCATTCAGAATGTGTAGCCCATTCACCCAAGCCCATGTTGTGAATGTGCGGCCCATAAATCATGCAAATTTACACTCAGTCGAGACCACAAGGTCTCGACTCACAATCATAGCGGTCTCGAGTCGAAACCGTTGTTCTTGGCTGATTTTTTCACCAGCCAAGACCTCTTGGTCTCGAGTCAGGTCTCGGGTCAGATCTCGAGTCGGAACTGAGCTGGTCTCGACTCGCAACCAGCTGGTCTCGAGTCTTGCTACTTTGTGATGTTTAATGATGAGTCGAAACCACGAAGGTCTCGAGTCGAAACCGGAGATTGCGAGTCGCAACCTCTGTCAAGACCACAACACTGTAACCGATTTCCTCCTTTATTCCCCATTAATCTCGTAACATCAGTTAACAAATTTTGGCATGTTTCATCAGATCAAACAACATGATTTAGCGGTTATTATTTCCGTTCATACTGTCACACCCTGACCACGTTAAAACAACAAAACCGCGGCGGAAACGTCGGGGAGTGGAGTAACAGAATCATTGTTTCACAACACATGGATTGAAGTTTTGTTTGATTTAATTACATTGTCTTGGAATTAAAAGCAAAACACAAACATATTGTCTATCATTATTATTAAGTCACAAAGGCCTCGTCCGATCCTATGTGAGCATGCATCATAATCATCATCAACATCATCAAACAACAGCACCTGAAACACATGTGAAAATAAAGTTAGCATAAAAATGCCGGCGAGCACATAGGTTTTATGAGTGTGTCAAATTCATGGCTTGTATAAGTATTGCAACACCTCGTTCGACTACTAGAGTCGATAATTGAAATCCTTGTTTTGAAAAGTGTTTTGTATTGCAATATGATGAACCAACTTAAAACAAGTTGGTTATAGTTTATAAAACCTCGTTGCCATGAATCTTGACTAAAACATTTGTTTTTGTAAACCATATTGTAAATCGTTGTTGTAATAAAACTCGTATGGTTTATATCATTTAGTAAATATCGTTGCGTGACATCGTTTGAAAATATTCATCCAAAATCGTTCAAAATTGTTCAATTCATTCGTGTTATCAATCATTTGTGTTATCAAATCCAGTCATTCAAATCCTTCAACTCATTCGTGTTATAAACCATCGTTCAGTCGTTCAAATCGTTCGAATCGTTCGTGTTTTAATTGTGAAAACTAACTTTTGGTCGTCTCGTTGAACACATTCAAACCTGTGTGACTCATCCATCGTTCAATCGTATTAACAAACCACCAAAAGGTTAGTTAACATTCATTAGGTTCTTTCGTTACCCACATTACCCCATAACCATGGTGATAGTCCGATAACGGGATTTTTCAGATCCTATGGTACCATAACATACTACTGGTCGGCTTGATCATAGTTAATGAATGCCATTCGATTGTCTTTCGACCAACGCCCCAACAAGTTCGTTCACATTAATGAAATCGTTGTGTTTGTTATAAACCATAGTACTTGTTTTGAAAACTCGAAATCGTTTAGCACATACGAATCACCCCAAAACAATTGAAAGCAGTAAAATAGGGGAACTATGTATTCACTTGAGATTGCAATGTATCCTTGATTACGTGAACTAACAAGCTCGGGAAATCAAGGAATTCAAGTGGCACCTAGTAATCGGATCACTATGTTAATAAATCGACACCTAAATCGGGAGATCGGGTAGAATGAGGTCTTGTAAAACAAACGAGTGTTGGAACTCATATGATATGGTTTAACAAAGCCTACATTCTGATTCGATACCTATTCTAAGTGTTTCTGACCCGTTATGACCCGTTAAGGTAGTTTACACTACGTTAACGCGTCATTTGCGCAAATGGTCGTTCGGATGGCCTAACTAGTCCTATGACAAGTACTATATGCCTAAACGTGTTTAATATTGTTGCATAATCAGATTAAGTGTCAAAATTTAGGTTGCATAGGCTTAAATTCAAATTATGCATGAAAAGGGCATTTTGGTCATTTTCCTAAGGCATATAAACTACCTATCATACAACTAATTAAACGAAGTGACCATAAGGTATAACCTCGGAAGGTTATTCCCTATACAACTATGGTCACAAAATATGTTTGGTCGGATGATCGACCAAACGGGTCGGGTTCGAAAGTCTAAGCGTTTGTCGAGACCGCTTGACTTACGACCCTAAATAAGCACTAAACTAAAAGTGACGAGTTAAACATGTTAAAAAATGTTTAACTAAGTTAGAAAACTGATTTGATATCAAAACAAAGTGTTTTGATAGCCGAAAATAGTTTTGTCGCAAAATGCACATAATCGTGCATTTTGACCGAAACTTTGACTCGTCACTTCGACTAGTCAACATGGTAATCAGTAGGTATAATCACAAGGGATTATAACCATCGTGATTATGCTCACGCTGCAATGTTCAATTGAACTTTGACTTGACCAATTCATGGTCAAAACCGAAAGTCAAACGGTAGTCAAACAGTTTGATTTTCAGCTTGTAATTGCTGAAATAAATGAACTAGCCATGAAAGAACACTTACAAGTGTTCTAAGGCTGAAAGATTAACTAGAAAACTCAGATGAAAGGTATCCTAAAAAGGTAGTAACTCCACTTAGAGTGTTAGAGAAAGAAAATGAGGAATGAGCAATGAAATTAGCAGATTTTAGGGGTATTTATACTTGATTTGAAGCTCTTGGATCATACCATGTGGATTATGTATTGCCCAAGGAATAATCTTGTCCATACAAGTGTGTGGTTGAGGTTTTAAGCCTTGATTAACACTCAAATAGCCCACAATAATGAAAAGCTAGATTAAAAATATATGTGCTGCAGCTGAAATGAAAATTCTGTCAAAAAGGAGTCCTCGCGTCATGCCACAGCAAAGGGCCAGGGCTGTCGCACCCCGTGAGCCCTCACCAGACTTTCATAATTGGCAGTTTTGGTCCCTGCACACACTTTATTGCATTTTTGATGCGTTTAACCCCCGTTAACCCATTTTCAAGGCTCTACAAGGATGTTAAAGCATAGGGGACTTGAAATATGCTTGGAAATATCATGGATGTGGTTCATTTGGTCGTACGGTCGCGTTTTTCGGTTAATTACGACGAAACTCGAACGGACGCGAAAACCATCCAAATTAAGCGACGAATGATATTTTTGCATTCCTATCACTAAAATATAATATTTTAGTGATTAAAATTTTTTTTGGATGTCCGGATATGGTCAGAACGCAAGATATGCACGTATATGCAAACTTATGCAGTTTTTGACGCTTTTAGTCCCTGTGATCAAACAAGCGTGTTTTCGCATACCGAACCCCTCAAAACTTATTTCTAAGCCATGTTAAGGGTAGTTAGGGTATTTTTAGCTTATGATCTTGTTCCAGAGTGTACGTTGCTATACGAATCGGCAGACTTTTGCAGTTTGTCGCAAATAGTCTATGTGATCGAATAAACTTGTTTTTGACACACCAAACCCTTCAAAACTTATTTCTAAGTTATCCAAAGGTTATTTAAGGTATGTTAAGCTTGTGTCACTATTCTGGAGTGTTTATCGCGTTAAACTGATCACGTTTACGTAACAGTTTGCGTATAACTTTCAAGAAAGCGATTTAGAGCTTGAAATCGAACTAGAATTAAAACGTGAAATTGTCAAACACAAATAAGCAAACATTGAGACCAAAACACATTGTTTTATTGATATTTTATATTGTTCTACATCGTACAATGTTTACAGAGCACAAATGTCACAGTCTCCCCTACTTTAGG
Source organism: Helianthus tuberosus (assembly GCA_030545235.1). Lineage (NCBI taxonomy): Eukaryota > Viridiplantae > Streptophyta > Magnoliopsida > Asterales > Asteraceae > Helianthus > Helianthus tuberosus. The sequence continues at coordinate 110,828,888 of CM060357.1, forward strand.
AAATTTCGTCCTGAAATTTAAATAGAGGAAACTTGTGAAAACAAATGTGGATATTTCGCCTTCATTTGGTCCTCACATTCCCAAGTAAACTCTGGGCCACGTTTGGACTCCCAGCGAACTTTGACTATCGGTATTCACTTGTTCTTCAATCGCTTGACGTCACAGTCCATTATCTCCACTGGTTTCTCGACAAAGTGCATTGTGTCATCAACTTGAATTTCGTCGAGTGGAACGTGAAGATCAGTATCGGCTAAACACTTCCGTAAATTGGACACGTGGAATGTTGGGTGAATATTCCCAAGTTCAGGAGGCAGCTCAAGTCGATAGGCAACCTTTCCGATTCTTTCAACAATCTTAAATGGTCCAACATATCGTGGTGCAAGTTTTCCTTTCTTTTCAAATCTCACCATTTCCTTCCAAGGGGATACCTTGAGTAGGACATGATCTCCGACTTGAAATTCCAGGGGCTTGCGTCGCATATCCGCATAACTCTTTTGACGGCTTCTAGCTGTCAGAAGATTATCACAAATTTTCTTGACTTTGTATGTTGTTTCCAGAATGAGTTCAGGTCTAGTAAGCTGAGCTTCACCGACCTCATTCCAACAGATAAGTGAACGAAATTTTCGACCATATAAAGCTTCGAACGGTGCCATATTGATGCTAGCGTGATAACTATTGTTGTAAGAGAACTCGATCAACGGTAGATGCGAATCCCAATTACAACCAAAGTATATCACACATGCTCTAAGTGTATCCTCCAGTGTTTGTATCGTCCTCTCAGATTGTCCATCCGTTTGGGGATGATATGCGGTGCTCAGATTTAATTGGGTTCCCATAGCAGATTGCATGGTCTTCCAAAAGTGAGATGAGAATCGAGCATCACGGTCAGATATGATGTTGAAAGGAACATCATGTCGAGATACAATCTCATCAACATAGATATTGGCAAGTTTATCAGCAGATAGATCCTCGCGAATCGGTGAAAAGTGTGCTGATTTCGTAAGACGATCAATGGTTACCCAAATGGCATCATGACCTCTAGATGTGCGTGGTAACTTAGTGACGAGATCCATCACAATGTTCTCCCACTTCCATACCGGTATCTCTGGTTGTACAAGCAAACCAGATGGTCATTGATGTTCAACCTTGACTTTGAGACAAGTTAGGAAATTCGACACATACAAGGCAATATCCTTCTTCATACCAGGCCACCAGTACTGAGTACGAAGATCCTTGTACATTTTGTCAGCACCAGGATGGATAGAATATCGAGACTTGTAAGATTCGTCCATCACTAAAGTGCGAAGATCGTCTTGTTTCGGAATCCATAATCGGTTCTTGAAAGATTCGTCCATCACTAAAGTAACCCATTGTCTTTCGTTTCAAGTTTAAGTTCTAGTTGACGTGGTAATTCTTTACCCATCAAGTCTTGTGTAACACAAGTATGTTGAGCTTGAGAGATGCGGGGTTGAATATCAGATTGAGTTCGAACACAGTGAAGATTGATTCGTTCCTTTTGACTTAGCGCATCGGCTACGACATTCGCCTTACCAGGATGGTAGCGAATCTCGCAGTCGTAATCGTTCAAGAGTTCAACCCAACGTTGTTATCTCATGTTTAGCTCCTTCTGATTGAAAATGTGTTGGAGACTTTTGTGGTCTATGAAAACCACACATTTCGTGCCATAAAGATAGTGTCTCCAGATTTTGAGAGCAAAAACTACAGCACCTAACTCAAGATCATGAGTCGTGTATTTCTTCTCGTGAATTTTCAATTGTCTTGACGCATAAGCTATGACTTTACCTCGTTGCATGAGAACGCAACCAAGGACTAGATTCGAGCGTCACAATAGACAACGAAATCATCATTGCCATTAGGTAAAGATAAAACAGGAGCATCACAGAGTTTTCGTTTGAGTGTTTGGAAAGCTTCCTTTTGTTTGGGTCCCCACTCAAGAGGCTTATTCTTCTGAGTCAAAGCAGTAAGAGGGACCGCGATCTTTGAGAAGTTCGCAATAAATCGACGGTAGTAACCAACAAGACCAATAAAAGAACGAACTTCTGTGGGAGTCATAGGTGTTTTCCAATCCTTAATCGCAGCGATTTTGGAAGGATCCACATGAATACCTTGCTTGTTGACAATATGACCCAAAAATTGAACTTCCTTAAGCCAGAATTCACACTTGGAGAATTTGGCAAAAAGTTGTTCCTTCTTTAGGAGTTCCATTGTCAAACGAAGGTGTTGTTCGTGATCAGTTCGAGACTTTGAATAAATAAGAATATCGTCAATGAAGACAATGATGAACTTGTCTGAATTAGGTTTACAAACATTATTCATTAAGTCCATGAAAATAGCTGGAGCATTTGTCAAACCAAAAGGCATGTCAGTGAACTCATAGTGGCCATATCTCGTGCAGAAAGCAGTTTTGGGAATATCTTCTTCGAGTACACGAAGCTGATGATACCCAGAACGTAGATCGATCTTGGAAAAGCATGTAGCACCTTGTAGCTGATCAAAGAGATCATCAATGCGTGGTAAGGGATATTGATTCTTGATTGTGAGTTTATTGAGCTCACGATAATCGATACACATACGGAAAGATCAATCTTTCTTTTTCACAAACAGGACTGTAGCGCCCCAAGGTGAATACCTTGGACGGATGAATCCTTTGTGATGTGTGTAAAATGCAACATATAAATTACATCAAATGAGGCATAAAACTAACCCTTTTAAGTACTAATGTTGGAAAAAGTGTGCTTTTGTCTTCCTTTTGTATTTTCAAGGTTAAATGAGTATAAATGAACAAAAGAAGCAAAAATGCAGCTACATCTAACATAAATACAAGAAAAGGAATAAACGTGGCATGCCCGACCCCTCGACAGCATCTTCCCAAGCAAAAAAAAAAGAGATCAGAAGGCTGAACACGCCCCGTGCCCAGCGGACACGGGGGCGTGCTCAAGTGTCTACAGAAAAGACAAAGTTGTAGAAGCTTCTATTTCCCAACACGGGGGCGTGCCCAGCTCAACACGGCCATGGTCAACGCTAAGATTCACAGAATCCAAGCAAATCTTAATAGTACAGATACGCTTCTGCACACGGGGCCATGCCTAACGGATACGGGGGCGTGTGGAGCTAATACAGACAAACTGCAATTAATGAAGAAAGAGAAAGTGGATGGACACGGGGCCGTGTCCGATGGATACGGGGCCGTGTCCGGGCTTCTGTGCAGGCTATAAATAGAGGTGCTTGGTTCACTTCAAAAGCATCCCTTGGCAAACCACCTCTCTCCCACTTCACCCACACTCCACCACCATCACAACACCCACATCCACCACCATCATCCATCATCCATCATAGAGTGTGTGTAGTAGTCTCGGAATCCAAAATTGATAGTAAGAGTTCTTGACAATCAAAGTCCATGTTTGCCTAAGTCTCTTACATCACTTGGTGAAGACAAGCATTTAGTGTAATACTTTTGTTTTTTTAATCTTTTCGCACTTTTATTTGGTTTTGTATTAATGACTTTAATAACTAGTTTCTTATGTTGAAGGTGAAACTTTCTTATCATTTGTCCGTGGTGTCTTGGCATTATTTTACTGTATATATAAATAAAAGATTTACACCATTCATATCTCTACGGTCTATATAGAGATATGTTGGCTACCTGGTCGGGGGTTAAGGGAATGGTTTGGTAAGGTTCTTGCCTTGTTCAGTGTATAGATCCTGCAAGGACCTGGGTCAAGCTTACTAGGACCTCCTTCAATACCCACTGGTATTGGATGGCGGGGGTGCGAATGGCTTGATCCCCTCATATGTAAACTACTAGTAGTACATTAACCCGGCTACTTTGGATTGTATCCCTGCTGACTCAAACCACTTAGCCGAGGGAAATGTCACCTTCAAAAGCCGCCTACCACATTACGCATTAATAACTTAATTAATTATCTTTCAATAATCCAACCCTTTAGGATTGTATCCTTGCTGACTCAAACTACTGGGTTGAGGGTAACGTCAACTTCAAAAGAGGGGCCTACCACTATAACTAAGATAATCTCTTAAAAAGTGCAAAAGTGCGGAAAACATCAAAGGTTACACTAAAGGCGGGTCGGATCTAAGTGATTCATCTTGTCTATCTGTTTTTATTTTCAGCATTTTTAGTTTTTATTTCCATGTTAAAACCTTTTTCCAAAATTTTGATTTGATTAGACGTTGAGGATAAACCGGTATTAAAAGCTCTTGTGTCCTTGGACGACCTCAGTATCTTACCAACGCTATACTACGCTCACGATGGGTGCACTTGCCCATATGTATGTTTAGTGTTAGTAGAATATCGTGTTTTATAAATTTAAAACTTGACTAAAGTGTAAAAAAGGGATAAAAATATATATAAAAATATATAACGCTACACACGCATCAAGTTTTTAGCGCCGTTGCCAGGGACACAACGATTTTAAGAAAGTTAGGAATCAACGTCCTAATCGTTTTTCTTATTTTTCTATTTTTTTAGGTTTTTTCTTAAATTTTCAGCTTCTACAGAGCTCAGCACGGGGTCGTGCCCGCTGAACACGCCCCGTGCCCAATCTTTGGTACTGGCAATCTTGTTTTAAGTCAGACAGTAGCTGAACACGGGGTTGTGCCCAATAAACACGCCCCGTGCCCAAGTATCAGATACTGAAAACAGAACCGTAAGATCCCGACGGTTGGTAATTTCTGACACAAACATGAGCGATACTGTTTTTTTTACTTCCTCTCCTCTTATGGCACGTGGTGTCAAATATGTGGCGGAACTCATGAAGATTTAAAATGTTATTTTTTTAAATTACACTCCCCACTATATACGGAACTCATGAAGATTTAAAATGTTATTTTTTTAAATTACACTCCCCACTATATAGACCCATCGTTTTCCTGTAGCCTTAAGAGGGGCGAGAGTAAAAATAATCCCTATCTCTCCCTAGAATGCTCTCAATCATCTATTCTAAATGAAATGATTCTTGAAGAATAATTTCAAATGGAAGATCTAATTCTTAGTTGGATAAAAGAGCTTGAGATGGACATAACTAATTCATCTCAAGACAACGCCCAAGAAGAATTATTGAGATTGCATTCGGATAAAAACAACATCGTCGCTCCCGAAATCACCTCTAACTCTTGCGAAGACTTGAGCGATAGTCGTCCCTGTGTCGATTGTGCCGTGAAGGACTCCCCATCGACTTCCGTCGATGCATACATAGACCTGAGCGATTCGACATACACCTTCTTTAACGAGAGCCCGGACAAGGGTTGGACTTGTCTACCTACATTTAGCATAGGAATCACCCTTTCCGATAACCTCTTGCGTTCTCGTCTAAAACTTGGGCAACTAAGGTATCTCAGGCACTTCGGTGTTGTTCCGTCCAGTAAGGAACCACCCGAATCGGATAAATTGCTTAAAAATAGACAAAACTTCATAAACAGCTTCTAGGCACGGGGCCGTGTCCAGGTCAGCACGCCCCCGTGTCCACCAAAAGATTCTCGTCTGACTTTTGGTCAGAATACGGACAAAAAGTGTCAGAATCTCGCCTGCACACGGGGCCGTGTCCAGCCGACACGGGGCCGTGTCCAGCGTGCTGTCGTTTTCTATAAATGCAGCAAAATTCCTGCACATTTGGACCATTCCAAAGACAGAGATTTGGTGGGATCTTCACACATACCATACTAGGTATATTCAAAAGAAGGTTCTCAACAACCATCTTCTCTTTTCTACTTTTTTCCATTGCCTTCTTCTTCATTTTACCCTCAACACCTCCATTAAAGCTTGAAATCACCATAGATTCAAGCTTTATTGTTATATTTGTTAGATTTTGATTCAAAGAATCTTGTTAAAAATAAGTTTTACAACACTGTTTTAAGTTATTTCTGCTTAAAAATGCTTCAAAAGTCAGAAAAATAATTTAAAGCTCCAAGATTCCTTGTTCCAAAAATCTGCAGATAGGTGAACACGGGGCAGTGCTCGGTGAGCACGGGGACGTGTTCGAGGTACTGTTTCACTAAAATGAACTCTTTTCGGTTTGTTCTCTTAGAATGATGAGCAGAAACAGTAGAACATCCTCATCACACTCCAGGAACAACCGACAAGGAAGAAGGTCATCGGTAGAAGACTCCCTCGTCAACTATGTCTATGCCTTGAGAGAGGCCATAGATGAAATAACGGGGGTTGAGGAAGCTATGGTCGACCGTATCAATCATTTATCGATGGGTCTAGAAGGGTGTCTTAGAGAGGTCAACCTTTTTGCACCAAAGGTTGAATATCCTAGCTTCACCTCCTTTGGTACCAATCGTTACACAAAGGGCATGGAATGTGGTACCAGAAGTTATCATACCGGCCGAGTGGTACGCCATGCACACGGACCCCCTCGAGATGTACTACACGGGGTCCCGATTGCCGTCGCTCCTCCATCACAAGATGTTGTGGAAAATGAGCCCGCCTTCTTCCTCCCGAGAGAAATAGAAGAGTGGCTCAATGACATCTAGGGGGCACCTCTCGGTTCCGAGTTCTAAAATGCCTTTAAAATACCGGGAAGCTATTTCCGGGCTTTTGTTATTCCTACAATAAGGGTAGAACTCCTTAGGATGATTTCATGTATCACTTGACCAATCTATCTTAGGAACTTTCTTTTTAGTTTTCTATTTTCCTTATTTTTCTAGGACCTTATGTAATTCTCTCTTAAATAAATGATGGTTTTCAAATTATTTGATGTTTGGATGATGTTGTAATGGGTAAAACACACTCGGGATGGTGAAGGATACTAAGGGAAACTTGAACCAACACCCCATGCACAAAAACAGAGCCTCCCGACAATTTTTCTTCATTACAGCAAGTTCAGCACGGGGCCGTGCTCAGCCAACACGGCCCGTGCTCAATGATCTGCAGAAAAACGCCCAGTTCAGGTAACTGGACACGGGGCGTGTTTGCTGAACACGCCCCCGTGCCCAGCCTTCTGTTACTGGCAATATGAACACGAGGCCGTGCCCGGTCACCACGGGCTCGTGTCCAGATGCCCAGTAACATAAATTTTTTTTAACACACCTTTTTACACATTCAATCAACCTAAAAACTTATTTTTAGGACACATTGAGGACAATGTGTAATTTAAGTGTGGGGGGGGGGGGATGCTAAAACCTTGAATTTTGCAAGTCCTAATTACAAGCCTTACACAAAACTCTATTGGAACCGCCAAACACCCCAAAAAATTTTCAAAACTTTTCATTTTTTTTACTTGTCTTGGTTTAAGTTGGGAATAACAAGTTCTATAAAGGTTATATTTTTACAAATTTACAAGCGATAGCGTCGTGATAAAAAGAACCAACATAAGAAAATTATGAAGCGGCATGACAAATCTAGTTAAAATTTGATTATATATACTTGATCACATTAAAAACCCATTCTCACAAAAAGTGAGTTTTGAGCCTTTAATTGAGCATATAAATACACATCTTAAAACTAAATGCTCATCTTTCATTTCTTGTGTGAATAGCCGCTTGGTTTCTTACGACTCTAGAACTTGCCATGACAATACATTCCCGGTCCTTACCAACTTAAACCCAAGTAAGTAAATGATGGAGGCATTAGGACTAACCCTTTTTCTTTCAACACCATTATTTTTTTTACCACTTACCCAAAATCCCCCTAGTTAACCCCTTTGAGCCTAAACCTTTTCATTTCTAAAACCATAAAACAAACACCCTTTACCCACCAAAAACCCTTTTTCATTTTAAACCCTTTATTTTAGTAAAAAGCTCGGTCTTCATGTGACATTCCTTATCAAAAAAAAAAAAAAAAAACTGAAGTCTAGCAACAAACAAACAAGTTTCTCAAAAGAAACTTTTGTTCGAAAATGCTTCGTTTGAATAAAAAGTCACAAAAATAAAAAGTTTTACGACGACCGATGCTTTTTACGCCTTTCGCCCTTTTCTACTAACCACTAACCCAAAACCACCTACCTTTAACCCAAGCCTAACCTTCCCCTTTCCTCTTGATATTTACAAAGGTTTTTAGTTAAAAAGGAGGAGGATTGATTGCTTGGCAAGCATATGGTAGAAGTAAGTTCCATGCCGGTCTCGAGTGTTTCACAAAAATACATCTTCGGCTGAGTGTTGAGTGATCTCCCGTGAGGTATGTGAACTTTTATATAAATTGAATTTTAAAGAGGCATGTTATGCCCAAATAAGTAATTTCTCTTATGAAACGTTCTAAATCAATCATAACGAATAGGATTGTAAATAGCATAAAAATAAAACCTAATAAAGATCTTGGAATCGCGACACTCAAGACAAGCCCAAAAACTTCTCTTCTACCCATTCCATTTGGGTGTGTAAGCCACATTAAGAAGAGTTTTGCTTAAGGACAAGCAAAGATTCAAGTGTGGGGATATTTGATGTGTGTAAAATGCAACATATAAATTACATCAAATGAGGCATAAAACTAACCCTTTTTAAGTACTAATGTTGGAAAAAGTGTGCTTTTGTCTTCCTTTTGTATTTTCAGGGTTAAATGAGCATAAATGAACAAAAGAAGCAAAAATGCAGCTAAATCTAACATAAATACAAGAAAAGGAATAAACGTGGCATGCCCGACCCCTCGACAGCATCTTCCCAAGCAAAAACAAGAGATCAGAAGGCTGAACATGCCCCGTGCCCAGCGGACACGGGGGCGTGCTCAAGTGTCTGCAGAAAAGACAAAGTTGTAGAAGCTTCTATTTCCCAACACGGGGGCGTGCCCAGCTCAACACGGCCATGGTCAACGCTAAGATTCGAAGAATCCAAGCAAATCTTGATAGTACAGATACGCTTCTGCACACGGGGCCGTGCCCAGCGGACACGAGGGCGTGTGGAGCTAATACAGATAAACTATAATTAATGAAGAAAGTGAAAGTGGATGGACACAGAGCCGTGTCCGATGGACACGGGGCCGTCTCCGATGGACACGGGGCCGTGTCCTGGCTTCTGTGCAGGCTATAAATAGAGGTGCTTGGTTCACTTCAAAAGCATCCCTTGGCAAACCACCTCTCTCCCACTTCACCAACACTCCACCACCATCACAACACCCACATCCACCACCATCATCCATCATCCATCATAGAGTGCGTGTAGTAGTCTCGGGATCCAAGATTGATGGTAAGAGTTCTTGACAATCAAAGGCCATGTTTGCCTAAGTCTCTTACATCACTTGGTGAAGACAAGCATTTAGTGTAATACTTTTGTTTTTTAATCTTTTCGCACTTTTTATTTGGTTTTGTATTAATGACTTTAATAACTAGTTTCTTATGTTGAAGGTGAAACTTCCTTATCATTTGTCTGTGGTGTCTTGGCGTTATTTTACTGTCTATATAAAATAAAAGATTTACACCATTCATATCTCTACGGTCTATATAGAGATATGTTGACTACCTGGTCGGGGGTTAAGGGAATGGTTTGGTAAGGTTCTTTCCTTATTCAGTGTATAGATCCTACAAGGACCTGGGTCAAGCTTCCTAGGACCTCCTTCAATACCCACTGGTATTGGATGGCGGGGGTGCGAATGGCTTGATCCCCTCATATGTAAACTACTATTAATACATTAACCCGGCTACTTGGGATTGTATCCCTGCTGACTCAAACCACTTAGCCGAGGGTAACGTCACCTTCAAAAGAGGGGCCTACCACATTATGAATTAATAACTTAATTAATTATCTTTCAATAATCCAACCCTTTAGGATTGTATCCTTGCTGACTCAAACTACAGGATTGAGGGTAACGTCACCTTCAAAAGTGTGACAACTGGCACCAAACCGGTAATTTCCGTACACTTTAATTAATATTTAATGACCACAATTATGTGCTTAAATGTCAAAATTGTTTGATTACATACTATACAAGTGAATTCATGCACATTTTATACTACAAGAATAACTTTATGCATTCATGAACAAGCGTCGCTTCAGAAATACTAGTAAACTCACCGGTAAGACACATTGTGTCAACAGAACTGCAGAAAGCACTCAGACATTAGAATTAGGGCCTAGGTGTAGGTTCAACGACAAGAATACATTAAAACCCAATAGTACATACAAGGGTTAACATATATACATTCCGGAAGCTAAAATAAGCACTAGAAAGCACCCGAAACGCACTTTAAATGCAGAATTTTAATAAATTCAACTCAAATCAGCTTTTTAACATCAAAATATCATGCATAAATTTCGTTTTATCATCCAGAATACTTCCCTAAGTGTCGGGAATTAAAAGGGTTAAAAAAGGGTACTTAAAGGACACTAACCGGTGCAATTTAGCACTTTAACGAACCGGTATCTAACCGAACAACCGGACATTACCCGGAACATCAAAATATTATTAAAAGCATTGTTTTTATTTTTCTACGCTAGTTATGGTCCCCGAGTAGCATAACACCTCCTAAAATATCTTGTAACTAAGCCTTCTAACTAATACTTGATTTTTAACCTTAATGTAACTAGTATAGTTACTACCTAGACCCAGACCCCCCTATGATCGGCCAACATGGTGGCCCCACCATGGATTTTATGTGAATATTAAATTAGATCATGTTTCACATTAATAGACACTTTACACAATGGTTACAAGCTATGGAGGATTATAAGAATAACCTAAAGATCTAGATCCATTCATACTCATTTCACACTTCACAAAATTTTCCTTCTCTCCTCCTTCTTCTTGCATTCGGCCAAACAAAACACCCCCATCATCACCTTCATTCATCCACTTTCCATACAGTCCAAGCTTATATCTAGGTGTAAGAAGGTGTATTAGGGAACTTGGAGCTTTCAGGAGTCGAAGAACCTTCACCACTTGCTTTTATCCACCTCTTTTCCTCTCTTGAACATCCCTAGCCTTGAGCTAGTGGTAAGAACATGAATCCCTTCATATTTCATCTTGTCTTAGTGGTTAAAGTAGGTTACATGATGATAATCTTAAAGAACACTAAGAATCACAAAAATGAAACATGGACATAAGCTCTAAATATAAAGAGATCATGTTGTTTTAGTGTTGTTATACTTGTTGATTATTATTTGTTTGTAGAATGATGTTGATCATCATATAGTCTTGCTAGATCATGATTGGAAACATAATCTAGCAAGATGAGGGGATGAACATGTTAAAGGTAATGAATCATCCTCACAAAAAGTCATGAACTTGAATAAATATGATGTTTCTTGTAAGATGATAAACATGTAGATCTAAATATTCATGAGTGGTTTTTCAAAGGAACCAAGTTAAAAATACAAGTTTTACTTAATCTTGGTTCTTAAACAAATAAACCTTATTTTTGGTGGTTAATAAAGCAATGATACACATGTGTAACAAGAAAAATACAAGAAGAAGTATTTTTAGAAAATATGAACATAAGTTGTAAAGAATCATATTCTTTAAAAATAAAGTTTTTAAAGAAGCAATCACACTTTAAAGGGTAGCAAGACTTACTAAATACCCTAGTAAGTTACTACACATTTTTATAAATTTTCAAGTTCATGAAATAGAGAAATTAGTGTATGTTGTTGATGATTGTTATTGAAATTGATTGATGATGATTTTTTAAAAGAAAATAAACACATGTTTTGAAAACATGGGAAACCTCCATTTTTAGGGGAAACTCTGTCAAAATTTCTATAGAATTTTGACACTTAGAAAAATATAAGTTTTAAGAAACTTATTCCCTAAAAATGTGTCTAGAAAATTTACCAAGGTTTCCCTAATTTTTGTGATAAGAAATGATGATTTCTTCAAGATTAAAAATTGATATTAAGTATGTATATTTTTGAGAAAAATATATATATTTATTGATCACCAAATTTTGTGCTAAGTGTCTGTAGTATGCATTATACGTAATAGTGTATTAGGACTTGAAAATACACTAAATACTCTTAAGGAGTGAAAATACAAAATACACATACAACATGCTTAGACACATACAAGAAAATATATTTAGGAAAATATATTTCTTCATAGAATAAATAACTTGGACAATAAAGTTTTGAACAAAGATACATAACTCGGGTGCAAAGTGCAAAATGCAAGAAACTTATATTTATTGTGGAGAAAATAATATAAGTAAGACACTTAGTTAGAAATATAAAATATTTTTAACACAAGAATACACATACAAAAGATAGTAACTTGTGCTTGTGCGATACAAGTCTAGTGACTAACGATAATAAAACACGTTTAGGTCACGACGCATTATAAGCAAACCCGGTAAAGTTTACGACGCAAGGAACGCAAAGTTGTGAGTTCATGCTCCCCTTTTTTCTTTTAACTGCTTTCAGTTTTATAACTTCGGGGGTGAAATACATGTTACAAATGTTACAATGTTTACAAATGGTAAGATGGATACAAGAATTGAGGAATGATACGAGAAATCGTGTCACGAATAGGGTACCATAAGCACCATTAATCGTGTACATACTAAGACCACAGAACAAAAGGTTAGATCTAATGGGTTTCAGGGCAGCCCCACTCTTGGTGATAACTAGAACCGAGTAGTGTTTTTGTGTCTCTGTCGTGAATCGACAACTAGAAAAATGCCTATGGTTTAGTGACTTCCTATGTCGTGTCACATGTTAATGGCTTTGCAACCCATTAACACTTGATACATATAGAAATACTTGATTTATACAAGAATACGTGATTTATACAAGATACATACCATGTTCTTCATACAAAGTATACAAACGTTCAATACATGAACTGCATGAATTCACACCAACATTATGTTGACGTTTTTACAAAACTCACGTGTATTTCAGGTAACTAAAGGTGGATGTGCGCGCAGTCTCACTCATGCTTGTGGATGTCGTTTATGTTTATCTTTTAATAAAGTTGTAAACTATCAAGACAATGTTTTATGCTAGTTCCTGATGTAAACGCTAAAATCATGTTTTCAAATTATGAAATGTTTGGTATTTGACGTTATTTTTACAAGCATGTGGTATGTTTACCTTTTGTATGCAATGAGAACCTTTCATGATCACACCTCGTGCTTCCGCCGTAGAAAGGGGTGTGACAGATTGGTATCAGAGCTGTGATTGTAGTGAACCAGGATTCCTTCTCGAGTCTAGTCTACAATCTCTAGGATCCTTTCACGAAAGCAATTTTTCAAAGAGTTTTCATTGCATAAAACGTCCCGCGACATCCACTACCTGAAACTGTTTACATGAGTCAAGAAAAGGACACTACGAGGCTTAGGGTGCACAGGAGTAGCACTTGTCTTTAGCTGAGAAATTACTTGCAATTATGTGTGATAATTAGCATATACATATACTCGAAGTAGAATACCACTAGTATACATGACTTTACCTGAAAACAACGGCCTACCTGAAGGAAGAGTTACGAGGATGAAACGAACTGTGCGGACTGTGTAGGGAATTACGTAATTATGGATGCATACATAATTATGGAACTCAGTGCATAGAAACCACAGCGAGTCTTGTCACGTGTAGATTCCCTCAGTACAAGAATAGGGTAATGATTTAGGGTATAAAGACAAGAACCGCCAATGTAAAATAAGGTGTTTACCTAACTATACATGCTTGTTGCTGTATGAATTGATTTATACATTTGGCGGATTGTTTGATGTCACTTATGTGGTATATGCTTGTGTATATATATATACTACTACTGTCTCGTATGACGATATCAAACAAATGTCTAACCCTATTGGGTTGTGTTCTTCAGAACATGGCACCCAGAAGAGCTGTGAACGCTCGTGACCAACCTCCTCCTGCCCCACTGCCAAGAATTTCCGAAGAGCTGGAAGCTCTACTGGAAGAAAGGATCTCCGCTGCTATCGCCCATTACGAGGCGAACCATACTCAGGACAGTGCAGGACCAAGCAATGCTAGACGTAACAGGCATGGAGATTCGTCTGGAGGAAACACAGCTCAAGGCTGCACCTTCAAGCAGTTCCTCGACTGCAAACCACTGAACTACGATGGCACCGGAGGAGCAGTGGCATTTGTACGCTGGACGGAGAAGACTGAGTCCACCATCCGCATAAGCAAGTGTACCGCGGATCAACAAGTTACTTTTGCTACTGGGTTGTTTGTCGATGAAGCTCTGACTTGGTGGAACTTGCAGGTCCAAACTATGGGTGATGATGCCGCGTATGGCATGTCTTGGGATGAGTTGAAGGAGAAAATGAGAGAGAAGTATTGCTCTCGTGCCGAACTCCAAAGATTGGAGACTGAGTTTTGGCACTTGACCATGGAAGGTGCTGACATCACTGGTTACACTCGAAGGTTTCATGATCTGTCTAGAGTGCTTCCCTTCATGGTGACTCCTGAATTTAAGCGTGTGGAACGCTACATTTGGGGACTGGCCTCAGAATTCCGCAGCATGGTAACTTCGTCCAAACCTCAAACCATCACTGAGGCGGTAACTCTGGCTGCCAACCTTACTGAAGATTGTGTTCGTAGGAAGAGGTTATCACTAAACTCAACTGAAAGGACCGAGACGCATGCTAAGTCATCTGGTGACAAGAAGAGGAAGCATTCAAATCTGAATCAAGCAACTCGCAACAACAACAAGGGCTTCAACAACAAGAAGCGCGACCCTAAACCGCCTCAGGAAGCGGAAACTCTTTCAACCATGAATGACGCTCATACCAAAAGGTACCTGGGCACTATGCCTTTCTGCAACCAGTGCCAGCGCCATCACGGAGGAGTTTGTCACATTCCAAAATGCGACAAGTGTGGAAACCTGGGTCACCATACTGAGGACTGTTGGGGAAAAGGAAAGAACGGGAATGGAAATCACAACGGTGCTGGAACTGGAAACAATGGTGGAAATGGAAATGGCAATGGTAACTGGGATCGCAATAGAGCCGGGCAAAACCAAGGATGCTTTAGTTGTGGAAGCAATGAACATTTCATGAAGGACTGCCCGAAAGGAAACAATGCTCAGGCACGAGCATTTGTGATTGGAGCAAGGAACGTACGCGAGGACCCTAACGTGGTCACCGGTACGTTTCTCATTAACAATCACTTTACATCCATATTATCTGGCACTGGTGCCGATTATAGTTTCATGTCTGTGGAATTTAAACGTAT
Source organism: Helianthus tuberosus (assembly GCA_030545235.1). Lineage (NCBI taxonomy): Eukaryota > Viridiplantae > Streptophyta > Magnoliopsida > Asterales > Asteraceae > Helianthus > Helianthus tuberosus. Next base: position 110,843,990 of record CM060357.1, read on the forward strand.
GCTTGGGATAGAGTCTAGTAGATTGGATATTCCTTACTCCATAGAACTAGCCAATGGAAAACTTGTTGAATCGGGCGAAGTTGTTAGAGGCTGCACACTAGAACTTGGTGAACGAATATTTAGCATCGACCTCTTACCTATTCAATTGGGTAGCTTCGATGTAGTGGTCGGAATGGACTGGTTGTCCAAGAACAAAGCTGAAGTTGTCTGTCATGAGAAAATCATTCGCATCCCTCTGGCGAATGACGAAACTCTCATCGTGCATGGAGAAAGACGAGACGCGCCTCTAAGAATCATTAGTTGCATGAAGGCACAGAAGTGCCTAAGGAAAGGATGTGTTGCTTTCCTAGCTCACGTTGTTGATAAGAAGGCTGAGGAGCCAAAACTCGAAGAAATTCCTGTGGTGAAGGAATTCCCGGATGTTTTTCAAGAAGATCTGCCAGGATTACCTCCGCAACGACAAGTCGAATTCCGTATAGACTTGGTTCCAGGAGCCGCTCCTGTAGCCAAGGCACCCTATTGACTTGCACCATCCGAGATGCAAGAATTATCTACACAACTTCAGGAGTTGTTGGATAAAGGATTCATAAGGCCAAGCTTCTCGCCCTGGGGAGCTCCAGTATTGTTCGTGAAGAAAAAGGATGGAACTCTGCAGATGTGTATCGATTACAGAGAATTGAACAAGCTCACTATCAAGCATCGGTACCCACTACCGAGGATTGATGACTTATTTGATCAGTTGCAAGGATCAAGCTACTATTCCAAGATCGACCTTCGATCTGGATACCATCAGTTAAGGATACAAGAGGAAAGCGTACCAAAGACTGCATTCAGAACATGCTATGGGCATTACGAGTTTCTTGTGATGCCATTCGGACTGACGAACGCGCCGGCGGTATTTATGGATCTGATGAACCGCGTTTGCAAACCATATCTCGATAAATTCGTGATTGTATTTATCGATGATATCCTGATCTACTCACGGACGAAAGAAGAGCACGAGCAACACCTCAGAACCATACTAGAACTACTGAAGAAAGAGAAACTCTATGCAAAATTCTCAAAGTGCGAATTCTGGATTCGCGAAGTTCAATTTCTTTGTCACGTTGTGAATGAGAAGGGCATTCATGTAGACCCGTCCAAGATTGAAGCCATAAAGAATTGGGAAGCCCCCAAAACCCCAACTGAAGTTTGCCAATTTTTGGGCTTAGTGGGCTATTATCGACGGTTTATTGAGAATTTCTCAAAAATAGCTCAACCGCTAACGACCCTTACGCAGAAAGACAAGAAGTACGACTGGGGCGTTAAACAAGAAGAAGCCTTCCAACTACTCAAAAACAAGCTATACGATGCACCAATACTATCATTACCCGAAGGCACAGAAGACTTCGTGGTATACTGCGACGCTTCACGACAAGGTTTGGGTTGCGTACTCATGCAACGCCAAAAAGTCATCGCTTACGTTTTAAGACAATTGAAAGTACATGAAAGGAACTACACCACGCACGACTTGGAACTGGGTGTGGTGGTATTCGCCCTGAAGATCTGGCGACACTATCTGTATGGTACTCGATGTACAATCTTCACAGATCACAAAAGTCTGCAACACATACTTGATCAGAAGGAATTGAACATGCGCCAGCGGCGATGGGTCGAGTTGCTAAACGATTACGACTGTGAGATTAAGTACCATCCTGGAAAGGCGAACGTTGTAGCGGACGCATTAAGTCGAAAAGAAAGGGTTAAGACCCTAAGGGTTCGAGCATTGGAAATGACGATTCGAACGAACCTCACAGCACGTATTCATGACGCCCAACAAGAAGCCCTTAAAATGGAAAACCGTAAAGTTGAATACCTCCGGGGTGCATTGAAATATATGGTGCCAAATGAAGAGGGAGCCTTATACTTTAAGAAACGTATATAGGTTCCGCTCTATGGTGGCCTACGAGAAGTCATCCTTGATGAAGCACATAAATCGAGATACTTGATCCATCCAGGATCGGACAAGATGTATCAAGACTTAAAGGAATATTATTGGTAGCCGAGACTTAAAAGCGATGTTGCTGTCTACGTTGGAAAGTGCCTAACCTGTGCTAAGGTTAAGGCTAAATATCAGAAACCGTCTGGCCTACTACAAAAACTAGAGATTCCCATGGGGAAGTGGGAGCAAATCTCGATGGACTTCATAACGAAATTACCCAGGACCCCTAGAGGGCACGATATGATATGGGTGATAGTTGATCGATTAACGAAGACTGCGCACTTCCTACCGATCCGAGAAAAAAGACAGCACTGGAAAGCTTGCTGAGATATACTTAAAGGAAATCGTAGCATGTCACGGAGTGCCTATCTCAATTATTTCAGACAGAGATGGACGCTTTGTCTCAAGAATCTGGCAATCCTTTTAGGAAGCCTTTGGGTCTCAGCTAGATCTAAGCACGACATTACATCCACAGACAGACGGCCAGAGCGAATGAACCATACAAACGTTAGAAGATATGCTTCGTGCATGTGTCATGGACCTAGGCGGCAGCTGGGATACTCATCTACCTTTAGTCGAGTTTTCCTACAATAACAGTTATCATACAAGCATAAAAGCTGCACCGTTCGAAGCTCTGTATGGCCGCAAGTGCCGATCGCCCCTATGTTGGGCAGACGCTGGAGATAAACGTATGGTTGGTCCTGAACTTGTGCAAAAGACAACCGACAAGATCACACAGATCTGAGAACGCATTAAGGCGGCTCGAGATCGACAAAAGAGCTACGCTGATCGAAGACGGAAACCATTAGAATTCGAGGTGGGAGATAAAGTGTTGTTGAAGGTCTCACCTTGGAAGGGCGTAGTAAGATTCGGAAAGCGTGGGAAGCTGAATCCCCGATACATCGGACCATTCGAAATCTTAGAGAGAATTGGTACCGTAGCGTACAAGTTGGAATTACCGGAAGAACTGAATGGAGTACATGATACGTTCCATGTATCCAACCTCAAGAAGAGTCCAACACAAGAAAACGTGATCATCCCTGCGGATGAAGTGCATATAGACGACACCCTCTGATTTACAGAACAACCCGTTGAGGTTACGGACTGGAAAGCCAACAAGACCAGAAGGAGCAGTGTTAAGCTTGTCAAAGTACGTTGGAACTCTAAGCACAAACCCGAGTATACGTGGGAACGTGAAGACCAGTTCAAAGAAAAGTATCCCCACGTGTTCAAGAAGACTCATGCGAGAGTTGGTTTAGCCTGAATTTCGGGATGAAATTCTTTTAACGGGGGGAGACTGTGACAAATGGCACCAAACCGGTAATTTCCGTACACTTTAATTAATATTTAATGACCATAATTATGTGCTTAAATGTCAACAATGTTTGATTACATACTATACAAGTGAATTCATGCACATTTTATACTACAAGAATTACTTTATGCATTCATGAACAAGCGTCGCGTCAGAAATACTAGTAAACTCACCGGTAAGACACATTTTGTCAACAGAACTGTAGAAAGCAGTCAGACATTAGAATTAGGGCCTAGGTGTAGGTCCAACGACAAGAATACATTAAAACCCAATAGTACATACAAGGGTTAACATATATACATTCCGGAAGCTAAAATAAGCACTAGAAAGCACCCGGAACGCACTTTAAATGCATAATTTTAATAAATTAAGCTCAAATCAGCTTTTTAACATCAAAATATCATGCATAAATTTCATTTTATCATCCAGAATACTTCCCTAAGTGTCGGGAATTAAAAGGGTTACAAAAGGGTACTTAAAGGACACTAACCGGTGCAATTTAGCACTTTAACGAACCGGTATCTAACCGAAGAACCGGACATTACCCGGAACATCAAAATATTATTAAAAGCATTGTTTTATTTTTCTACGCTAGTTATGGTCCCCGAGTATCATAACACCTCCTAAAATATCTTGTAACTAAGCCTTCTAACTAATACTTGATTTTTAACCTTAATGTAACTAGTTTAGTTACTACCTAGACCTAGACCCCCCCCCCACCTATGATCGGCCAACATGGTGGCCCCACCATGGATTTTATGTGAATATTAAATTAGATCATGTTTCACATTAATAGACACTTTACACAATGGTTACAAGCTATGGAGGATTATAAGAATAACCTAAAGATCTATATCCATTCATACTCATTTCACACTTCACAAAATTTTCCTTCTCTCCTCCTTCTTCTTGCATTCCAAGCTTATATCTAGGTGTAAGAAGGTGCATTAGGGAACTTGGAGCTTTCGGGAGTCGAAGAACCTTCACCACTTGCTTTTATCCACCTCTTTTCCTCTCTTGAACATCCCTAGCCTTGAGCTAGTGGTAAGAACATGAATCCCTTCATATTTCATCTTATCTTAGTGGTTAAAGTAGGTTACATGATGATAATCTTAAAGAACACTAAGAATCACAAAAATGAAACATGGACATAAGCTCTAAATATAAAGAGATCATGTTGTTTTAGTGTTGTTATACTTGTTGATTATTATTTGTTTGTAGAATGATGTTGATCATCATATAGTCTTGCTAGATCATGATTGGAAACATAATATAGCAAGATGAGGGGATGAACATGTTAAAGGTTATGAATCATCCTCACAAAAAGTCATGAACTTGAATAAATATAATGTTTCTTGTAAGATGATAAACATGTAGATCTAAATATTCATGAGTGGTTTTTCAAAGGAACCAAGTTAAAAATACAAGTTTTACTTAATCTTGGTTCTTAAACAAATAAACCTTATTTTTGGTGGTTAATAAAGCAAAGATACACATGTGTAACAAGAAAAATACAAGAAGAAGTATTTTTAGAAAATATGAACATAAGTTGTAAAGAATCATATTCTTTAAAAATAAAGTTTTTAAAGAAGCAATCACACTTTAAAGGGTAGCAAGACTTACTAAATACCCTAGTAAGTTACTACACATTTTCCTAAATTTTCAATTTCATGAAATAGAGAAATTAGTGTATGTTGTTGATGATTGTTGTTGAAATTGATTGATGATGATTTTTTTAAAAGAAAATAAACACATGTTTTGAAAACATGGGAAACCTCCATTTTTAGGGGAAACTCTGTCAAAATTTCTATAGAATTTTGACACTTAGAAAAATATAAGTTTCAAGAAACTTATTCCCTAAAAATGTGTCTAGAAAATTTACCAAGGTTTCCCTAATTTTTGTGATAAGAAATGATGATTTCTTCAAGATTAAAAATTGATATTAAGTATGTATATTTTTGAGAAAAATATATATATTTATTGATCACCAAATTTTGTGCTAAGTGTATGTAGTATGCATTATACGTAATAGTGTATTAGGACTTGAAAATACACTAAATACTCTTAAGGAATGAAAATACAAAATACACATACAACATGCTTAGACACATACAAGAAAATATATTTAGGAAAATATATTTCTTCATAGAATAAATAACTTGGACAATAAAGTTTTGAACAAAGATACATAACTCGGGTGCAAAGTGCAAAATGCAAGAAACTTATATTTATTGTGGAGAAAATAATATAAGTAAGACACTTAGTTAGAAATATAAAATATTTTTAACACAAGAATACCCATACAAAAGATAGTAACTTGTGCTTGTGCGATACAAGTCTAGTGACTAACGATAATATAACACGTTTAGGTCACGACACATTATAAGCAAACCCGGTGAAGTTTACGACGCAAGGAACGCAAAGTTGTGAGTTCATGCTCCCCCTTTTTCTTTTAACTGCTTTTAGTTTTATAACTTCGGGGGTGAAATACATCTTACAAATGTTACAATGTTTACAAATGGTAAGATGGATACAAGAATTGAGGAATGATACGAGAAATCGTGTCACGAATAGGGTACCATAAGCACCATTAATCGTGTACATACTAAGACCGCAGAACAAAAGGTTAGATCTAATGGGTTTCAGGGCAACCCCACTCTTGGTGACAACTAGAACCGAGTAGTGTTTTTGTGTCTCAGTCGTGAATCGACAACTAGAAAAATGCCTATGGTTTGGTGACTTCCTATGTCGTGTCACATGTTAATGGCTTTGCAACCCATTAACACTTGATACATATAGAAATACTTGATTTATACAAGAATACGTGATTTATACAAGATACATACCATGTTTTTCATACAAAGTATACAAACGTTCAATACATGAACTGCATGAATTCACACCAACATTATGTTGACGTTTTTCCAAAACTCACATGTATTTCAGGTAACTAAAGGTGGATGTGCGCGCAGTCTCACTCATGCTTGTGGATGTCGTTTATGTTTATCTTTTAATAAAGTTGTAAACTATCAAGACAACGTTTTATGCTAGTTCCTGATGTAAACGCTAAACTCATGTTTTCAAATTATGAAATGTTTGGTATTTGACGTTATTTTTACAAGCATGTAGTATGTTTACCTTTAGTATGCAATGAGAATCTTTCATGATCACACCTCGTGCTTCCGCCACAGAAAGGGGTGTGACAAAAAGAGGGGCCTACTACTATATCTAAGATAATCTCTTAAAAAGTGCAAAAGTGCGGAAAACATCAAAGGTTACACTAAAGGCGAGTCGGATCCAAGTGATTCATCTTCTCTATCTGTTTTTATTTTTATTTTTTTTTTCAGCATTTTTAGTTTTTATTTCCATGTTAAAACCTTTTTCCAAAATTTTGATTGATTAGACGTTGAGGATAAACCGGTATTAAAAGCTCTTGTGTCCTTGGACGACCTCGGTATCTTACCAACGCTATATTACGCTCACGATGGGTGCACTTGCCCATATGTGTGTTTAGTGTTAGTAGAATATCGTGTTTTATAAATTTAAAACTTGACTAAAGTGTAAAAAAGGGCTAAAAATATATATAAAAATATATAACTCTACACACGCATCACTTTGTCAGATAACTCTTGAAGCTGTTTTGACAACTCTTGCATCTTAGACGGTGCAAGATGATAAGGTACTTTAGCAATCGGGTTGGCATTAGGCAAAATATCAATATGAAACTCGACTTGACTAACTGGAGGTATACCAGGCAGTTCATAAGGAAACACCTCTGGATAATCTCGAACAATTGGAATATCTTAAATACACTTGTTCTTGCCTTTCTCCTCTACGACATGTGCCAAGAAGGCCACATAACCTTTTCGTAGGTATCTTTGTGTCACACCCGCTCGTAGCGGAAACGCGAGGTGTGATCTGATCGGTTCTCATTGCATAACAATATAAGTGAACATACTAAATGAATAAACACAAGCTCCAATGCCATTGTCATAATTGTTTCAAAAGAATGCAACATAAGTTGAATGTATTGGTTACAAACCATCAAATGAAAATAAGTTGTCATCGTTTTATACATCAAAATGTAAGTCTTAAAATGTCAAGACTTTGACCACTATATCACCGCAAAGAGGCGGTATATAACAGGCAAACCCTTCAATAGTTGGCATGGAGTATTGATACTTGTTTTCCTTGAACTGAAATCGTTGCATTGGTCCACTAATTCCCTGAAATACATGTAAGTTTGAAAACATCAACAAAAGTTGAGCGAGTTCATGCAGTTTAGTTGTATGAGATGTATCTGTAAAACGTGAGTTGTATAAAATGTATCTGTAAAATGTGAGTTGTATAAACTGTATCCATAAAATGTGAGTTGTATAAACTGTATCCATAAAATGTGAGTTGTATAAACTGTATCCATAAAATGTGAGTTGTATAAACTGTATCCATAAAATGTGAGTTGTATAAACTGTATCCATAAAATGTGAGTTGTATAAAATGTATCTGTAAGTAATGATGTAGTATGTAAAGCGTCAATGAAATCGTTGATCATTAATGTTTCGCGAGGACATTAATATGTGTGACGAATTAGGAAGCAATCCAAACCTAGACGATTTTATGTCGACTCCTATCGGCTGGGACACAAACGCACTCTTCTGTATGGGTCCACGACCAAGAGTGGGGCTCGCCAATACCCATTAGATCTAACCACTTGTACCTAGGTCCAAACTGGATTAATGGTGCTTAGATGTATAACCCTAATTCGCACATGATCTAAGGTGTTTCATTCCCTAACTTTAACATACGTTGAACATGTATTTTCCCCGATAGTTGTAAAGTTGTAAAACATTTAAATGAATAGGGGACATGAACTCACTGAATCGCGTACGTGAATAGAAGTAATTATGATCTCGCGTGTGGTCGTCTTGAACAATGTTGCGACCTACAAATGTTCTTTATTTGTTAGACACTTCGGTCTTTATAAATGACTTGAGTATAAGTCTTGTGTCTTAAATATGTGTAAGACTTGTATGTCTTTGTTGTTCGTTGAACTGTGTATTAGATGCACGAATTGTTAAACCGTTATATATATATTTCACCAAATATATATATGTGTAATCTTGTCTCTTGTGAGTTGTATCATCGGGTCTTGTCTTCTTGGTTTCGTGTCTTGTATAAGTAAATTGTATAATTGTAATGTTTATCAATTATATGTCATTGGGCTTAGCCCAAGAATTCATGTTATTGGGCTTAAATAGTATTGGGCCTAAATAGTGTTGGGCCTAAATAGTGTTGGGCCTCAATAGTGTTATGCCTAAATAGTGTTGGGCTTCAATAGTGTTGGGCCTAAATAGTGTTGGGCCTTAATAGTGTTGGGCTTCAATAGTGTTGGGCCTAAATAGTGTTGGGCTTCAATAGTACTGGGCTTAATGTTATTGGGCCTTGGCCCATATGTTTGGTTTTGGGCTTAGCCCATGTGTTTTGATAAGCCCATTATGAAGTTAAGCCCATTTATAAATAATAGCCCATTTGTAAAAGATAGCCCATTTGTATAAACTAGCCCATTAAGAAATGTAAGCCCATTTGAAAGTATAAGTCTTTCATTTTTATAAAAATCATTTTTATAAAAATAACTAAATATACTTTTTAGTTAATAAAAACATAATAGTTTTTATAAGTTTCAAAATGTCCGAATTTTGTTAATGGTAACGAAATTCTTGCGTCCGCGTCGAAAGGTCGCCTAAGCATCATAGTAACTTCTCCGAATGGCGATATGTTCATAGATTCGCCCGTCGTCCGTTTTGACCATAAGTTGTGTCCGAAAGTTCGGACTGTCCGTAAGTTGTTTTCAAGTGTGTCTATATGTATTCTTGTAAGTCTTTAGTTGTAAGTATGTCTTGTATTTATTTGTGTCATTGTTATCAAGTCTCTAACTTGTATATATAACTAATACAAATAATAACACATAGCACATACTTGATATGTTCAATAAATATGTATTTTACCAAAATATATATTTATGTCAATTTTTATGTTTAGAAAGACCAACTTTCTAATATTGTAAAGACTTTGTAAAAAAAAAAAATGATAGTTTTGTTAACATAATGTTCTTAAAAAAATGGCCATATAACCTTTGTATTAATCATTTGGCCATGTTTCATAAACATATCATTTTCTTTTCCAAATCACCATCAATTTACCCAATCATCTTAACTAAAAACATATGAGATTTTTATAACATAAACTTATCAAAATGATCTCCAAATCATGTAGGGTTTTGGACATGATCATAACATGTGCTAACTAGTTCAAAAACCAAGTTTACTTCTAGTTTTAACAACTTTTATAAAAATCTCATGTTGTATGTTACTTTTTATAATCTTGTAAAAGTCTTGTTTTTAAATAAAAACCTTAAATACTTTCACAAGATCAAAGGTTATGATCATCCCTTTAAACCTTTATGTTAAAAACCCTTTAACATAAACATGTATAATTGTTAGATCATATTTTTAAAACATCCTCTAGCAATTTATTTATATCATAATCATCATAACAAGATCAAATATGCATATATCAAGTATTAGATCACAATATAAACCAACATAAATATATCATGATTATTATTTTTGCTTCTTTGTATTTTTCATGTTTATTATGTATGATTATTTAGTTATTTATAGTTATAATAACAATCATAAACATAATATAAGTATGAAAAAAATAGATCTTGAAGCTTACTTCTAGCACTTGGCTAGGGATGATCTAAGTGATGATTAAAAGCTAAGAAGATGAAAATCTTGATGATATAAGGCTCTTGAATGGATGAATACACTTCCTTTAACTTGCAAATGCTTTAGATCACCTTAAGCTCCATGAAACTCCATGTTAATCATCAAGATGTGATAAAATTTAAATGGGTTTTTATGGTGTTCTTGGTGGAAGATGAAGATGATGAGAGCTTATTTGGGTAATAAAAGATGGAAAAAAAAATGGGTAAAGTGCTAGTTTACTTAGTGGTTAGGTTAAAAAAATATAACCAACATAATCCACTAGTAACTAACAAATAATATCTGGATATTTAACACTTAAACAAGTTGAAAGAAAAATGAGGCCCACAAAGGGTCTTATGACCGTGAATGAGGGGGGGGGGGGTGTCTCATGTTTTTGCTTCTTGAATTACTTAGTAAAATGTTAGAATATTTAGGTAGTTGTTTTAGGAAGTTTATAAATATTAGTGATTAGGTGTTTAAAGGGTGTTAAATGGTCATTACTAGACCATAATGATCCAATAATCACTAGATGACCATTAAAAAAAAGATTTGTCATTGTTCGGATATTCGTTTCGAATTGTTTCGGTTAGATGTTATTTGAACGCTAAGTTGCGTAACTTGTGTGAATTGATGTAGTTATTGGCTCGGATGATACCCGAATGTATCCTCACATGAATTCTATGTTAAATAATATTTTTACATGTCGTAAAAATATTACAAAGCTGATTTCTGCAGAATTTCTGCGGAAAAGTGTAGAAATCATCGCTTTTAGTGCTTTTCGGCAGTTTTCGGTGCTACCGGGGTAGTATATTAAACCAAACCCTTGCATTCCCATATAGGGTTTAATGTATATTTGATGTTGGACTTTCGTCTGAGTCCTAAAGATGTAATTTAGATGGTTTCGCTGGATCCTGAGTTTTCGTCAGCACGCTATTTTACTAGATACTACTCTAGTTGTTTCGATGCATTGTTTACATTGTTTCAAAGGTAACCAATAAAAATGAATCATGTGCATCATAATTGAATATTCCATAAGTATTCTAAGATGTATATTATGTAATACGCAGTTCGAGCGTTCGAAATGCATAAAAATGTAGCTAAAATGAGTACTTTAAATGTAAGAAAGTTACCGAAAAGTGGCAGTTGTCACACTTTGGGCCTTAGTACATGACATGAGTTTCAAACCATTCGAAGGTTTCTCGCCACAAACTTCTAGAACTTCACCAGATGAAAGAGGAATACGAACAATCTTATCGAAACAAACCACATCAGCATGATACTTAGTTAACCAATCCATTCGTATGATAATATCGAAGCTTCCAAGTTGCATTGGCGTGAGGCCAATAGGAAAAAGATGGTTATCGAGGTTCAATTGACAATCGCGAATGACAGAATCAAGCACAAGAGGTTCACCAGTAGCAATCTCGACAGATAAGGGCTTACCTAGTTTAGTTCTAGACATCGCAAGTAAAGGCTCAAATGCTAACGATACAAAACTTCTATTGGCACCAGAATAAAAAAGAACAGATGTAGGTTGATGGTTAACAAGGAACGTACGTTAACGACTTCGTTATTAGCACGGGCCTCGTTAGCGTTTATGTTGTATGCTCGTCCACGAGCGGGATTTGCATTGGCGTTCGCGTTTGCAAGCTTCGGACAGTTGTTCCTAAAGTGATCCATTTCACCGCAGTTATAACATGAACCAGGTGGGAATGGAGGTCTAGCAGCGTTTCCTTGTTCTTGTGCTAGGTTCTGTGCAGCTTGGTTCAGAACAGATCGACAAATGTTGGCCGTGTGGCCAAGTCTACCACATGATGTACACTGCTTACATACTTGCTGAGCCGGATGATGACCATTGCACCTATTGCAATAAGGTGCAGTACCAGCATAAGGCTTCCTCGCATGAGGTTGCGCTGGTTGGTTCTGAGTGTTCGGGTTAGGTGGTGCGGTAACAGCAAAGTTTTGGGAAGCCTTACGCTTCCTTGACCTACTCGATGAGTCACCTTTCTTCTTACCCTTTCCCTTGTCTTGAGTGGTATCGGCTGACTGTTTCTTGTCACCCTTGCGGGTTAGTTTTCCCTTCCTGACCTGGGACTCAGTCAGGGTTGCAGCCAACTTGATGGCCTGACGTACAGTGGTAGGGTTGCTACCAGTAACTATGTCTTGCACAAAGTCAGGCAAACCATCAATATACCTCTCAATCGCTTTCTCCAACAGGGTAACCACAGTAGGATGTAAACTTAGCTCCTCATAACGATCCGTATAAGCACGTTGTTCTCCCCCCCATCCTGTTTTAGATCATCGAACTCCCTTTCCAATGCCCTTATTTCGTGTCGGGGTCAGAACTCTTTCATCATGAGAGCCCGTAGTTCTTCCCAAGTTTGTGCCATAGCCACATCGGCACCCCTATCTCTCATCACTCCGTTCCACCATGTTAGGGCACGTTTCTCGAAAACACTAGATGCGAACTCGACCTTTCACTCATTCAGACATTGAACATGTCTAAATGTGCTTTCCAGACTCTCGGACCATTGTAGGAGCGCAGTTACTCCTTGAGACCCAGAAAATTTTAGTGGTTTAGCCGAATTGAATGTCTTAAAACTGCACTGAGCATTGTTATTGTCGTTATTGTTGTTTGCTTGATTTATCTGAGTTATGAGGTTCAGAATCACAGCAGCAATCTGCTGAGCAACTAAGGCTGCGAGTGCAGCATCCTGTGTTTGATCACGTCTAGGAGGCATTTTCTAAAAAGAACAAGGAAACATGAGAAACGACTGTGATTGACATTTGGATAAACAAAAGAGGTATTGAAAATATCGACGAAACATAAGGAAGGTGATCATTTGTTCGTTACCTCGAATAAAAAACGACACACAGTGACTTATCAAAGTAAATGGGTCATAATAATGTATCGTGAAGACATGCTTTAGCCTATAGGTGGACACTCACCCCAAGAGTTCCCAGGTAAGAGTGACTGGTCCGATACTGCGGATTTGTACGAACACTCTAGCCTTAGACAGAAAACTCCAACCTCCTTGAATAGCTTACGATTTAGACCTTCTGTTCTCTTATTAATTTCCAACCGTAGGCTATGCTTAACTTCCGTAGACTACATTTCAACTTTAGATAAAATACCCAAAGGCCCCTGAACTTTATTGTTCCGTGTTCCTTTAAGCTATTTTTCAACCCGAACAACTCTCGTTTAACGTGATATCTCTTTAATAATCATCCGCGCTTGTCCCGTTTCATCTCTAAGCTCGCTAATTTTGCCGTATTACGCGTTTTCCCTGTAAAATCACAAACACACGTAGTTAACATATTCGAAACGATTAACCATCTAAAACATAATAAGACACACAAGATAAGCACTTTAACACTCAGATTTCACACTCTCCATCACATCCCCACACTTAACATTGATTGTCCTCAAGCAACCATTACAAACATTACTCACCTTATTAACAAATCACCATTAAATCCCTTACCAAATTAGCAATTTAAGGTCCCAAGGCATACCCGTCCCATAGACTGACACAATCGAGGTTGACAATCTGACAAGATAAATGATATGCATTTAAAACAATTTAAGACTTGCCTAACTAAAACTAACATGCTTATATTACTACACACATGCCACACGCCCCTAACAATAATCACTCCTCTCGGTTTAATCAAGACTAGCGTGTAATATGCTAGTATATATTTCACTCAAACCAAATATGCTACCTTGTAATAATAAGCTTGTATAACAATCATAACTCCACTGTATCAAATAACGTAGCACATATCAAAAGGACTTTTGGGTTTTGGGTTAAAGGTAAGGGTAAGGAAATATTTTTTTGGCTTTTTTATGTTTAAATGGCGAACACAATGAATGCACCAAACCATGACAACTTATTCACAATAACTACTAAGACATGGGTTATTTTCGACCCATTTATTTAACACGAATATAACAATGATTTTTGTTTTTCTTTTTGCTTTTCTTTTTTTCCTATTTTTTTTCCAATTTTTTCAACAAATATCTAACACACAATTGTCATTCATGGTTGTAATCAAACGGGTCAACAAGGTGTAACAAACGAAAGGTATAAGGCTCAACATGGTTTACTAAGGTAGGATGGATAAACAATCAACATATGAAACAATGAAGGGATCCTAATGCCTTTATCATCTATGCGTATACGCTAAAGCACAGTCTCGGCACGTATCAAACCACACAAGTTCTAACACAAAGCAACATATGGCCTACTCTCAACAAATGAATATTCATTGCAATTCAACTAACAATGTAGTAGGCTCAAATATCTCACAAAAATAAAGGAATATGGGTTACCGACACGTAGCATGTGTAGTTCCTAAAGCATGTTACCCCTAGTTAGGCATCTCCTCTCAATTGTTCTCTAAAACTTGTCAGAAATACTCTCATGAAACTTAAAGGGACAACCATGACTAGGGATCTAAATTAGCTTAATATCAGTAGGAACCCTTAAGCGATTGAAAATGTTGGTTTTCATGAATTTCAAGTATACTTGAGACAAAAATTTTCAAAATTTTTCAATTTTTCACAATTTCTCACAATTTCAACCCTTCAAGCATTTAAGATCAACAATCTTACCAATCCTCTCTCGAGTTATCGCATCCCCACACTTGGGATACATTGTCCCCAATGTATGGTATAATTTATAATCTAAACTCGAGAGATACCACCCAACAAACCATGAACGACTAATAACTAGACGACTCGACAAACAAAAACCACTCCTAACACAAAAATTTCACACCACCAAGTACACGAAAACAAATAAAACACATGATAGATAAACACATGCACTTGGTCATGTGTCTGTAATGATGAGGCTGTTGTGCTTTAACCGGAATAGATGCATTCCATAGATTATTTGATATCTCACCGGGGATGTTGCCAAACATCCCCACACTTGACTCTTTGCATCCGTGAGGATGGAACGTAGCAACCTGTCAAAACACAAACACAACAAAGCGAAACCAAACAAAAGTACACTACTCTACATCCTCGGGCTGCCTCCCGAGAGCGCTAAGTTTAAAGGTCTTCAGCCAGACCGTACCTGATATGCGCTATGGTGGTCTCAATGCACACTTACCTAATGTATTTCCAATGAATGCCCGGAAATTTACATGCCATCTCCATAAGCTCGTCGGTATAATTGGCATGTTTAGAAAGCACCTGCAAATTTCGCTGATCCACTTCACGAGATATACACCGATGTCTTGTAGCTTCGTCCTTTTCTTCTTCTTCCTCGAACCCACTTCCCCACACTTGTTAATTGGAATGATTGATATATGTCACACCCCAACCACGTAAAACAACAAAACGTGGCGGAAACGTCGGGAAATGTTGTAACAGAATCATTGTTTCACAACCATGGATTAAATAATTTTGTTTTATTGAATTAATGAACTCATTGTTTTATTACAAATCAGATAAATACAAATATTGTCTTTCAAATTTTAAAGTCGCTAAGGCACGAGTCCATCCTATGTGTATCATGCATCAACAATCATCACAAAGCAGCACCTGAAACATATGTAAAAATAGGTACGTCAGCATAAAATTGCATGTGAGATACATAGGTTTTATTGAAAATAGGATTCATGACTTGTAAGTTTAAAAGAATGTTTTAACAAAAATAGTCATGAACTTTAAAAAAATGTTTTCTTTTATAAATCATATAACAAGTGATAATAAAACAGATGATATAAAAAAAAGATGCATAAATAAATAATTAAGTAAAATGAGTTCGTATAAAATATGTTTTGATAAAAAGGTTCGTAGTATACATAAAAATATGCTTTGCTTTTAAGAAAGTCGAATAAGTAATATATTAAAATATATTTCAGTTCCAAAATAGTCAAACATATAGTATATTAAATATACTTTAGTCGTCAAAATAATAGTTTTCAGTAGTATATCAAAAGTATATTTTGGTTTTATTAATAACATATTAAACTATGCTTTGGTTTTATAAATAACATATTAAACTATGCTTTGGTTTTATAAATAACATATCAAACTACGATTTGGTTTTATAAATAACATATCAAACTATGCATTGGTTTTATAAATAACATATCAAACTATGCTTTGGTTTTATAAATAACATATCAAATTATGTTTTTAGTAATTAACAAAATATATGTTGTTTTGTACAATATCACACATGAGAGCATATCAAACTATACTTTTGGGAGTATAACAAAATATACAATAAAAATGTGATTTTTGAATTCAACCAAACCTTAGTGTATCAAAATACACCTAGGAGACTATAGAAATACCATGAAGGCAATCCCTATTTGGATAAAATATCGGTTTCTGACATTCCATGACAACAAGAATGGGGTGTCAAATCCTACAGCGCTATATCATACTACCAATCGGTCTGGTGAACATAAAATAAGTACAATTCAACAATTAATTTTATAATCTTTGAAAAATCAGTGTTTAAACCATAAATAATTATTCAGTTTGTCAAAAGATAAGTTAGAATATGTATAATCCATTATACTTTGAAATTATGAACATAACAAATAGGTACACATGCTTCACCCCAAAACATTGAAAATAGTAAAAGAGGGGACTATGTACTCACTTGAGGATGCTTAGAAGTCTTGAATAACAACCAAGCAAAGCTAGAGGGATCACGGAATCAAACGTCACCTAATATAGGTAACTAAGTAAATAAACCGGACCTAAATCGGAAGATCAGATAGAATGAGGTTTCGTAAACCAAATGAGTATAGGAACTCATGTTATATGGTTTAACAAAGCCTACATCCTAAAACGAAACCTATCCTAAGTGCTTACGACCCATTACGACCTGTTTAGGTAGCTTACGCTACTTTAACGCGTCGTTCGCGTAGAACACGTTTGGACCGCCTAACTAGTCCTATGACAAGTATTATATGCCTTAACATGTCTAAATATGTTGCATAATTAGTTAAGTGACAAATGTTTGAGTTACATATGCTTAAAATGAATTTATGTTCAAAAAGGGCATTTTGGTCATTTTCCTAAGGCATATAAACTACCTATCATACAACTACTTAAACGAAGTGACCATAAGGTATAACCTCGGAAGGTTATTCCCTATGCAACTATCGTCACAATATATGCTTGGTCGGATCCTAATGATCGACCAAACGGGTCGGTTCGAAAGTCTAAGCGGTTGTTTAGACCGCTTATCTTACGACCCTATATAAGCACTAAACCTAAAGTGATGAGCTAAACATGTTAAAACATATTTAACGAAGTTAGAAAACAAGTTTGATATAAAGACAAAGGGTCTTGATACCCAAGAATAGTTTGGTTGCAAAATACGCAAGAATACGCATTTTGACCGAAACTATGACTCGTCACTACACCTAATCAACGTGGTAATCAGTAGGTATAGTCACAAGTGACTATAACCATCATGATTACACTCACGTTATGAAGTTCAAGCGAACTTCATGTTGACCATAGACTGGTCAAAGCAGAAAGTCAAACACTGTTTGACTTTTACGCTTAAAACGCATAAAAACACGAAAGAATACTTACAAAGGGTCCAAGCTAGAAGAAATTGATCTAAATACTCAGGTATGAAGCATAAAGCTTCAACTTAGAGCATAAAATTAGATCAAGATGTGAGGAAAATGGAATGAGAGCTTGGGTATTTATAGATTTCGGAGAACCGTTAGGACCGTTTCTCGCAAATCGTGCTTTGATCTTGACCTTACAATTGGGCACATGGTTTTCAAAACCATGGGAATACTTAAAACCATCAAATTCCAGCCCATAGAGTGCAAAACCTTGGGTTAAATCCATCAAAACCTCAAAGATGGACCAAGTTCAATGTATCTGCCAGAAATTTCAAAAATGGTCCCTGCACTTGTAAAACTTGATTTTTTGGCTCTTTTAAGCCCCGTTAACCCCATTTCAAGGCTCTAAAATAAAGTTAAAGTATAGGTAACTTGAAATGTGCTCAAAAATATCTCGGATGTCGGTTCTTTTGGTCGTACGGTTGCGTTGTTTGGTTAATTACGACGGAAATCGTAACGAACGCAAAAACGATCCAAATTACGCGACGAATGGAATTTTATCATGCCAATCACTAAAATAAAATATTTTGATGATTACATAAATTTTTGGATGTCCGGATATATATTCAAAACATAAGATATGCGCGAAAATGCAAACTTATGCACTTTTTGACGCTTTTAGTCCCTATTGATCAATAAAGTTTATTTTAGCACACCGAACCCATCAAAGCCTATTTCTAAGCTATGTAAAGGATATTTATGGTATGTTTAACTTATGATCAAGTTCCGAAATGTTCATTACCACACGAATCGGCATACTTTCGCAGTTTGACACAAATAGTCCCTGCGATCGAATAAACTTGATTTCAACACACCAAACCATCCAAAACTTATTTCTAAGTTATGTAAAGGTTATTTAAGGTATGTTAAGCCTATGTCACTGTTCTGGAGTGTTTCTTTCATTAAACTGGTTATATTTACGCATCAGTTCGCGTATAACCTTCCAGAAAGCGATTTAAAGCTCGAAATCGAACAAGAATTGATATGTGCAAACGATGCACATATTTATACAAATTCCAAGTATGAAATACAATATTTCATTGGTTTGGTATTTGTATGATGGTAGAAGTGACACAATATAGGAAGAGGTTCAGTACACACATTCATCTCATCAGACTACTCTGCCTCATCATCCTCACATACCATCTGATCCACCAGTGACTCTTCATCAGATAAAGGATTCATTGGTGTGGTATTATCCTCCACAACGTCCTTCTCCATGTGAGAATAATCTCTAATATCATCAGGTAATGGTGAGAGACGCTCTTCAATTTCTATCTTCATTTTTAACTTCTGACACTTGGAAACTAGACAGCTGATTTGATCTTCATCGGAAAGGTTGGGTGCTGATAAATACTGTTCAAGTTTGGACAAAATCACTTCCAACATAGCAAGCATTTTCTCCTCCTCGGTCTGATAAGTATAGACACCCTCGGGCTCAGAATATTCCTCGGGATGATACTGTCGGTATCCCTGATACGGTCTTGAGATGTACGCATCCATCATTTTTTTTATTCCAATACTTTGGATTTTTCAAATACACCGAGCACACATCATAATCATAAGTATGATCACGACCGCAACAGAAACATTGTCCATCCGTCCTTGGCTCATAATAAGCATCCTCGTCCCGATCCCATCCACCAGAGTAACAATCATCCTCCATCTCTGAGTCATAATTATCGAAGTGTGGTGGAGGTAGAAGCTCTGAAACATAAGACACCGGTTTTCCATGTGCCCTCCTGTATTGGGCCTCATGGCAACCGATACACGGATGACATGGACCCCCGCACAATCTACACGTAGAAGAGCTGAAATCTGTGTAAGGCTCTGTCATCCTGCACAACACAACTCAACTACCAAGTGTAAATCACGAACATAAAAAAAATCCTTTTGGGTTTTTTTTAGAAAAGCTAACTAAAACAAGAAAACTAAACTAAGCGCACTAACTCCCCGGCAACGGCGCCATTTTGATGACTGTCGTGAGTGTCAATCAAAAACCTATTTAACCTAGATAGCTAGGGTAAGCAGGGTATCGTATCCACGGAGAGTATGTGGTCAGTTAAGGTTTCTATTTGATTAACTAAAACAAACTAAAAAAAACTGAAAGAAAAAAAACTGAGCAGGTTAAATAATTATAGAAAAAAAACTAAACTAAATGGCTAAAACAATAATAGAACAAAGCAACTCCCTCCAGATTTCAGTTTCTAGATTTGACACGTTCTGAATTAATTAATTTAACAGAACCACATAGACATAGTTCCGTTAACATTTATTTACCAGTTGTGATAATTAAGGACCATTTTCCCAGACTGACCTAACAGAGTGGGGTTATCTCAAAATTACCAACTACATGTTACCAATCCACCTACCCCTCTAATATAAGCCAATTACTAGAACTTTAGGCCATCTATATCTCTAATAAAGCAAACCATTGGGGGACACATGTCACCCTATGGTTGATGCCAAATAAGCAGCCACCTAAGCAGACATGTGGCATATCTCAAATGAGAGGACATGTGGCATTGCTCTAAGGCCAGGATTGGAGAAGGCTTCTCATGTATGCTTCATTATACCCTCTCTCATTATCTCAATCATTGTTCTCTTCTAAAACAAAACCCTAATTCAGTCTCCCTTTCTTCTCAATCTCTCAACACCGACACGCCACCGCAACCTCCATCACCGCTACCTTCAATCGGAGACGTTGATTTATCATCTGTTGAGAATATTAACAACAATTTGACTTCAGTTTTGTCCGATGTGGATTTCAATTTCTTCGAGGAGGAGTTTCAGATGCAGCTTGCTCTTGCGATTAGTGTTTCGTCTGGATCGGCGGAGGCGCGTGTACCTGACGCAGAAACGAAGCAGATTAAGGCGTGAATGTCGGTAGGTAACGCATGAAAGTTTTTCTTTGTTCACGGTTTGCATTTGCCCACTATGATGATTCTTTTGCCTTGAAATCTATTACATCATAATATTTTTCTTGGAATTTGTTCAATATATGAACAAAAATTTGATAAAGGCTGGTGTCCCCTACCAATCAGCTTGGGTTAATCAAATATGCAATTAGTAGGGTGAATCAGATTGTTAATAAAAAAGCTACATGATACTTGTGAATCAAATTGTCCCCTTGATCGGCATGACTATCCGACACAATAATGAGGGAACGGGAATGCGTTAGACGGTTCCGACGATTTTGAGTCAACAAACAATCTTCAGTGGAGGTAATTTTCTACCTAGGTTATGATAATATGGCTAAAATAATATACATGAACGTTGATTGGTATTTGGTAGTGTGATTAAGAACAACCCATATAATTTATTTTGGCCTTTTGATGTAGGAATTATAGCATGGCATGAATCTGTTTATTTATTTATTTTTGTGATTTGGCAAACATGTGCTTATTTGTTTTGCTTGATTTAGTCATGCACTCCACATGTATGAAAAAATGTCTCAGTAAAGATTTGGTATAACATGGTCAGATTTGTATTATTTTTATGATTAGGATTTATGTAGCTTCTTATGGTTGATAAAAAACCAAACTTAAGAGAAATAAGAATTTTCGGTTCAGGTAGCTCAATTCTGAAAGTCTGGTGAGGGCTCACGAGGCGCGACAGCCCTGGCCATGAATCTTGACTAAAATGTTTGTTTTTGTAAACCATATTGTAAGTTGTTCTTGTAATAAAACTCGTATGGTTTATATCATTTAGTAAACATCGTTGCGTGACATCGTTTGAAAATATTCGTCCAAAATCGTTCAAAATCGTTCAATTCGTTTGTGTTATCAATCGTTCGTGTTATCAAATCCAGTCGTTCAAATCGTTCAACTCGTTCGTGTTATAAACCATCGTTCAATCATTCAAATCGTTTGTGTTTTAATTGTGAAAACTAACTTTTGGTCGTCTCGTTGAACATATTCAAACCTGTGTGACTCGTCCATCGTTCAATTGTATTAACAAACCACCAAAGGGTTAGTTAACATTCATCAGGTTCTGTCGTTACCCACATTACCCCCATAACCATGGTGATAGTCTGATAACGGGATTTGTCAGATCCTATGGTACCATAACATACTACTGGTCGGCTTGATCATAGTTAATGAATGTCATTCGATTGTCTTTCGACCAACGCCCCCAACAAGTTCGTTCACATTAATGAAATCGTTGTGTTTAATATAAACCATAGTATTTGTTTTGAAAACTCGAAATCGTTTAGCACATATGAATCACCCCAAAACAATTGAAAGCAGTAAAATAGGGGAACTATGTACTAACTTGAGATTGTAATGTATCCTTGATTACGTGAACTAACAAGCTCGGGAAATCAAGGAATTCAAGTGGCACCTAGTAATCGGATCACTATGTTAATAAATCGACACCTAAATCGGGAGATCGGATAGAATGAGGTCTTGTAAACCAAATGAGTGTTGGAACTCATATGATATGGTTTAAGGAAGCCTACATTCTGATTTGATACCTATTCTAAGTGTTTTTGACCCGTTATGACCCGTTAAGGTAGTTTACGCTACTTTAACACGTCATTTGCACAAATGCACGTTCGGATGGCCTAACTAGTCCTATGACAAGTATTATATGCCTAAACATGTTTAATATTGTTGCATAATCAGTTTAAGTGTCAAAATTTAGGTTGCATAGGCTTAAATTCAAATTATGCATAAAAAGGGCATTTTGGTCATTTTCCTAAGGCATATAAACTACCTATCATACAACTAATTAAACGAAGTGACCATAAGGTATAACCTTGGAAGGTTATTCCCTATACAACTATGGTCACAAAATATGTTTGGTCGGATTCTAATGATCGACCAAACGGGTCGGGTTCGAAAGTCTAAGCGGTTGTCGAGACCGCTTGACTTACGACCCTAAATAAGCACTAAACTAAAAGTGATGAGTTAAACATGTTTAACTAAGTTAGAAAACTGATTTGATATCAAAACAAAGTGTTTTGATACCCGAAAATAGTTTCGTCGCAAAATGCACATAATCGTGCATTTTGACCGAAACTTTGACTCGTCACTTCGACTAGTCAACGTGGTAATCAGTAGGTATAATCGTAAGGGATTATAACCATCGTGATTACACTCACGTTGAACTTTGACTTGACCAATTTATGGTCAAAACCGAAAGTCAAACGGTAGTCAAACTGTTTGACTTTCAGCTTATAATTGCTGAAATAAATGAAGTAGCCATGAAAGAACACTTACAAGTGCTCTAAGGCTGAAAGATTAACTTGAAAACTCAGATGGGATTCCTAAGAAGGTAGCAACTCCACTTAGAGTGTTAGAGAAAGAAAATGAGCAATGAGCAATGAAATGAGCAGATTTTGGGGGTATTTATACTTGATTTGAAGCTCTTGGATTAACACTCAAATAGCCCACAATAATGAAAATCTAGCTTAAAAATATATGTGCTGCAGCTGAAATGAAAATTCTGTCAAAAAGGAGTCCTCGTGTCACGCCACAGCGAAGGGCCAGGGCTGTCGCGCCTCGTGAGCCCTCACCAGACTTTCAGAATTGGCAGTTTAACCCCCGTTAACCCATTTTCAAGGCTCTATAAGGACGTTAAAGCATAGGGGACTTGAAATATGCTTGGAAATATCATGGATGTTGGTTCGTTTGGTGGTACGGTCATGTTTTTTGGTTAATCACGACGAAACTCGAACGGATGCAAAAACGATCCAAATTAAGCGACGAATGATATTTTTGCATTCCTATCACTAAAATATAATATTTTAGTGATTACAAAAATTTTTGGATGTCCGGATATGGTCAGAACGCAAGATATGCACGTATATGAAAACTTATGCAGTTTTTGACGCTTTTAGTCCCTGTGATCAAACAAGCGTGTTTTCGCATACTGAACCCCTCAAAACTTATTTCTAAGCTATGTTAAGGGTATTTAGGGTATGTTTAGCTTATGATCTTGTTCCGGAGTGTACGTTGCTATACGAATCGGCATACTTTTGCAGTTTGTCACAAATAGTCCATATGATCGAATAAACTTGTTTTTGACACACCAAACCCTTCAAAACTTATTTCTAAGTTATGTAAAGGTTATTTAAGGTATGTTAAGCTTGTGTCACTGTTCTAGAGTGTTTGTCGTGTTAAACTTATCACGTTTACGTAACAGTTTGCGTATAACTTTCTAGAAAGCGATTTAGAGCTTGAAATCGAACTAGAATTAAAACGTGAAATTGTCAAACACAAATAAGCAAACATTGAGACCAAAACACATTGTTTCATTGATATTTGATATTGTTCTACATCGTACAATGTTTACAGAGCACAAATGTCACACATACTGTAACGCCTGCGTCCCTAGACTTTTAGCTATTGTCAATTTTAGTCCCTAAACTATGTGATACTTGAAACTTTTTACTTGTGATGCTTAAATCTAGATTCTTGATTCTTAGTAATATGAAACTTGATACTTAACACCATGAAACTGGATTCTTGATACTTAACACTATGATACTTGATTCTTGAGACTAGATTCTTGATACTTAATACTTGGAAACTAGATTCTTGATTCTTGATACTTGATACTTTGGTGCTTGACTCTTGAGACTCGTGCAACTTGAGACTTGGTTGAACGACAGACTGGAGGCTTGTCACTGGCGGAAACTATGAAACTTGGAAACTTTGGTGTTAATAATATAATCTAGTTATGTGATACCATTACCCAATAATACGCAACGCAACGTTTAATCTAACTCGCGTAACGAATCAAAGATGGCAAAATGGAAAGGATGGGATTGACTGAATGGCAATCCGATCGGATGACCATCCGATCAAAGGGCCATTCGATCGAAGTGCCATCCGATCCGCTGCAGACCGCCTTCACCTCCTCCTTGCACTATAAATAGGAGCAGTCACATCATTTCTCACTGATGTGACAGCCTCCTTTGAACCAGACGCACGCACTCCCTTTTTTCTTCCATTTCTTAGCGATTTTGGTACGTTTTACACTAGATTCTTGTGCATCTTTGATCTATACACTATTCTCTACGAGATTCTCCATTAAAATCTCACTTTTCACCGTGAAATCTCTGAGATTTGTGCCCTTGAGGATGACGTCATCATGGCGGTTTGTACAAACTGTTGTGTGATGTCATTCTAGTCAAGATCTAGCTCAGGTCTAAGGAATTTCATGCGTTTCTACACTGAATCTTTACTACATCTAAACTTTTCAGCTAAAACTTATGTTTTCTTCATCTTTCTTAAACTTTTACTTAGATCGGTGGAATCCGGACCCAAATGGACTATAGACTTGATGATTAGTCTGAAGTCGGTTTGGAAATGGATTGTTGCCGAAGAAGATGACCGGAGTACGGATTCCGACATAAGCACCGTCACAAACAGACGACTGATCGGACTGGGGTGATTCCCATCCGATCAGACCAGCTCGACGTTAATATGCTTACCGTTGTCTCAAGACGTACCGTGTCGTCACCGTTAAACCAGAAACTTAGAAACTTTACAAGTTACAAAATGGAATAAGTCATGACGATCGAATGGCAATCCGATCGGACAGCCGTCCGATCGAACAGCCATCCGATCGAAGTGATATGTGCCTTGAATCTTTCAACCCTTAGAAACTTTTTCAGAAACTTGAGACTTTGGAAACTACCATCGTCGAATGGCAATCCGATCGGACTGCCATCCGATCGAACAGCCATCTGATCGAAGTGGCATATACCTTGCATCTTTTTGAAAAATGAGACTTTGAAACTTTGGAAACCTCCATGATCAAATGGCAATCCAATCAAACTGTCATCCGATCGAATGACCATTCGATCGGGGTGACTAGAGTTAAACTTTTGGAAATATAATCCTTGGATCGAATGACCATTCGATCGAATGGCCATCCGAACGGATGACCATCCGATCGGATGGCAATTCGCTCCCCACTCATAATAGTCACCTCAATCAAATGGCAATCCGATCAAACAGCCATCCGATCAAGATAACTGATCCGACGCTTTGTTGAATCTCGCTATTCTGCTCGACACTTATCTGTTGTAATCTAATCAGGCTAAACCTAAAGAGCTCCCTTTGATCCAATAACAGTTAATCTGTTAAGCAATCACTGTGAGTATACTCGATCCCTTTTTGTTTTAAACTTTGGGATGCAACATGTATTCTATTAAACTATGACACTTGATGCTTTTGAATCTAAACTCTATCCTATGTGTATGTGAAATTTGTGATTCTTGATTCTTTGTGCTATGTGGACGTTTAATCTAGAGTGTGTAGTTCCGCCTTAACAATAGTAGGGCTATAGGAAGATGCACCTCCCCATTATTCTCGGGGGTATTGTTAGGAGGATTCTAGTTTTCCTTGATTCTTAGGGAAAACACCAAAGCGTCGGGACACTTGGGCTATCACTTAGACTGCGAATACTAGTATGGCTGAAACTATTTTGTTATCATTTACATTATGGATATGAGTCTTTTGAATCTATTATGCTATATACTCAAACTTGTATACTCGTCAGTGCATTTTGTACTGACTTTATTTTAATACATGTTGCAGGCTGATAGGATGCTATGGAAACAAGTGAAACGAGCTAGGATTGATGCTTAGAAACTCGCCTAGTTAATCTATTAAACTTTAAACAATTATTTGAAGAGTTGTATTTGATACTTGTATTTGGTTATGGATTCTGTTAGACTATGTTTGAATCAATCTAAATCTATTGAAATATCTAGTGTTATGGAAACTCATGAGCAATCTGAACGCTTAATGCCGCACCCTGATGTTTCCGCCATCGGTTGGGGTGTGAAAGATTGGTATCAGAGCCATAACTATAGGGAATTAGGATAAGTAGGAATACTTGCCCTAGTCTATAGTTCTAGGAATCTTGATTCTTATATGTTGTTTAAGACTTATGCATTCTACCGTATCTGGTTCGTAGCAGCACACTTTCTGTTAAACTTACATGCCTTTCCTAAGGTTGACACAGTATACACTTGATACTTTGAAAACACTGTTAATCGGTGTTTGTATTTTGCACGAAATTTGTCCTCAAGTCAGGAGTGACATCTGAACCTTGATGGGAAATTTCCTTATTATATTCTAGTAGGTCTTATCTGTTAATAAGTACCAAAGCTATTAGGACATGATGTTGTCAAGATAGAGGTGAAACTCAGACCTTGATAACTAGTCCCACTCTTTGATTTTATGTCTCGCCAAAGTCTCAAAACTCCCAATCAATTAGGAACGAGAAATGACCAAAAGGATGAATATCGTAGGCCTAACATCTGTAACACCCCTAAATTTATTAAACTATATATGTTGTTATACATGTATAAGTTAAAATAATAATCATAAAATAATGAGAATCGAAACTAGGAATAATAAACCTAGTTACAATATTAATAGAAAAGATGGGGAAATTAAAGTGTTTTAACTCTTTTTATAAAACTTGGAAATTTAAGGGGCCAAAGATGTAAATCTTGAAACTCAATTGTTAAAAATCCTGGATAAACATCAGGATATACATTTTGTGTATATCCTGTTCGATTAAGAAACCCAGGAGCGACCTCAAGTCCTTTCCAAAACCCTAGCTCTACAATTTCACTTAAAATCAAGGAATCAAAACTGAATTAAAGGTGAAATCAAGTGTTTAAAGTCTATAAATCAAGTGTTTAAAGTCACTTAAAATCAAGTGTTTTAAAGTCAGAAATTTTGTGAAATCATATGTTAGATTTTTATTCCATGAGATAGATGGTCTGATTACGGTCACGTAGAAAGAAACGTGACTCAAAACGGACTAGAAACGAACCAGTTATGGCATTTTTCGTAAAAAGGCTCTTAGCTGGGAAAATGCAGGTTTGGGAAACAAACCTGCTGACAAAATTACACCGTCGCGTCACGTGACTGAAGACACCCTCACTGTCGCGACGCGCGACAGCGCTCGTGGGCCGCGAAGGCTGGAACAAATTCTGTCGCGCCCCGCGACCGCAACCCTGATCAGCAAAAAAAAATTTATTTTGTTTGGTTTGATATTCCGGACATGTTAGATCACATTATAACATCATAAAATTGATATTTTGATGTTTTTTTTATCACAGGTAGCTATAGGAACTTGCGGATGAAGATCATGATATGTAATGGAACCGAACGCGTGTATAAAGATGCTTCCGCAAACGAATCTAGTTCTTTTGTCACCAAACATTTTAAATGTGGTGTTTACTTTCATTAGTACTTATGGGTTGTAAGTTTTAAAAAGAATCAAGTATGTTAGGTTTCTTACATTATGTTTTGGGAAACATGTAGTAAGATTTTGTAAACCTTGAAACTTATATAAATATCGTTATCTTAATGTTTTAAAAATCAAAAAGTTTACTAAATGATAAAGTAAGCATGATGGGTCTTACAACATCGATGACGTATTTGTCTAAGTAAGTCAAGACACGTTGCCTCAATTCGAAAGGGGTTCGAATCACTTTGGTTAGTCACCGTTCCAATACCCGGAACAATCCTATGTTTTATGAGCCTATCTTTTATGCTATCTCGATTTTTATGTGTGGTTTTAAACTCGATTCTTCGTTCATTTTGAGGCTTTTTACGCAATTCGCACGTATGTCCGCAATCTAAAACACTAATTCTAATCTCAGAATCAAACTAAATTTATGAAGCTTTGTTCATGATGTTAATCTATGTGGGAATCTTGATCAACTATGATACTATGTGAAGCTATTTGATGAATCTATGTATTAGTGTGGTTGTGAAACACTAAACGGAACATGGCATAGAAATACAAGACAGAAGTGACGTGTCTGAAACATGGTGGATACGCCGCTGGTACTTTCTATATATAAGTGTTTCAGGCATGTTACCAACTTTCGTACCACATACCATGCGAAACTTAGTGTTTTGCAGACCGGTGTTGAGATGGTTGAAATCTAAGCTATGGGAAACTACTAATGTAATCTATGTGGAATCTATGTGTGTAACCTATGTGCACTGTATCATAATCTATGTGTAATCTATGTATGTGTGGTTTTGAGGAACAAAATACGACGTGTAGCCTAGCGCCGAAGACGAGGCGGAAGTGGCATGTCCGAAACATGGTGGATACGCCACTTGTACTTCCTATATATAAGTGTTTCTGGCATGTTACCGAACCTTCATACCACACGCTAAGTGAAGTTCGTAGTTTTGTGGACTCGGGTTGAAGTTGTTGAATCTACTGGGTTAATCTATTCTATTGAATCTACTTGATTTATCTATGAGAGATCTACGTGAGATATGATGGAACCTAATGTTATGGTTAATGAAGCATGAAACCGATGACGAGATGGACATGGCATGATTGAAGCATGGTGGATACGCCGCTGGCACTTCCTATATATAAGTGCTTCCGTCATGTTGCCAAACTTTCGTAGCACGTTCCATGCGGGATTTCGTTGTTTTGTGATGAGGTTGTTAACTATAATCTATGTGAATCTATTGGAATCTATTGGAATCTATGAGAATCTATTGAGAAATCTATTGGAATCTATGTGAATATATTGGGTTAAATACCGGTTCGTTAAAGTTCTAAATTGCACCGTTTAGTGTCCTTTAAGTATCCTTTTGTAACCCTTTTAATTCCCAACACTTAGGAAAGCATACAGGACCATTAAACCATAATTCTGCTTTATATTTTGGAGTTCAAATGCTGAAAATAGCTGAATTTTGGTTATTTTCTGCAGAATTATGCACTTTTAGTGTGTTTTAGGCACTTCCCGGCACTTAAACTATCACTTAGAAAAGCAGTTTTGTAATCCTTACTTTCCTACACACTATACTAGTGTAATACGTCATCTCTGGCTCATACTGGGCCTCAAAATACTGTCTGTCTATGTACTGAACTTCATCAACATTTTAGTTTGTCTGGTAATGGTGCCAATTCTGTTCTGTGTATCATTTGCACTATCTCGTGTTGCATGTAGCAACGAATAAAGTCTTGCAATGTGAAATGCCATTGTATGTATATAACAGAAATCAAAAATTCATTTGTCTTTTTTGGGTAAAGGGTTACCTCGATGAATTTTATAAATGAATAAAATAAGTACAAGGGTATGTCAAAACGACATACCAACTAGACTTGACAAGCCAAGCCTAGGAAAGCAAGAAACACAACCAATCCAAAAACAACCAACCAAGAAAAACAACCACACTAACAACCAAGACCGAGCAACAAGACTCTAACAAACTAGGCCGGATCCGCTACATTGTCTTCGATCTCTTCAATCTTCCAAGTCTTGAAAATCCTCTCCATAGCCGAAGCCACCCGAAATCTGAACCCCATCAGGCGCAAACGAAACGAGCTTTTAATTATCTCAACAACTTGAGCCACCGTCCTCTTATTATTCTTGAAAAGCCTGTTATTCCTCTCTTGCCATATGTAATAAGACGAAGCAGCAATCAACAATTTGCAAACAACATGATCTGCTTTCTTAGAGCTAGAATGTTGTTCCACCCAAGCTAATAACGAAGGCCACGTATTATCCACACTCCCCAAATATACCAAGTTCTTAACGTTACTCCACACTTGATTCGCAAACGAACATCGAAAAAACAAGTGGTCCCGACTATCACGATCAAAATTACACAACGGACAGCACATCAAATTCAAATTCGTTCGACTACCCGCTTCCCAAACTGCCAATTGTTCCTGAGTTTTTAATTTATTTCTAAATGCCAGCCACAAATGAAACGAATGCCTCGGAATGCATTGAGAAAACCAAACCATGTTAGCCCACATCGCATGATGCTCCCTATTCCGAATTGTATTCCAAAATGAGACGATTTGAAATCACATATCTTCCCATCCAAGTCTTTCCAAACCAAACGATCCACCATATTAGGGACAAGAGAAGGAACCGAGATCATTATTAACACCGGAAACAGATCCAGCCACGCTTGAGGCCACCTCCAATTACCATTCTGATCAACTACATCCGCAACCGTAGACTGTAACGAAAACCCAGCATTAGCAATGGACCTTGGAGAGATAAAAGAACTAAGTGGACTTAGCGAGCACCACATATCACTCCAGACACTAGTTTGAACACCACTTTTAAGAGAGGACCATATGTGAGGCCGAATGATATGACGAATAGACAAAATCTTTCGCCATCCCCAACTCATACTTCCTCGGCACGGAATCTCCCAAAAGTTTCGACCCTTAAGCTTGTAATCATGAATCCATCGCACCCAAATAGAATCCCGTTTAGTGATAATACTCCAAATATGGTTTGCCATAAGCGATTTATTAACATCAGAAATACTTCTAATGCCCAAACCGCCTTCATGTTTAGGCAAACACACATGTTTCCACGCAACCTTAGCACAGATCCTACCATCCGAACCTGCATTCCACAAGAACCTACGAATTCGCTTCTCATGTCACACCCTGGCTTTGCGGAAGCGTGGTTAATTTTGGTGTGACTTCTTAATACCATAGCTTAACCATAACAAGCTATATGAATTAAAAACATGCAAGATCATCCATTAAGTTTTGAAAAACCAAATACAGTACCCTTGTTTTAACCAATAACCATAACCTTGTTCAACAACATTACAAACTGAAACATAACATAAACATGGTTTAAGGACTGTGTCTTGTCCAGGAAAGAGACACATCCCCTAAACCCCGGATGACCTCGGAAACTAGTGCAGCGGAAAACATGCCATACCGTGCCAGATCTCGTTAATTTCCTGAAATACATGTAAGTTGAAAAATCAACAATAATGTTGAGCGAGTTCATGTGTAAGTGAGTATGTAAAACACTTGTGAGTATGAAAATAGTTGTGGTATGTAGCAGTGTAAGAGGACTTGTGATCACCAATGGTTTGCAAGGCCACTGACATATGTGAAGTGCAAATAGGGAGACTCAAACCTAGCAGATTTCACCACGGCAAAGTATGTGGACAAAGTCACCCCACGGTCCGTTTCTAGTTTGGCCGGGGGCTGGGCTCGCTACACCCAGATAGATCTACCGCTCCTGTCCCTCGGTCCCTCCATGAGGACTAATGGCCCCATGTTGTTCCTATCCACTCACATGATCGTATAACACCTCCTTACGTTAAACATACCGTTGTAAAGTACTCGTAAATCATAGTAACATGTATTTCACCCCCGCAGTTAAGTAAACTGAAAACAGTTAGAAAAGGGGGACATGAACTCACAGTGAATGCGCGTCTCTACCAAGTGTCTCCAATACAGTAAGCTGTGCAACGACCTACAAGTGCTAATTCTATTAGACGGACGGCCGTGCTTTAGCTTTATAGTTTATGTCTTTGGGAAATAGTTAGACAACTATTTCGTGTTTATGTTCCGTATACACTTGGTAGTTATTCTTCTTCCCAAGGATGGGGGATACAATACATGTGCGTAAGTTACGTTTTATCAATCTTGTGGTAATGTACTTACCGGTGTAACTTATATGTTTGTGGAAGCGTTCGTAAAGTTTTGGAATCATTAACGCTTGTAAATATTATTTTCACTCTAAAATAATATTTATGTATTTCACAAAATAATCATAAACAGTGTTGTGACAAATACATTTATCACGTTAATCTTTGTGAAAACCCCACCTCCGAATATTTAGCAAAATATGGTGCTGGCGAAATTTATGTTTCGAAAATATGTCCAAAAATAGTTCTAACACTTGTTGTGTAAATAATTCTAAGTGTTAGGTTTTTAGAAAATTTCGCCAGAGTTTCCTCTGTAACTGGAGGTGGCCACGCTTTCAAGCGTATCATTTTCTTTTAATAAATCAATTCAACAACTTCTTTATTCAATCAAACAATTTCCGACACATCAAACTAGTCGACAAGTATGTAAATCGCATAATCGCATGAACTTGCAGTTTTTCCGAATCTATAGTGTAAATCCCCTTTATATATGTAGATCTTTATATAAAGTAACTTTGATCTCGTAAAAACCTTGTGACTAGAGAAATCCGTCTTTACAACTTCTAGTCATTTTTTCCAAAAATAGTTATTTGTCGGATCTTTTCATTTCACAAATGTCTATACCCTTGTGGTTTATAAAATCATGTTTGTTAGTGTAAGATCCTTTCTTTAAAATACATGATTTCTTAAATGTGTGGTCCTTCAAAAATACCACTTGCAGATACGTAGATCTGCTAGTTTTAAACTCCGTTGTACAAGTTAAATTACTTTTACACAAGTAAAATATTTCTACACAAGTTCATGCATCTTGTGTGGTAGAGTTTCGCCTTTTAACCCTTGCGGTAACCAAAAACGAGCTTATGTGAAGATGCATGATCTTACAAAGTCGGGTTAAACGGAGATCCGAGCTACCACATCATAGATCGGGTCTAGTTAAACACAAATCTCAAATACTACAACTTTTACACAAGTTACTAGCTATTAACCACCACTTTTAGTATTTTTAGTAGACTTTTGATCATCATCTTTCATTTTAACGAGATTTAACCGACATAATTTCTTTTAACCACTTTAGATGAGTGTAAAAACAAGTTTTAAGTGATATACCTCTAGCTCAAGGCTAGGGAAGATCTTTGATGAAAAACGCGTGGATAAAAGCTAACGGTAGAGGTCCTTCGTGTTCCGAGTGCACCAAAGCTCCTAATATGCGATCCTTGAAGTGTGTATGTTGTTGGAATGTGAAGAACCAAAGTAGAAAATATGGTGGTGGTGTGAGTGGGGTTCGGCCGAGACCTCCAAGGGTGAGGGAGAGAGTGATTTAGTTGAGTTGTGAAGTGAAGGAACTCTTATGTGTTAGTGTTTACTTATAGGCAAAGTAAATGTTATTATCCAATGGTTGTTATGTACCCATGATACTAAACACAATCTTAATAAAATAATTAACTAGTACTTGTGTGTTCCCTTGATTATGGGTCCGGTTATGAGAAAAAGGGGGGGGGGTTCGATCCAAACTAGATAGTTAGGATATAGTTTAGGTTAAATAGGTTAGTTTAGTGTTTAACCTCGTTAGTGATATATAGCGTGTTATGACGGGTGTTAGGGTAATCAGGGACCCTAACTAGTTCAGAAAATTATAAATAGTGAAAATAGTAATATTTTCATGTTCTGGGTAAAGTCCGGGTGTCCGGTTGGATAGTAATCCGTTAAAGCCTTTTGTAACGCTTTAAAGTGTCGTTATTAACATTTTTAGTGACACAATTTGTTTTCCCGACACTTTAGAAAGTGTCTAGTAATATTTTCTCATTGTCTGGCACTTTACTAGTCAGCTAGAAGCTGGTTAAATTATTAAAGTGCTGTGTTTGGTACTTAAAGTACGTTTTTGGCACATCCGAATCAGTGTATCTTATTCCTAGAGACGCGGTAACACAACCCTTATATCCCTACACTCACTACCAGTGTAGCCAAAATATTTGAGGCTCTTAACAGGCCTTAGAGGCAGTGTCTGCCTGATGCTGGTCATATCAGCATGTTCGCCGTGTATCCGTTTAGTGCTACTGTGCTTTTTGTGCATCATGTTTGTCACTAGGGTCCAGTATGTAAATAATGTAGTGACAGCAAATAAAGTATGATGCAAGTAAGTGCATGTATCAGTATGCAGGTAGCAGTTTATCAGCTAGTTTCAACAAGCACAGTAATTAAGCAGTAATTAATCATTAATTAAGTTGTACGGATACCTGGTTTAGTGCGGGTTGTCACATTCTCCCCCCGTTAAGTAAATTTCGTCCCGAAATTTAAGTCCTGCTTGTAGATGCAGAGTTCTTGGGAAATAAGTGGGGGTATTTCTCTTTCATCCGGTCCTCACGTTCCCAGGTAAATTCAGGACCATGTCTGGCATTCCAACGAACTTTGACGAGTTTGACACTGCTCCGGCGGGTCTTGTTAACTTTCCAATCCGTGACCTCAACAGGTTCTTCAACGAAGTGGAGCGTGTCGTCAATATGAATCTCGTCGGTGGGAATGGCAACGTCAACTTGTGTTGGACTTTTCTTTAGATTGGATACATGAAATGTATCGTGAACACCATTTAGTTCAGCAGGTAGGTTCAACTTGTATGCTACTGTCCCAATTCTTTCCAGAATTCTGAAAGGACCAATGTAGCGCGGATTTAACTTCCCACGGTTTCCAAAGCGTGCTACCCCCTTCCGGGGTGAAACTTTCAATATCACCATTTCTCCAACTTGGAAATCCACATGCTTCCGGTTTGGATCCGCGTAGGCCTTTTGTCTGTGGCGAGCGGCTTCGATGCGTTTAAGTATTTGCGCAATTTTGTCTGTCGTCTCTTGGACGATTTCGGGACCAGCAAGCTGCCTATCACCTGCGTCAGACCAACATAGGGGTGATCGGCACTTGCGTCCGTATAGGGCCTCAAATGGCGCGACACCAATACTGGTGTGGTAGCTGTTGTTGTATGAAAATTCGACCAAAGGTAAGTGTTTATCCCAGCTACCGCCCAAATCCATAACACATGCCCTCAGCATGTCTTCCAAAGTTTGTATCGTTCGCTCGCTCTGGCCGTTAGTTTGCGGATGGAACGCAGTGCTCAGATTCAATTGTGAGCCAAAAGATTCTTGGAAAGATTGCCATATTCTTGACACAAACCTTCCGTCTCTATCAGAGATGATCGAGAGTGGTACTCCATGGCGTGCTACGATCTCTCTCACGTAAATTTCCGCAAGTTTACTAGTACTGTCTTTCTCCTTGATTGGCAGAAAGTGTGCGGATTTTGTTAGGCGGTCAACAATCACCCAAATCATATCGTGGCCTCTTGGCGTTCTTGGCAGTTTTGTAACAAAATCCATTGAGATTTGTTCCCATTTCCACTTGGGAATCTCAGGTTGTTGCAGAAGTCCCGAAGGCTTCTGGTATTCCGCCTTGACCTTAGCGCACGTTAAACATTTGCTCACGTAAACAGCAACGTCGCCTTTCATCCTAGGCCACCAATAGTAATCTTTGAGATCCTGGTACATCTTATCCGATCCAGGGTGGATAGAGTACCGTGACTTGTGCGCTTCGTCGAAAATAACTTCCCTTAATCCACCAAACAGAGGAACCCAAATCCTTTTCTCAAAACATAATGTTCCTTCCTCGTTTGGTGCCAAAAGCTTCTCCATTCCACGGAGATATTCTTCCTTAAGGTTTCCCTCCTTGAGAGCTTCCTTTTGTGCAGCACGAATGCGCAAGGAAAGGTCGGTTCGTATAATCATTTCCAATGCTCTAACCCTTATGGGCTTGATTCTTTCTTTACGACTTAGGGCATCGGCGACTGCATTCGCCTTCCCTGGATGATATTTTATCTCGCAGTCGTAGTCGTTTAGCAACTCAACCCATCGTTTTTGCCTCATATTCAACTCCTTCTGGTTGAATATATGCTGTAGGCTTTTGTGATCTGTGAAGATTGTGCACTTCGTACCATACAGGTAGTGTCTCCAGATCTGTAGTGCAAAAACCACTGCGCCAAGCTCCAAATTGTGGGTGGTATAGTTCTTTTCGTGTACCTTCAGTTGGCGCGATGCGTAAGCAATAACCTTTTGGCGTTGCATCAACACGCAACCCAATCCTTGACGCGATGCGTCGCAGTATACCACAAAATCGTCGGTACCTTCTGGTAGAGCTAAGATTGGCGCGTTACAAAGCTTATCCTTTAATATCTGAAATGCTTCATCCTGTTTGATTCCCCAATCAAACGTCTTGTCCTTCTGCGTGAGGAGCGTCAAAGGTTGAGCGATTTTCGAGAAATCCTCGATGAACCTTCGATAGTAGCCAGCCAAACCCAAGAATTGTCGAATCTCGGTTGGCGTTGTAGGCGTTTCCCAATTCTTGATTGCCTTGATCTTTGTGGGATCAACATGAATCCCATTTCCATTAACCACATGTCCAAGAAACTGGACTTCGCGTAGCCAAAACTCGCACTTAGAGAACTCGGCATGCAACTGTTCCTTCTTTAGCAGCTCCAGAATAGTTCTTAGATGCTGTTCGTGTTCAGCCTTTGTCCTTGAATAAATCAAGATGTCGTCGATAAACACAATCACGAACTTGTCCAAGTATGGCTTGCAAACTCTATTCATTAGATCCATGAATACCGCAGGTGCGTTTGTCAAACCAAATGGCATAACGAGGAACTCGTAGTGTCCATAACGAGTTCGGAAGGCTGTTTTCGGGATACTTTCCCCCTGTATCCTTAATTGATGGTATCCAGATCGAAGATCGATCTTAGAGTAGAAGCTTGAACCTTGAAGTTGATCGAACAGATCGTCGATTCTTGGCAGAGGATATCTATCCTCGATCGTTAGCTTATTCAGTTCTCGGTAGTTGATGTTTATTGAAAATCATCGTCCTTCTTTTTGATGGGTAAAAGATGGGATTACCCCAAAAGGAAATTTTGGTCTGTTATCTTCCTTCTCTAACCATTGCTAACATTTCTCTGTCAGTCCTTGCATTTCCGAAAATGTAAGTTGCTATGATGCTTCGACTACGGGTGCAGTGCCCGGAATTAAGTCGACGCGGGATTTGACAAATCGTGAGGAGATGATTCCGGCAAGTCTTCGAGGAAGACTTCGGGGTATTCTCCAATCACGAGGATATCTTCGGGTTTTGGTTCTTTGACTTCCTTTTCCACAACATGAGCCAAGAATGCAACACATCCTCTGTGCGAGACTTTTCGGGTCTTCTTTGTCTGATAATCCGTAGGAGCGTATCCTGCTCCATGAGTTACGATAATTTCTCCGTTCGTTTTCGGGGCGCGGATGACAATCTCCGCATGGTTGTTCGTCAACCAGTCCACCCCAATCATCACGTCGAAGCTTCCAAACTCAACTGGCAATAGATCTTGCGTAAACTTACGCTCTCCGGGTTCTATCGTGCCGATTCCAGTTACTGCGTTGACTTCCACTAGCTTCCCCCAAGCTAGTTCTAATGGGTACTGGAATAATTACTCACTCGCTACGTAAACCAATTATGTCCTTGAATACTAGAGTTGTGAATCGTAAAATTTGCAACAGTAGTTGGCAATACGGATGCATAATATTGAGTAATGTGGGACGTACCGCTATCCATGCTTGGATCTCTGGCGTGCCTCCCTAGCTCCGACGGGGAGCTTTCATCCTTGCGCCTGATTGTCTTCGGGCAATATCTTCTGAAATGCTTTTTGCTTCCACAGTTTAAACATCCTCGAGCACGCTTCTGTTCATCACTCATTCTGCCTTGACAATTAATGTTGTCGTTGTCCCCTTCGTGATTCTCACTACCATCCTGGCCCCCATTACTAAGTTTAGTATTTTGCCAACAAGTTTCCTTGACATGTCCCACCTTGCCACAGTTACCACAATTTCCATATTTGCATCGCCCGACATGATAACGTAAACAATTGTCGCACTTAGGTAGGATACCCTTGTAATCTTTTCCCTGTGGGCGACTTCCAAAACCACCACGGTTATTATCTTTATTCCCAAATCCTCCTTGGCCTCCCCGACCGGCAGGGGCCCAACAAGTGTCCTTCAAGTGACCACGTTTCCCACATACTTCGCATGTTTTCAGTCCACATTGGCCAGAATGATGACGCTGGCATGTGTTACACTTGGGCAGAGTGCCCATATAACCCTTTCCTTTGTTCTCATTATTCGTTCGGGTACCTTCAGTGAGCTTCCTTTTGTTCTTTCCGGATGACTCTACCTGAGTCTCCTTGTCAGGGTCTGCAAGTTTTTCTAGTCTAATTGCCTCCGTAGCGAGTGCCAAACCCATCTTACTTGCAGCATCAGTTGTTGGTGGCGTTGATGTTGTCATCAAGCTCAAGACTTGAGGCGCCAGTTCCCAAATGAATTGTTCCAATTTCTTCAGTTCTGGTTTTACCAGGTATGGAACAATTTGTGATAGATCATGGAGTCGTTGCACGTACTCCAACACCTTCGGACCTTCCATCATTAGGCTCCGAAATTCATCTTCCCACTTCTGGGTTTCCGTGTGGGGGCAATACTTCCTATGCATCATTCCTTTCAACTCATCCCAAGTTAACGCGTATGCTGTAGTTAGGCCCATTATTCGAACCTGAAGATTCCACCATAATCGAGCTCCATCTTGAAACAACTCAGAAACGTATGGGACCTGTTGTTCTGGCGTACAGCCACTCATTCGAAAGATGGATTCCATACTTTCAATCCATTTTACAAAAGTTATGGCACCCCCAGTGCCGTCGAACGTCGGAGGCTTGTAGTTGAGGAAGTGCCAGTAGGAACAACCGTTATTTTCTGAGGTACCTTTGATTGGTTCGGAGCGTAGGGCCTCGTGCTGCGCTATGGCTGCAGCAATTATCTCTTTAAGTTCTGCCTCAGAGGTGGGCATGCGCACTTCGCGTCTTGGCGGCATCTTCTAAAAGATGTTTCACATAGGTTAGGTCATAGCAAATGAAGTGTACGTATGCATTCAACAATACCAACACATAACATCTCATGTTATCAACAAATCAATCACATAACCTCTTATGTTATAGGGCATAAACAATTGATTGAACATCGCATGTGATGAGAATACTGCGATTGTACTGCCACAATTCGAGACCACAATGTAAAGCTTACAAGTACACCACTATATCATACTACATTAATGACTTAGTAGGGGACGACCCTAGACAAGTCGTGCGATCGCTGGACATGTTCAGGAGTCTCTGGTTCGTCCTTTCTCAAATTTCAGGACTCCACGTCAAGTTTCTGAATTTCTGTCCTAAAACAACATCTCTTCTCAATCGTTTCCTTGAGCTCGTCCCAGCTCAGTGTATACGCAGTGTCTGTGCCAAGGGTCTGAACTTGAAGGTTCCATTAAGAGAGTGTGCCATCTAGAAATATCCCTGAGATGTAGGTAACACTCTGTTGGGGCGATCAGTTACTCATTCTTAGAGTGGAGTCGATCTTTTGGACCAACGAACAAATGCAACGGTGCCTCCGGTTCTGACAAAGTTCAAGGGCTTGCAGTTCAGGAATTGTTTATAGGTGCAGCCAGTTGGAGGGTTATCTCCAGTAATGCCATCGTTGTACTTAGAGTGGAGGGCTTCATGTCGTGCATCTATCTGTGAGATGCGTTCTTGCAGCTCGGCTTCTGCCCTTGGCAACGTACTGGCGTTTGTGTCATGTCTGGGTGACATTCCCTTTTGTCGAAGTGGTGTGAAGCGGTGTTAGACAACGTTTCAATTGTCTATGAGGTGTATATAGCAACATAAGCCATCATGTAATCACCCAATTTCACACGCGAATATACTCACTGTATGAGTGGGGAAATAAATTTCTGAGCCTTCACATAAGCTTGCCAATTTGGCTTGTTGCTCGTAATAGAATGAACTCGAGGCTACATCGCCTTGGTCATTTGTGTTTAAGTTATTTCCTGCTGCATTGGTTATCATTAGCTTGACCTGCAGAGTCCACCAGGATTCCTGTGCACTACAAATCGTTATTACGTGGGCC
Organism: Helianthus tuberosus; assembly: GCA_030545235.1. Classification (NCBI taxonomy): domain Eukaryota; kingdom Viridiplantae; phylum Streptophyta; class Magnoliopsida; order Asterales; family Asteraceae; genus Helianthus; species Helianthus tuberosus. The sequence goes on from CM060357.1 coordinate 110,884,114, forward strand.
CCCGTAATAATAAATTATCTTGCACAGTTACCCCAAATTTTCTCTCATCCAAGCAGATGATCAATCAAGGAGCAACAGCCGGTGCATTGGCATGAACAGAGTCATACTCCAATGCGGGGTCAGGAGCAACGCCTGGCTCAGGGGCCACGGCTAGCTCCGAATCAAAAACTCTATCTCAAAATCAGCTGGATCAACAATCACAGGGGTTACAGGATCCCCCAAGGGCTGGTCTAAGTGCATGAACTCAATGTCATGGTCTGGATCAACACCAGGCGGAAAAACAGGATTGTCCTCAATATCGCGATCAAACTCAAAACTGTGTGCGGGATCCGGTGCAGCTGATGATGCCATATCAGGGTCGGCGTCGTGTAAGTAGTGCTGCATTCCCTGTATGTGTGAAGATGCGGATGTTAGAATCTCAAATGAGTCTGGGATAGGGGAATGGACATGAGTTTCCCCTACTGGAGCGTCCGCATGCAGTAGTCTAATACCAGCAGCAATAGGGCCTTGCCCTCAAGTGGGTCCTCCTCTTAATAGTTCGACATCGTCTTCAGAGACAACGTCAGGGGCATATCAACAACGAGATAAGCGGCAAGGGGCACAGGAGCAGGGATCACCGCCAGTGGCAAATTCCCAACAAGATGGCCATCAGTAGGCTCTGCTACGACTTCAGGCAGTGCACAAAGGGCTGAAAGTCGTCATTGTCTGTGCCGGTAGTATCAGAAATGTACACCTCGTGCTTCATTGAACTATGTCGTCTGATACTATGGTCATGGGGTTCGTAGTGCCCATCTTTCTAGTACTTGATGAAAGCATAACGTTTGTAACACAAACACATATACGTATAATAATTAATCATATAATCAGTTAATCACATAAGTCACCAAGTAAGGTATCACATACTTCTCCTAGTCTTACTAGCCAATTTCATCCGGTCTACAAGACTGCTCTGTCCTTCACTTAAACCAAACCTCGATCCTCCAGATCGATCCTATAACAAACCAACGTGCTCGACTACCTTGATCACCGCGGTCCTCCAGACCGATCCTCAGCCCTCCAAGCTGAGCCTATAACCCATAAAATGTGCTCAACATTTGTTTGTAAAAAGTTTTGGATCTGGACTTAAGTGGTATGCAGAAAAATGTTTTCGTGAGAGCCCTAGTGATCATAGTCTAGACTCGAGAAAGAATCCTAGTTCGCTATGATCAGAGCTCTGATACCAAGCTGTCACACCCTGGCTTTGCGGAAGCGTGGTTAATTTTGGTGTGACTTCTTAATACCATAGCTTAACCATAACAAGCTATATGAATTAAAAACATGCAAGATCATCCATTAAGTTTTGAAAAACCAAATACAGTACCCTTGTTTTAACCAACAACCATAACCTTGTTCAACAACATTACAAACTGAAACATAACATAAACATGGTTTAAGGACTGTGTCTTGTCCAGGAAAGAGACACATCCCCTAAACCCCGGATGACCTCGGAAACTAGTGCAGCGGAAAACATGCCATACCGTGCCAGATCTCGTTAATTTCCTGAAATACATGTAAGTTGAAAAATCAACAATAATGTTGAGCGAGTTCATGTGTAAGTGAGTATGTAAAACACTTGTGAGTATGAAAATAGTTGTGGTATGTAGCAGTGTAAGAGGACTTGTGATCACCAATGGTTTGCAAGGCCACTGACATATGTGAAGTGCAAATAGGGAGACTCAAACCTAGCAGATTTCGCCACGGCAAAGTATGTGGACAAAGTCACCCCACGGTCCGTTTCTAGTTTGGCCGGGGGCTGGGCTCGCTACACCCAGATAGATCTACCGCTCCTGTCCCTCGGTCCCTCCATGAGGACTAATGGCCCCATGTTGTTCCTATCCACTCACATGATCGTATAACACCTCCTTACGTTAAACATACCGTTGTAAAGTACTCGTAAATCATAGTAACATGTATTTCACCCCCGCAGTTAAGTAAACTGAAAACAGTTAGAAAAGGGGGACATGAACTCACAGTGAATGCGCGTCTCTACCAAGTGTCTCCAATACAGTAAGCTGTGCAACGACCTACAAGTGCTAATTCTATTAGACGGACGGCCGTGCTTTAGCTTTATAGTTTATGTCTTTGGGAAATAGTTAGACAACTATTTCGTGTTTATGTTCCGTATACACTTGGTAGTTATTCTTCTTCCCAAGGATGGGGGATACAATACATGTGCGTAAGTTACGTTTTATCAATCTTGTGGTAATGTACTTACCGGTGTAACTTATATGTTTGTGGAAGCGTTCGTAAAGTTTTGGAATCATTAACGCTTGTAAATATTATTTTCACTCTAAAATAATATTTATGTATTTCACAAAATAATCATAAACAGTGTTGTGACAAATACATTTATCACGTTAATCTTTGTGAAAACCCCACCTCCGAATATTTAGCAAAATATGGTGCTGGCGAAATTTATGTTTCGAAAATATGTCCAAAAATAGTTCTAACACTTGTTGTGTAAATAATTCTAAGTGTTAGGTTTTTAGAAAATTTCGCCAGAGTTTCCTCTGTAACTGGAGGTGGCCACGCTTTCAAGCGTATCATTTTCTTTTAACAAATCAATTCAACAACTTCTTTATTCAATCAAACAATTTCCGACACATCAAACTAGTCGACAAGTATGTAAATCGCATAATCGCATGAACTTGCAGTTTTTCCGAATCTATAGTGTAAATCCCCTTTATATATGTAGATCTTTATATAAAGTAACTTTGATCTCGTAAAAACCTTGTGACTAGAGAAATCCGTCTTTACAACTTCTAGTCATTTTTTCCAAAAATAGTTATTTGTCGGATCTTTTCATTTCACAAATGTCTATACCCTTGTGGTTTATAAAATCATGTTTGTTAGTGTAAGATCCTTTCTTTAAAATACATGATTTCTTAAATGTGTGGTCCTTCAAAAATACCACTTGCAGATACGTAGATCTGCTAGTTTTAAACTCCATTGTACAAGTTAAATTACTTTTACACAAGTAAAATATTTCTACACAAGTTCATGCATCTTGTGTGGTAGAGTTTCGCCTTTTAACCCTTGCGGTAACCAAAAACGAGCTTATGTGAAGATACATGATCTTACAAAGTCGGGTTAAACGGAGATCCGAGCTACCACATCATAGATCGGGTCTAGTTAAACACAAATCTCAAATACTACAACTTTTACACAAGTTACTAGCTATTAACCACCACTTTTAGTATTTTTAGTAGACTTTTGATCATCATCTTTCATTTTAACGAGATTTAACCGACATAATTTCTTTTAACCACTTTAGATGAGTGTAAAAACAAGTTTTAAGTGATATACCTCTAGCTCAAGGCTAGGGAAGATCTTTGATGAAAAACGCGTGGATAAAAGCTAACGGTAGAGGTCCTTCGTGTTCCGAGTGCACCAAAGCTCCTAATATGCGATCCTTGAAGTGTGTATGTTGTTGGAATGTGAAGAACCAAAGTAGAAAATATGGTGGTGGTGTGAGTGGGGTTCGGCCGAGACCTCCAAGGGTGAGGGAGAGAGTGATTTAGTTGAGTTGTGAAGTGAAGGAACTCTTATGTGTTAGTGTTTACTTATAGGCAAAGTAAATGTTATTATCCAATGGTTGTTATGTACCCATGATACTAAACACAATCTTAATAAAATAATTAACTAGTACTTGTGTGTTCCCTTGATTATGGGGCCGGTTATGAGAAAAAGGGGGGGGGGGGTTCGATCCAAACTAGATAGTTAGGATATAGTTTAGGTTAAATAGGTTAGTTTAGTGTTTAACCTCGTTAGTGATATATAGCGTGTTATGACGGGTGTTAGGGTAATCAGGGACCCTAACTAGTTCAGAAAATTATAAATAGTGAAAATAGTAATATTTTCATGTTCTGGGTAAAGTCCGGGTGTCCGGTTGGATAGTAATCCGTTAAAGCCTTTTGTAACGCTTTAAAGTGTCGTTATTAACATTTTTAGTGACACAATTTGTTTTCCCGACACTTTAGAAAGTGTCTAGTAATATTTTCTCATTGTCTGGCACTTTACTAGTCAGCTAGAAGCTGGTTAAATTATTAAAGTGCTGTGTTTGGTACTTAAAGTACGTTTTTGGCACATCCGAATCAGTGTATCTTATTCCTAGAGACGCGGTAACACAACCCTTATATCCCTACACTCACTACCAGTGTAGCCAAAATATTTGAGGCTCTTAACAGGCCTTAGAGGCAGTGTCTGCCTGATGCTGGTCATATCAGCATGTTCGCCGTGTATCCGTTTAGTGCTACTGTGCTTTTTGTGCATCATGTTTGTCACTAGGGTCCAGTATGTAAATAATGTAGTGACAGCAAATAAAGTATGATGCAAGTAAGTGCATGTATCAGTATGCAGGTAGCAGTTTATCAGCTAGTTTCAACAAGCACAGTAATTAAGCAGTAATTAATCATTAATTAAGTTGTACGGATACCTGGTTTAGTGCGGGTTGTCACATCTCAAGCTCACTAATAACCCGAGCTGGGATAATGAAAACTGACGCCCAATAGATGTGCATAGATGAGAGAATCGATTTGATAAGCTGCAAACGACCAGCAAATGACAAAGAATTAGTCGCCCAATTGACAATCTTTTTATCCATACGCTCAATGAGGATCCTACAGTCTTTATATAGAAGTCTTGAAGAGATAAGAGGAACCCCAAGATAACGGACCGGAAGAACACCCTCCTGAAACGGCATAATATCAAGAATTTCCTGCCTTATCGATTGAGGAACATTGCAGAAAAACACCGTACTCTTAGCTGGACTTGGAGCGAGACCAGAAATATTAGTGAAGATCTCCAGCGCCTCCTTGATCTTCTTAACAGAAGCCACATAACCATGAACAAAGATAAATAAATCATCAGCAAATGACACATTAATTATTTTCTCCTTAGCACAGTGAGCATGATATTTAAAGGACATACTAGCTGCTCGTCGAAGCAGAAGCGATAAAACCTCCATAACTAGTGTGAATAAGTAGGGCGACATTAGATCACCTTGCCTTAACCCACGTTTACCCCTGAAATATCCATGCAGATTGCCATTAATGCACAAAGAGTACGAAACTGTGGACACACAAGTCATGATCCACTTCACCATTTTATGATGAAACCCAAAACGAATCAGAACATCCTCCAAGAATTTCCAATTGACTGTATCATAGGCTTTCTAAATATCAATTTTGAACGCACACCTAGCCGGGCCCCTGTTAAGATGATAATTATGCATCAATTCCTGAGTGAGGAGAATATTATCCGAAATCTTCCGACCCGGCACAAAAGCTGATTGGTTGATGCTGACAAGAGAACCCAAACTACCTTTCAGACGATTAGTAATAATCTTGCTAATACATTTGTACAAAACATTGCAGCAGGAGATCGGCCTATAGTCCAACACCGAATCCGGAATGTCTTTTTTCGGAAGTAAAGCAAGGATAGTATGATTAATCTGATTTAGAAGCTTACTGTTTTCAAAAAACTGTAAGACCGCATCACTAACTTCATTACCGACAATACCCATGCTTGCTTGAAAAAAGCCGATGTGTACCCATCAGGCCCTGGGGCCTTATCATCTCCAATACTAAACATGGCGGTCTTAACCTCCTCACGAGTAATCAGACGGATCATATGCTCTGCAACATCATTGCTAAGCACATTAGAAAACAAGTTTTCCAAGTTAGCCGTTTCAACTGGAGCCTCCATACCCAAAAAATTCGAATAATGCAAGACCATAGCATCAGCAACACCCTTACCTTCATGTCTAGACCCCATAAGATCCATAACACTATATATTTTAGATCTGGCATTCCGAGATTTCACAGTATTATGAAAAAATTTTGTGTTCGAATCCCCAGCACAAAGCCACTCTACCTTAGACTTCTGTTTTAGAAAACATTCCTCATCATAGGCAGCCGCTTGAAAATCTTTAAGACACTGAGCTTCCAATTGGCGAAGATGACCATCCAACGGATTACGATCAACCTGGACCTGAAGCTCATCTAACTTCTTTCTCAGATTACTTACTTTCACATGCAAGTTTCCCTGATTGAATAAGATCTTCCTCAACTTAGGCTTTAAGTTCCTCATTTTCTTTACAACCGAAAGCATAGTGACTCCCTCGATTCTCTTCATCCACTCAAGCTTAACAACATCCTTGAATTCCGGTTTTGTGGCAATAAAATTCGGAAACTTAAATGGTCTTGGCTGAAACCCGTTGGTACCCAGAATTTTAAGGATACAAGGCGTGTGTTCTGACACTCGAAACGGATGAAACATCGCATAAGCAGTAGGAAACTGATCCAAGAACGTAACATTACCCATAATTCGATCTATCTTTTTCAAGAGGCCAACTCCACTCTTAGGCTTTTGGTTCCAAGTATACTGCAGGCCATGTGCATTGATATCCATCAATTCAGCTTGTTGGACACATTCATCAAATTCACGCATGCCAATAGATTGTTTAGAAGCCCCATATAATGAATCTTCAATGTGAGAGCTGAGTTAAAGTCTCCCATAACCACCCACAGCTTATCATGACACAGAGCCTTATGCTTGCATAAATCATCCCAAAGCGATCTACGATCTTTATACTTATTTTCAGCATAAACAAAAGAACAAAACAGAACTTTTTTGCTAGCTTTAAAAATAACCTGAGTATGAATAATCTGATCAGATTGAGCAAGAACCATAACATCCAGATTATCAGCATTCCATCCCAGAATGATTCTGGTGCCACGAGCACAAGCACCACCATTAGAGGTCCAATTCCGCTTACGAAATACAAACTTGCAAACTTTAGCCAGGTTACCAACATCCACATGCGATTCAAGAATAGCACACAACTCTAAATTATTCTCAGAAACAATAGTATGAACCTCACTTTGTTTCAGGGGCTGGTTCAAGCCCCTAATATTCCAGGACATTAAGCTACCCATTTAAACCAGTGTTACCGGGAATGCTTGCCCCCTCAGAGAGATCAACATGCTGGTCGTTGGACATAAAGTGAGCCATTTCCGTAGGAGTACCTTCCAGAATCTCATCTATACCCTTTGACATTTGAAACACGTTCTCATCCGTACCATCCTTGTTACCAGCTATGTTCTCGTTTCCATCACCATCCCCAGAATCTATAATATCAAAGGCATTCGAGGTTTTAACATTACTGATGTTCGATGTCGAACCGGAATCCTTCTTTGTGCCAGAAGTACTAGCAGCCGACTTCTTAGCCTTTTACCTGTAGACAAACTTTGGTTTTTGTTTTTTATGCATGGCTCCAAACTTTGCAACCTTCCTTTTATCCGTAATGAACCCTTCATCATCAACTGTAACTTGTTTGGGATTTGCATTAGAATTTTTTGGGCAATTTTGATCATTATGACCAAAGATGCAACACGCCGAACAACGTTGTGGTTTCCATTCATACTCAACCGAGATCTTTTCCATAATAAATCCCTCCTCCTCAAGTTTCGGAATAGCAACAACTATATGGTCCTTAAGCTCATCATCAACATTAACTTCTATCAAGGCTCTAGCAAAGCTACTCCTACCCCAGCTATTTGCACACATGTCAGCCGTGTAACTATCCAACCTCTTTGGAACCCCAATTTTCGACACTAGAAGACTTAAGCCATCATCAGTATAAATAGCAATAGGAACATTGTGAAGCTTAACCCACACAGGAACTGACTTAATGCCCTCCTTTTTTAGACTAATCGATGGAGACCATATGTTCAGAAATAACGGAATTTTACGAATTAGCCACGGCCCACCCTCAAGCACCTTGTTCATTCCTTCTTTTGTATCAAACTTGAAAAAGAAAAAGCTTTCCGAATTCATCATGATCTTAGCAAAGCCAAATTTCGCCCAAACATTTTTAACGTAATACTCGACTACCGGAAACGACAGTCTATTACCCAAAAAATAACCAAATAACACATTATCAAACCTGTCTTGAACCTTTTTAACGACCTCCCTAGGAATCACAACGTCAGCTTCTTGATGCGTTTCGTTAGGCTCCAACTTTCTAAAATTCACTTCAGTCTTGGGCATTGCATTATTCCTCAACTTTTCAGCATAAGAAACAGGCTCCTCATGTTTGTCTCGCTTATCCGACATAAAACAGTCCTTATCAGATTGAACCGGCATAGTAATTTTCTGAAGTTCATCAATAACATTCAATACCCGAGGTTCCTGCTTATCATTTGTCACCACTCCTCTTCTCGGCATCAGCGGTTTACCATCAATATTCGGAATTTTACTCCCCAAACCAGTCAGAACGGTTACCGGTTTCCCATACAGATCACGATGTTCAGCACTCAGTGACGGAGGTTTCCCAAATATCTCATTGATATCCGGTGGTTTAGAATTCATCTTTGAGTCGAACTTAACACATGCAGACGTAAAAGCAGCAGCGATAATGAATAAAGATATTACAGCAGAAAACCCTAATCAGCCGACAAACAAATCTCTCCTTTTCAACGAAAAAACTAAACCGAATCCGAAGCTCCAAGAAACACGATCAGAAGCACAGCAAACAAAGAGAAACAAACCCTAGACTAGCGAAACCCTAATTGTGATTCTGGCTATATCATATAGAGGGATCGATAAGAGCAGATTTCAACAAATCAACCATGCTATACAATAAGTTCGATATCAGCAAGTTAAGGAGCGATTGAAAAGAAAAAACAGAAAAAACCCTAGATTAGATCGATCTCTAGATTGCTAACGAGTTCGTTATGGATCATTTGAATAATCAAAACACCAATCACAAACTGTTATACAAAAAGATCATGAAAAAAACCTAGGATTGCATGGAAGAACAAATCGCCTTGCTAGAGAGAGAACTAGGGTTTTTCAGTTTGCGGTTTTTGTTCCCCCTTTGATCAAAAATTCATTTGTGTTGTAAACTAGATCATTCACAGTTATTTAAGAACAATTTACTGTTCATTTAGTGTACGGAATGTACGGAAAAGTGACAATTGTCACACATATCATGTCATTTTCAAAACCCACTAAGAAATGTTGAAGGTATAACATATTTACTTTCAAAATCATGTTCATGATTCTTGGTGATGAAGATGTTATGGAAGGTTTCTCTTGTTCTTAGATTTAAACACTAACTTGAAAACTAAAACAAATGGGTTTTTAAAGAAAAATAAAATGGATGAATTTGTATGTATATATGTAGCCGTATGTATGTATATATGTATATGTATGTTGAGTTTTGACTATTGATAGATTCTTGTTTGATGAGATTTTGTAAAGTGAAATGCATGTGTGATCAAAAGAATGTTCTTAAAAAGGTTTTAATGATTTGAAATGGTTGTGATAAAAAGTAAAATTTTGGAGGTTTATGCATGTATGTATATGTGTCGTGTATATATATATGTATATGTACACATGCATGTAAGTTTTGATGATTAAAAGATTTAAATATGTAAGAAAGAATATGTCTTGCATTTGTAAGTAATGATTGTGTGATGATCATAAAAATGTTAGAATGTTTGAATATGAGAAACATGAAATAAATGAAGATCTAAGTGCATTCAAGTTCATACAAAATGATTAAAATATGTTGTGAGTGCATTAGATGCACTAACTAGATCTTACATGATGATATATGTTTATAAAAAGATGATTTAAGTATGGTTTAGTAAAAATTAATTATAATCAGATTATAAACCTTAAAATAAAGTTATTTTAAAGTGATTAGTGATATATAACTTTGTCATAATGATTGCTAGCTTTGCATGTTGTACTTGGTGCATTAAAAGTTGTAAAATACGTGAAATCGCATGAGTTATGTGACTTAAATAAAAACTGAACTAATCTGAATATAATCACCATTTTAATCAGTAAATAACATATATTGTGTTAAAATATCAAATAGTTTCGAGTAGGGATGGTTACGGTAACATTTAACGCAAAACTAAGCGTTAAAACGGTCAAAAATCGGCTTTTCGGATGATTTTCATAAAACTGATTTAGATCAGTAAATAAACTAATATTTTTAGTTTAAAAATAAGTATTTTAACTAATTTCAAGCTTACTTGGTGTTTGGTTGGTCATACGTGACTTCCGACGCCCAAAAACGTTACCGAATCGTTAAAATACGCATTTTTCAGTAAACATTAGTATGGGCGAATTTTGAGTGAATCTTATGTGATAAATGTATTAGGTGATTTGAGCATGCAAATATGATTATATGTTAAGTGTTAATTCAATAATGGAAAAATTAGACTATGCATGTATGCATGTACGTTTTGTGCAGTAGTAATGGTAAAATTGCGTTAAATGTGTAACTTGTTTGTCGAGCATTAAATTTAGTATATATGAGATGTTTTATGAATGTTTGCTTTAAAAATGACAAAATAGTTAAGTTAGCAATGTTTCGCGTGTTTCGGTGTTAAATTATATGAACGTTTATGTATATATGTTACGGTGCGCAAATCATAAATATATTGCGTATAAACGGATTTACACAATAATGGTCACCAATAAAATCGTTCAAAACGCAAAATCATAATAAATATATATAAATATATATGGACTCATATATATATATATAGGGAGGGGCTCATGCGAGAACTCCATTTATTGCGAGAACCGCGAGAACCAATGTGAACACAACCTAAAATAGCTAAAAAAACCTAACCCCCCCCCCCCCAAAACCTAAACCCCCCCACCCCCCCCCCCAAAAAAAAAACCTAACCCCCCCCCCCAAGCTAAAATGCTAAAAACTAAACCCCCAAAAAACCTAAAAAAATCTAAAAAAATCTAAATTTTTTTTTAATATTTTTTATGCTCAAATCGCTACTTTTAGTGGCCAAAAAAAATTTTTAATTTTTTTTGGCTTCGAAAAGTAGCGATTTTTATATAAAAATATTTAAAAAAAATTTTGTGTGATTTTTAGCTATTTTTAGGCATTTTTGGTTGTGTCCACATTGGTTCTCGCAATAAGAGGTGGTTCTCGCATGATCTTCTCCCTATATATATATATATTTTATCGTGCCAACATAATCCAAAATGACAACTTTTCGAGAAAATCTCAAAGTTATGTGATAAATCTAAGAAACTGAGAAACTTAGGATTTTTGTGATTAAATGTTATTTTGATTTAGAATTGTTCCCATATTAGGACATATATAATCAATTTCTGGGATTGCGGTATTAAAACACGCACCCAAAGGTGAGTGTCACTAAACCCCTCTTTTTACTGCTTTATATATATATTTTGGGGGTAGAACACGCCAATAAAAGGGTTTAATAATGTTTTTAAAATAAAACATACCTTTTGATATAAATTATATATTTTCATTGAAAATATATGGATTTTTGGAAATTATATATGTATTTCGGGATGAAATGGTTTTGAAGAATAAATATGTTTCGAGTGGACACGGGATTATGCACGGTGTTTGGGGGAAAACAACCATGTAGTTGGTACGAATATTGCTTGGTCTCAAGAGAGTAAGTATCAGCATAGGCTTACATTTCGTCGGGGATTTCAGGGGATTCGTACAACATCGTGTATTAAATTGTCATATTAGTAGGATATATATATATATATATATATATATTGTACGTGAGGCAGACATCATATTGTTCTTCGAGAAAGAACCCTGCGCCCATGATGTCGTTTAATCAGTTTAAGTATTGCACGCGAGGAATTGTTGGTAGATCTATCGGGTTGACAATCCCGTCGTGACCGATCACCCCATTTCAATGTCAAACGACGAATTAATATTATGTTCATTGTCTAGTTTTGATTATCCCTGCATGGTTAATATATAGTTCGTATCGTCTAGCTAACATACGAGTCTGAAAGTTGACGCTATAATTTAATATACAAAACCTGGGCAGTATTACTATTGTTGGAGTAATGACCCGATGGAAGGCCCATGGATTTTATCAAAGGAGTAAAATGGACTTTCTAAAATTACATGGATGTTTTCAAATAGGCACCTAATCAGAAAGTTTTCCTTGGAATATGTGACACCCCGTTGAAACGTTCTCACCAGCTTGACAGTGGCTGCCTTAACTTTCGGGACGAAAGTTCTTAAAACTTGGGGATAATGTAACACTCTGGATTTTCCCGAGCAACCTTCTTGTTTCAATATTGCGTGTACATATTATTAAATGAAAGTTTGTGATTTATCTTGATGTGCTATGTGTTGATAACATGTACGTATAATGTATAGTTATGTATATATAGGTATGTAATGAGCCGAGACCATAAACCCGACTCAAGACCACTCAGTCTCGAGTAAACAGTAAACAGTTGGGCCGGTTGGGCCATGCACCCGAGAAACCCACTCGGAAACCCATTATGGTGCACCAACTCGGAACGAGTATAAAACACATGAGGATGACCAACCTTGCCACTTTTCACCATTGCAAACATTCCCTCACACTCACTCCCACACACTCTTATCCACTCCCTCAACAAAACCCTAACCACATCACCCTCTCCTCCCTCTCTCGGATTCAACCGGTGGCATCAAGACTCTCGGATCAAGCTCATTACCCTCACTCGGAACTTCTTTCACCGACCCTCCATACCCTCCATATTCAACCGGTTAGTGTTTTAGATGTTCACTAGGTGTTTATGTGTATATTGGTGCTACTTGCTTTGAATGATTAAATGATGGATGAAATATGTGAACTCTTGTATGATAATGAATTGATAAGATATTTGAATGATGAATGATTTGTAGTTTGGGATGCTTATGGTCATTCGATTCATGTTAGAAATTATAGGACAAATGTTGATGATAAATCTTATGCAAGCATGCTATTGTATTGACTGAATATGCTAGATTTAGGAGTCGATGATGTTATTGACTTGAGTTCATGCTAGGATAGATTTTCTTGAATGAGCATGTGGTTATGATACAAACCCTAAAATGATGAACTGTTTGAAGATGTGATGAATATTTGAAATGCTATGATTTGATCTGTTTTAATTAGAATTTAGACAAGAAAACATGTTTGTGTGTTTTGGTTGGATAGTACACAATCTCATGAAATCGAAATTCTATTGGATAGTACAATGTTGTAGATGTTCTAGAATCAGCAGGCGATGCGAGTCGAGACCCTTGGTTTCGACTCGAGACCATTTATGCTACAACACGAGACCGCAGTGGTTGCGACTCGAGACCATCATGTAACAACTCAAGACAGGCTTCAGGGACTCAAGCCCAGTAAGGTCTCGACTCGAGACTGGACTCGAGACCCCTGAGGTTGCGACTCATGCCAGCACCACTCGAGACCAGAAGTTCATGACTCGAGATCTCCTGGTTGCGACTCGAGACTGCATGATCTCGAGTCGAGACCACCTTGTCTCGACTGGGCTGCCTACCTGGGTTATTGGGCCACCATGTGTTTTGTTTGGGCTGCCTGTTCGACTGGACTATGTGTTAACTGTTACTGTTTGACTATGCAATTATTAGAGTAGGCCCAATAAGTCAACAGATAATTGTATGCATACTATGTGTTAGATACGTGTAGGATATACGTGACTTCTTTACACCCAAACCTGACCTATACTGGTAACCATGTTAGGACGTGGTGACCAACGTGTTTGACCAAGTAACTAATCTGCCCAGCAACCCAAGGTGAGTTCACAAACTACTAAAGCATGCGTTCCCGGTGGTTGGGAAACGGAACTTATAACAACACTATCCCCTTGAAGGGATACAAACCTACTTTTCTCCCCCTATGCGGGACTTTTAGTTAATTACCATATATACTGGATGCAACAAGCAACACTAAATGAAACTCTATCACTCAAGTCCTCACTTCTTAATACCGATTAGTCGCCGGGGTTTGGCGAACGGGTTATTAGTTGATAGCGCTATTTAGGTCTCACCAACCTCACACCGTGCCCGTGTATGGGATCAGGCGTGAACTAATGTACTCTGGCGAAATCGTCAATGATGATAGAACATTGACAAATGGGGCACTCTACGGAAACGTACGGATGAATAGTATTCGGTATTGTAAAAATAGTTTAGTAGCTTACTTATGGGGTAGCTCCTCATGGCTTGTATAAATGAGTAAATTAACTAGTGAAACAAGTTTTTGGAAATTAAAAACTGGACAACTCGTGAACTCGCCAACATTTTTGTTGATATCCTACTGCATGCTTTGCAGGTACCCAGTGACTCAGGAGCTTGCAGCTTGGGAATGTGTAGTGGTCGTCTAACCCTTGTGTTGGGTTCTAAATAATTTTGAACTATGAACTTTGTTTTGAAACTATTTGGTTTATGCTTCCGCTGCTTACTTAAACTGATATTTGAACTTAAACTTTTAAACCTTAAACTATGATGTTTACTAACTATTATGGTTGGTGAACATTCTTATTATTAACCAATGCTCAGTATAATTGGTGGCTGGATCCTGGTCATGTCACACGCCTAGCGGTGGTACTCCGCATGTGGTTTTGGGGGTGTGACAGATTGGTATCAGAGCCATTGGTTATAGTGAACTTGGTTTTAAAAAGAAAGTCTTTTTGAGAAAAACCAGACTATAACCCGTGACTCGTGATGACACTACACTCCAAGGGCAAGACTCAACGTACTAGACCCCATAGCTTGGACTTGTGTTTACTTGCTTGATTACTTTATGATTTATGTTCTACTATACGTACTGGTATACCTAGCTAGATAGACACACCCCTCTTCTATCTCATTCTTGCTACATTACGACATTTCACTCATACTGTGTTTTCTGGTTATGAAGACAATGAGTGGACGCGGAAGAGGAAACGTTAACATGACTCAGGCTCAGTTCACTAACTTGCTCAATACTGTGGCTGCAGCTTTTGCAGCTCACCCTGGAGGTCAGCAAGCGCCTGCACCACCACGTGTTTGTACTTTCAAAACCTTCATGGATTGCAAGCCTCTCCCTTTCAACGGTACTGAGGGTGCCATAGGCCTTTTGCACTGGATTGAGAAGGCCGAAGCTGTCTTTGCTGTCTGCGAATGTCCCCCTGCTAATTGGGTGAAGTTTGCTACTGGTACGCTTGAAGGAAACGCGCTTTTATGGTGGAAGGCACAGATTCAGATGCTTGGTTTGGAAACTGCAAATGCTACTGCGTGGGAAGATTTCAAGAACATGATCAAGGAAGAATATTGTCACAGGGATGATATCCACAAGCTTGAAAACGAGTACTTCGAGCTTAAGATGGTTGGATCAGAGATTGAGACCTACACCAAGCAGTCCAATGATTATGCTGCCCTCTGCCCTAACATGTCTCGACCTGCTTACCGAAGGATCGAGCTCTACCTCAAGGGTCTAGTTCCAGAGATCCAGAGTCATGTGACCTCAGCCAACCTCACTACGATTCAGCCAGTCATTCGTCTTGCTCACAAACTCACTGATCAGGCCGTGGAACAGGGCAAGCTGCCCAAAAGGATCAGTGCTACTGTCGAAACTTCTAGGGATAACAAACGAAAGTGGGATGGAAATCAGGGTAAGGATGCAAACCCCACTCAGGCCTCAGTTCAGCAAAGGAAGACTGAAAGCAACAAGGGCCCTTAGCAACAGTGTGGCTATCGAGGAAACCACCCCAAGTGTAACAAATGTAACCGACACCACAGTGGGCCATGTGGCAAAAGTCAGTGTCAGCGATGCAACAAGATGGGGCATGAAGCCAAAGACTGCAGGAGCCAGCTTCCAGCCAGGCAGAATCAACAACAACCACAACAGCAACAAGGAAACAACCGTGGATGCTTCAAGTGTGGAGCAACGGGGCACATGCGAAGGGATTGCCCTGAACTGAATCAGAACAACAACAATCTGGGCACTGTGAACAATAACAACAATGCTGGAAATGGTGCAAGAGGAAGGGCTTTTGTGATTGGAGCTGGAGAAGCTAGGAATGATCCCAACGTCGTAGCGGGTAAGTTCCTACTCGATGATCGTTATGTTTCTGTATTGTTTGATTCCGGAGCTGATGCTAGCTATGTATCCTTACGTATTAGTAAGAAGCTTAAACATACGTCTACGTTATTAAGATCTAAGCATACCGTCGAGTTAGCGAACGGTAGAAACATTGAGGCCTCACACGTTATCAGTAACTGCAAACTAGTATTTTCTGGTCAGACCTTTAGCATCGATCTGTTCCCTATCGTTCTTGGAAGTTTCGACGTCGTCATTGGTATGGATTGGTTATCCAAACATCGGGCTGAAATTCTCTGTCAAGAGAAAAAGGTTCGTACTCCCCGTCGTTCTGGCAAACCCCTTATCGTTCAAGGTGACAAAGGTGGAGAAGTCACAGGCATCATTTCATTCTTAAAAGCCCAGAAGTGTTTACGAAAGGGGCACACCGCTATCTTAGCACTTGTCACCGACACACAGAAAAAGGAAAAGAGGATTGAACATTTTCCAGTTGTACGCGACTATCCCGAGGTATTTCCTGAAGAACTACCTGGACTCCCTCCTCACCGTCAGGTCGAATTCCAAATCAAACTAGCTCCCGGGGCCGCACCTATAGCTCGTGCACCTTATCGACTAGCTCCCGCAGAACTGAAGGAACTTTCTACACAACTGCAAGAACTGTTGGACAAGGGATTTATCCGTCCTAGTTCGTCACCCTGGGGAGCACCAGTGCTCTTTGTCAAGAAGAAGGACGGCACATTCCATATGTGCATCGACTATCGTGAGCTGAACAAGGTTACCATCAAGAACCGTTACCCACTCCCACGTATCGACGATCTATTCGATCAATTGCAAGGATCAAGCTACTACTCCAAGATCGATCTGTGATCAGGTTATCATCTGTTGAGAGTCCGCGACGAGGATATCTCCAAGACTGCTTTCAGGACCCGCTATGGCCACTATGAATTTCTCGTCATGCCTTTTGGAATGACCAATGCACCTGCGGTCTTTATGGACCTCATGAACCGAGTGTGCAAACCCTACCTCGACAAGTTTGTGATTGTGTTTATCGACGACATCTTAATCTACTCGAAAAGTCAAGAAGAGCATGAACAACACCTGCGTCTTATTCTCGAACTCCTTCGCAATGAACAGCTATACGCAAAGTTCTCGAAATGTGTTGGGATTGAACCCTACCAGAGGAACAGATAATGTAAAGCCAAAACCAGGTCACAACAGTGGATTCACAATAAGCAGCAGTTTACATTAAGCTTTCCCCTTGAAAGTGGTTTATAACAACTGATGGTCTCTATCCGCTAGTCATATACAACTGCTGCTGGCCCTTCTACTGCTGATCAAATCCCTGAAGCATTCAACACTGCTGGTCTTATCTACTGATGATAAAGCACTGCCCAATCAAGGACTGATCAACCTTGAGGAAAGCACTGACATAAAGGGAGAGCAGCTGTTTAGTGAATTATCTGTTTTATGTATAGTCAGTGGTTAGGTTTAGCAGTGTTTGTGTAAGGACAGTAGATACAGGTTGTTAGGCTGTTAGACGTCGCTTTCATGGTGACGTCAGCTGAGATACCTCAGTGGTTTGGTTTGCCTATAAATGTAACAGTACCCTATACTGTTACATTTGATTCGTCTTGAGTGAGTTCTTCTCCTCAATTCGATCCTTTCATCTTGAGCAATCCAACATTGCGGTATCAGGCTGAGGGGGAGCTTAGCTTGTAAGCATGCTTTGTAATCTTTTGATTGACTTTGTAATCTTTCGACTAATGCAAATCATGTGTTTATCAAACTATTTTCCTCTTTGATTGTGTTTACAAAGTTTGTTGTTCATTTCCGCTGCTCTTAACATGTTTTCATATCCATTGCTCATTCAATTTACACAAACAAGCACAATCATGAGAGCCTCCGATCCTAACAATTGGTATCAGAGCCTGGACAGTCAAAATTCGATCTAACAATCAATTTGACGTAACAGTTCGGCTCAAAATTCATTGATACTAAGGTTGGTTGTAGTCAGTTGAAAAACAGAGTATCGAGTAAATCACATCCAAAGTGGTTACTCAAAAACTCTGTAAATCAACCAAGATGTCATATGACACACAAATTTCACACAACAAGTGATTTCATGCACAAGACACTCATGGTTTCTAGATCTGAAAACAATATCTGTTAAACTATGAGATTATTTTTTTTCTTCAAAATTGATTTCAATTGTTGATGTGTAATCTGTGATGTTTTCATTAAAAACTAAAGTATGAACCTCGGATTAACAAACACCTATGTTAAAACATTAGTGTGTTTGATTTTCTATAAAGAGGGGAATTAAAACTTTAGTTATTCAGATCTTATGTGTTGAAAACAGGTTGAGATCCTCAAAAGGAACAAATCAACTTTGTCTGAATACACTAAGAAAAACAGGGGTCAACATAGTCCGTATCATAAGTAGTGTGAGATTGGTTGAAAACATGTGCAAACATGACCGATTCTCTCAAAACATTACTGCAAAATGATGTTGGATTAAGGTTTCTTTCAATAAAGACCCCCCCCCAGTAAGTATTTCATTACTTATGAATGGGAAGGGTAAAAAGGGAAGAAGAAAATTCATGAAAACTCAAAAGTGTGTTTATCTCAGGATTTTTGAAGACAACAGAAATGAGTATAAACATAAAACACTTGAGAGACAAAGTTTAGGGTAATAATGGTCATTAAGCAACAATGTGCAATCATTGGTTTAAGGAAAAGGTTCAGGTAACCATGGCATTTCCAGTGAATCAGCTTTCAAAAAGGACTAGACAAATTTTTAAAATCATCACAAAGTAACAAGGTCTATAACAAGGCCTTCAAAAACTTTTGTGATCTTGTGTCCTCATGTTTGCAATCAACTGACACGAAAATGGTACCAAACAGTGGTCAAAATTTCCTATCACTATTTGTCAAAACCACTGACCATTTTCATAATCTTGAGAATGAGATAATCATATGTTTATTGAAATTATACCAGTTCCTTTTGGCGCTGTTTTAGAGAATCCTTTAATTTTTTTTAGAAAAGGATTTTCTCTAATAAAGCAGGATATATTATTTTTTTAAGAATAATATATTTTGAACTTTTGCTTGTTTTTTATGGCAATAGTTTCAATTCCCTGTCAAGATATAGTACCTTATTTTTTGTTGGTATTATTGTCCTCATAAATGGGTCAAAAGGAAATGGTACATATGTCAAGGTCATGTCATACTCAGATTTGTTTTAAACATTAATCCATGGTTGATTGCCAAACAGTGCTTAAACTACTGAGGCACTCATGTTTTAATTTAGATATTAAACAAAAATGAGTTGTCTTAGTAAAAAGTTTGTATCATCTGGGGTACTAAACCACTGTCAGAAATCTTTTTCAAAATTGACACGTGGCAATACTCTGAATGTAAATTTCTGAAAAAGCTATCCACTGGTCGCTCTAAAAGTTGCTGAGATACTAGTGCATCAAATTCTTACCACTGTTTTACCCCTAAACACTGCTTTGTTCAAAAATCTGTTTCCTAATTACTATCCACTGCTGAAAGTCAACCACTGATTCTTCATTTTGCTAGACAAGCACTGATGCTCAAAATCAGTGTCTTATCCACTATATACTATCCACTGATAGTAAAAATCTTCCACTGTTTTCACTTTATTACCGTTGTAACTACTGATGCTTGATACATCAGTGGCTCTCAAAACAACTGTCCTCCATTCTACATCCATATCATCAGAGGTTGACACGTGGTCAGTTTTTAGCCTTCAGATCAAAATAACCGCTGCCACATCAGCGATCACTTTTTCCCTAAATAAAACCCTGCCTAAGCCCCCAAACAGGGTTTTACACTGTCGAATTGAATTCCAAAATTCTCTTCTCAAAGCAGTTTCCAACCTTTCTTCTCAAAATCATTCCTCGCCCTTGTAACATCTGTGCTTGTTATCATTATGAATAGTACAATTATCAATAAAACAATGTTATTTGATCCCAATGTTTGTTTGGTTGTGTTTTACATTTTTCATGTTTTGACTTTTATGTAATTTCAAACTCTACATCACTTTCTGGAGAGTTATACGCAAACTGGTGCGTAAACGTACTCAGTTTAATGCGAAAAATACTCCGGAACATCAACATATACTTAACATACCTTAAATAACCCTTACATAACTTAGAAATAAGTTTTAAAGGCTTTGGTATGGCAAAAACAAGTTAATTCGCTTACAAGGACTAAATTTGACAAACTGCGAAAGTATGCCAATTTGAACTGTAACAGACATTCCAGAACATGACCATAAGTTAAACACACCTTAAATATTCTTTACATAGCTTAGAAATAGGCTTTGAGGTGTTCGGTGTGCTAAAATAAACTTTTGGGTCATTCAGGGACTAAAAGTGTCAAAAAGTGCACAAGTTTGCATTTTCGCGCATAACTTACGTTCTGAATACCTCCGGACATCCAAAAATTTATGTAAGCACTAAAATATTTTATTTTAGTGTTTGGCATAAGAAAAATCCATTCGTCGCGCAATTTGGATCGTTTTTCGCGCTTATACGCATTCCGTCGTAATTAAGCGAACATCGCGTAAACACATGACAGGGACTGAAACTGCCACTTTTGAAACTTGTTTCTGATCTGCAGACACTAGGCGGCCCGCGTAAACCATATGCTGTCCCTTACGTGGCCCGTGTCAGGCTATCAGACCAGATTCAGTGTTTTTACAGCCTGTTTGCAGCTGTTTTGAACTTCCAATCCCCTCTCCAAGTGTCAATTCCTTATGGTGGTGAGCAAATTGAGGCACCACAACTTTCCAACAAGTGTACGGCCTTGATCGTGTCCTCTTTTCCAAGAAACGATCTCAACGGTTACCCGAAAACTATAAATACCCACCTCCACCCTTCACTTTTCCTCACAAGAATCTGATCTAAAAGACTCTAAGTTGGAACCATTGTTTCATACCTGAGTTATTTTGATCTAGATTAGCATTCGGGGACCCTTCGTAAGTATTCTTTCGTTCTTTTATTGCTTTTCGAGTCTGAAAGTCAAACTTTGTTTGACTTTCTGCGTTGACCAGTTATGGTCAATGCGAAGTTTGTTTGAACTTCGCAACGTGATTGTAATCACGATGGTTATAGTCCCTTGGGACTATGCCTACTGATTACCACGTTGTCTAGGGTCGTAGGGTAAGCGATCTGATAAATCGCTTATACCTTCGAACCCAACCCAATTGGTCAATCATTAGGATCCGACCAAATACATTAGGTGACCATAGTATATAGGGAATAACCTTCCGAGGTTATACCTTATGGTCGCTTCGTTTAAGTAGTTGTATGATAGGTAGTTTATATGCCTTAGATAAATTACCAAAATACCCCTTTTCATGTATAATCGGTAATTAAGCATATGTAACCTAAACTTTTGTCACATAACTGATTATGTAACATGTTTAGGCATATAACACTTGTCATAGGACTAGTTAGACGTTCCGAACGCGTTTCACGCGAACGACGCGTTAAAGTAGCATAAGCTACCAAAACGGGTCGTAATGGGTCGTAAGCATTTATGTTAGGTTTCATTTAGTATGTAGGCTTTGTTAAACCATATTACACGAGTTTCTATACTCGTTTGGTTTACGAACCCTCATTCTATCCGATCCTCTGATTTAGGTCCGGTTTATTAACATAGTTACCTATATTAGGTACCGTTTGATTCCGAGATCTCTAGCATTGTTTGGTTGTCACTCTAGGACTTCTGAGCAATCTCAAGTGAGTACATAGAACCCCTCTTTTACTGTTTTCCAAACTGTTTTGGGGTGGAACACATGTGCCTACTTGTTACTTTCCTGTTTTCCTGTTTTCACATCATATACTTGCTATGTTCATTAGTACCTTTATAGTACATGATTTTAATACATTTCATGCTATGTATGCCCATTGTGTGCCTACTTAGTACATTGTTTTACATCACATCACATCACATGCTATGTATGTTCATTTGTTGCATACTTAGTACATTTTCATTTCATCACTTGCTTACATTTTGGTATGACATTTGGTTCGTTTAAATGGGACAATACATTCATTAACATTAGCTACGCCGTTCGTTAGTAGGTAGTGGTACCATAGGAATTGACAACTCCCATTTCTGAAATCCTGGGTTTGTGGGGATTGGAAGGAATGACCGAATTCGATATACATAGTTTAGATAAACCTTTAATTTGTTTAAGGGTTTATCGCCACAGTCTCAAGGCTTGGATGTATGCATTTTCACAACACCGCATAAATGTTCATATTCAGTATAGCATGCATTTCCACAAGACATAACATTGATTTAAACCATGTTTTACTTCAATATATTGTTTTGTGCATTTTTTACCTATGGCTTAATGGGTATATTTATACATATATATATTCCACTTGCCATACATGACATTTTGACAAGGTTTACACAAAGACATTTGACATAGACATTTTGACATAAACATTTTGACATGATTTACATTTGACACATAAACATGTTTGACATTTGTTTTACATTACATGATTTACATCTTGACATAAACACTTTGACATATTATCCAATACATTTGACAATTGGTTTAAACATAGACATCTTACATTGTTGGTTTGGTTTGAGTAAGTGATTTAAGTAACGAGGCGTGTGTAATATGATACAAGCATGGTGGATACGCCGCTGATACTTCCTATATATAAGTGATTGTATGGTATTACATATCGTAGCGTTATTTGAATCATTTCAATTTGGAAATATAACATTTTATACAAATAACATACTTTTCACAATACATTGTTTTACAAACAACTTAATTTATACAAACTCATTTCACGTGGTTATTCGCTTAACCACGTATTATTCTTTTATACATATATATATCATTTGGTTTATTTATCACTTTTCAAATGATTTACAAGACAAAGCAAATTACAAGGTTCATGACTAAACATTTTCTTAAACATAAGTCATGAATCCTATTTTCACAAAACCTATGTATCTCACAGGCATTTTTATGCTGACGTACCTATTTTCACATGTGTTTTCAGGAGCTTTTGCGTAGGATGATGATCATGACACTAGGGCGGACCTGTGCCTTAGAGACTTAAAATGAAGATAGACTTTGTTTAATTATGTTATAAACTCTTTGTTTCATGTTTAAGACAATGTAACACTCTTGTTTAATAAATAAAATGTAACTTTGTATGCCATGGTTGTGAAACAATAATTCTGTTACTTACACTCCCCGACGTTTTCCGCCACGTTTTGTATGTTATACGTGGTCGGGGTGTGACAGAAGAGTTGGTATCAGAGCCAATGGTTATAGGGAATTAGGTTATTAGTAATGCTTTGACCTAGACTATAACCTTTCTAGGACCCTAACACGAGTTATCTTGTGTTTAGATCTTAAAACATGCACATCACCTATCCTTAGGTGATTATCAAAGCAAAAAACCAAATTTTCCGAAACGATTTTTGAAAAACAATCATCTATTTTTGGATAATTTATTACAAGGTTTTGAACCCTCTGTTGTAAGGTTTTGAACCCCTTTGAGTTTTTAAAATCTCATCAAGGTTTTGGGTTCTAAATAGTGTGAACACGTGCAAACTGGAAGAGTGAATGCCTGTATTCTGGGTTTTCTGTCTAGGCAAGCACTTCGTATACATCTCATCAGACGCGAGACCAGTTGTGCTTACCTGGGAATTCTTGGGATGAGTGTTCACTTATAGGCGAGTATGTCTTCGCGATACATTATTTTTGACCCATTTACTTTGATTAGTCACTGTGTGTCGTTTGTTTGCTTAGTGAAGCGAACAAATGACCACCATCCTTGCCATTGTCAATTTTTATTTCATCTCATCCTTTTCATTCAATCCTCTCACTCGTTTCCTTTCATGTGTCCTCTTTTTTTTTAGAACGCCTCCTCGACGCGAACACCAGATAGTGACTGCCGAACTGGCAGAAATCATTGCGCAGCAGATGGCTGCTCAATTCCCAGTTTTCATTGCTCAAATGAACCAAGCCAACAACAACAATCATGCTCCATGCAATTTCAAGACTTTTAGCTCGGCTGAACCACTCAAGTTTAGTGGTTCTGAGGGAGCGACTGGGCTTCTTCAATGGTTCAATCGCAAGGTCGAGTTTTCTTCGAGTGTGTTTCAGAAGAGGGCTCTCACATGGTGGAATGGGGTTATGAGAGACCGTGGTGCAGAAGTTGCTCTAGCACAAACTTGGGCCGAACTTAGGGCCCTTATGATGAGGGAGTTCTGTCCTCGTCATGAGCAGCGAGCTTTGGAGAAGGAGTTTGATGACTTGAAACAAGACAGTGGCGAGCACAGGGCATATACCGATAGGTTTGAGGAGTTGAGTCTGCTTTGCCCAACGATGGTCACCCCACTCGACAAGGCTATCGAAAGGTACATCGATGGTCTACCTGACTCGGTACAAGACATCATTACTGGTAGTAACCCTGCCACACTCTGTCAGGCGATCGAGTTATCAGCGACTTTGACTGAGTCACAGATTCGGAAGAAAAAGTTACACAGGAAGGGTGACAAGGGCAAGAAACAGTCGTCTGACAAGGAAGATAGCAAGAAAGGTCAAAACAAGAATGGGAAGGATTCTGGTTCATCAAAGAGGGCAAGGAAGCGTAAGGCTTCCCAAAACTATGCTGTCACTGCCCAAGCTAACCAGGCAGCTCCCAACCAACCCGCACAGCCTCCAGCGAAGAAACCTTATGCAGGAAATGCACCTTTGTGCAATAGATGCAACAATCACCATCAGCCGCAACTTCCGTGCCGTTTCTGTACTAACTGTGGGAAGTCAGGCCATCTTGCCAATGTTTGTCGGTTTGCTCAGAACCGGGCAGTTCAGAACCCGGCTCAGCAAGTTGCTCAGCCTCCTGCTCAGCAACAGGGTCAAGCTGCACGACCACACTACCCACCAGGTGCTTGTTATAACTGTGGGGATCTGACCCACTACCGTAACCAGTGCCCAAGATTGGCGAATGCAAACCAGAATCAGGCTCAGGCTCGAGGGCGAGCTTTTAACATGAATGCCCAAGAGGCGCAGGCGGACGATAATGTGGTGAACGGTACGTTCTTTATTAATAATCAGCCTGCATCTGTTCTTTTTTATTCGGGTACTGATAAGAGTTTTGTGTCTTTATCTTTTGAGCCATTGCTTCGAGTGTCTAGAACGAAACTAGGTAAACCTTTGACAGTAGAAGTTGCTAATGGTGAACCCATTGTTCTTAATTCTGTTCTTCGCAATTGTCAGTTAAACCTTAACGACCATCTTTTTCCTATTGACCTCACGCCTATGCAACTTGGAAGCTTCGACATTATTGTGGGTATGGATTGGTTAGCCAAGCATCGTGCAGAGATAGTTTGTTTTGAGAAGGTTGTTCGTGTGCCGCTTCCGACAGGCGAGATCCTACAGGTTCGTGGTGAGAAACCTGCTGGTGGTCTCAAACTCATGTCTTGTTTTAAAGCTCGGAAGTATCTGCGAAAGAACTATGTGGCCTTCTTGGCACATGTTACAGCAGATAAAGGCAAAGGTAAGTCTAATTCAGATATTCCTGTCGTTCGGGATTATTCTGAAGTATTCTCCGAAGAGTTACCTGGTCTACCCCCAGCACGCCAAGTCGAGTTCCGTATTGATCTCGTACCTGGTGCAAATCCCATTGCCAGAGCTCCATATCGTCTTGCACTGTCCGAGATGCAAGAGTTGTCTAAGCAGCTTCAGGAGCTTTCAGATAAAGGTTTTATCCGTCCTAGCTTTTCACCTTGGGGTGCTCCCGTCCTTTTTGTCAAGAAGAAGGATGGATCTTTTAGGATGTGTATCGATTATCGTGAGCTTAACAAGCTTACCATCAAGAATCGATATCCCCTACCTCGCATCGATGATCTCTTTGATCAGTTACAAGGCGCTTCTTATTTTTCGAAGATAGATCTGCGATCTGGATATCATCAACTTCGGGTGCATGAAGAAGATATTCCCAAGACAGCGTTCCGCACTCGATATGGGCATTATGAGTTCACAGTCATGCCATTCGGTTTGACTAATGCTCCGGATGTTTTCATGGACTTAATGAATAGGGTCTGCAAGCCTTATTTGGATCTTTTCGTCATTGTTTTTATTGACGACATCTTGATTTATTCTAAGACGCGAGCTGATCATGAGCAACATCTTCGTCTTACTCTGGAACTCCTAAAGAAAGAGCAACTTTTCGCCAAATTCTCCAAGTGTGAATTCTGGCTTAAAGAAGTTCAATTTTTAGGACATATTATCAACGAACAAGGTATTCATGTAGATCCCTCCAAGATCAGTGCGATTAAGGATTGGGATACGCCTACTACTCCTACTGAAGTTCGTTCTTTTCTTGGTCTAGCGGGTTATTATCGCCGCTTCATAGAAAACTTCTCGAAGATTGCAGTTCCTCTAACTGCTCTAACTCAGAAGAACAAACCCTTTGATTGGGGATTCAAACAAGAGGAAGCTTTTCAAAACTTGAAGCAGAAGCTTTGTGACGCGCCTGTTCTAACTTTGCCTGAGGGCAATGATGATTTCGTCGTTTATTATGATGCATCAAAATTGGGTCTTGGCTGTGTCCTGATGCAAAGGAACAAAGTCATAGCATATGCATCAAGGCAGTTGAAAATACATGAGAAGAACTACACCACTCATGATCTTGAGTTGGGTGCAGTTGTTTTCGCTCTAAAAATCTGGAGACACTATTTGTACGGTACAAAATGTGTGGTTTTCATGGACCACAAAAGTCTTCAGCATATCTTCAATCAGAAAGAACTCATCATGAGGCAACGACGCTGGGTTAAGCTCCTAAACGACTACGACTGCGAAATTCGCTACCATCCTGGTAAGGCGAATGTCGTGGCCGATGCATTGAGTCGTAAGGAACGAACTAAGCTTCATTGTGTTCGTGTTCAATCTGTTATTCAAGCTCGATCCGATATCCAAGCAAGCATTTCTCAGGCTCAACAATCTTGTGTTTCACAAGGTTTGATGGATAAGGAATTTCCCTATCACATAACACCTGATCTAGAACTGAAGGACAATGGATCATATTACTTCATGGACCGTTTGTGGGTCCCAAGCCAGGATGATCTTCGTACCTTGCTTATGGATGAAGCCCATAAGTCTCGTTATTCTATTCATCCGGGCTCAGATAAGATGTATAAGGATCTTCGTATTCAGTATTGGTGGCCTGGTATGAAGAAAGACATTGCCTTATACGTATCAAAACGCCTTACTTGTCTTAAGGTTAAGGTTGAACATCAACGTCCTTTGGGTTTATTGGTGCAACCAGAGATCCCAGTTTGGAAATGGGAAAACATTACTATGGATCTTGTTACCAAACTTCCACGCACAAAGAAAGGTCATGATGCCATCTGGGTAGTCGTTGATCGTCTTACTAAGTCAGCACATTTCTTGCCAACCCGTGAGGATTTTTCTGCTGACAAACTTGCTAAAATCTATGTAGATGAAATTGTAGCTCGACATGGTGTTCCTTTGAACATCATTTCTGACAGAGATGCTCGTTTCACTTCTCATTTTTGGAGAACCATGCAATCTGCTATGGGGACCCAACTTAATCTGAGCACAGCTTATCATCCGCAAACGGATGGTCAATCTGAAAGAACAATCCAGACTCTGGAGGATATGCTTAGAGCTTGTGTAATCGACTTTGGTGGTAGTTGGGATTCACATCTTTCATTAATTGAATTCTCCTACAACAACAGTTATCACACCAGCATCAAAATGGCTCCTTTCGAAGCTCTCTATGGTCGAAAATGTCGTTCACCAGTCTGCTGGAATGAGATCGGTGAGGCCCAGTGTGACACCCCAGGAAAAGCCAGTAAACACCGCAACTTAACTAGCTTCCTCAGTAACCACGCGCTAAATTTCAGGACGAAATTCTCTTAACAGGGGGAGAATGTGACAACCCTCAAATTTACATGTATCTGTACAATTTATTTAATAAATGGTCCTGAATATTTAGCTGCTCTCTGATTACTGTGTTATACTTACATGTGCGTGTTAGCATACTAGTAGTATGCAGAAAAACTTGACTAAATGGTCCTGAATATTTTCTTATATGTTAGGAATTTATTTCGTTACAAAAATATATAAATAAGACACATTACGGTACAATTAAACACTTTAACGGAACAGTATCCGACCGAAGAACCAGACATTACCCGGGGCACCAAATATTTGTCAAACACATTATTTAATTATTCTTGGCTAGTCATGATCCCCGTATGCCATAACACCCGCTAAAAAGTTGCTAACTAAACATATCATTCTAATACCTACTTTCTAGTTGGGAAATATTTACATCAAAGCCCCCCCCCCCAACGATTTTAGTCCCCATGGGACCCAACATATCATTCTCTCCATACTTCATATATATGGCAAGATTATATTTCAATTCTTTATTAGATTGTTGCTTCCTAATCTATCCAAAATATGTGAAGATGATTATGAAGCATGGCCATAAGATCTTACAATCAATTCAAGTCTTACACACCTTCACACTCCACTCAACCTCACTACTCTCTCTCTCTATTCGGTTTCCCCAAACCGAACCCACCTCCCTCTCTCTTGTCATCTTCATCTTCATCACTTATAAGTTTCATTTAAGCTTTGAAGAACAACCATGGAAGGTGCATCTTGAAGGAGCTTGTTTCAAGACTTTTCACCATCGTTTCCTTTTCAACTTTGCACTAGATTCATCCCTAGCTATAAGCTAGTAGTAAGTCCTTTGTTACACTCTTGTTAATCTTGTTTAATCTCGTTTCTATGATCAAAGGGTGTAGTATGTTTAAAATCACTAAAGTGTCAAGAACAAATAGATAAATATAAAAGTTTACTTATGATTGATACATAAAGATGAAAACTTGTTGGTTTAAGGGTGGTTAATGTATATATGATGTTTGATCATCAAACTTTTGATAAACCCGTTGTTCGGATACTTGTTAATACGTTTTAGTAACATTTAAACCACAAAACAGCAAGCTGAGTAATGATTTCAGCCGACTTCATCAGGCTGTAAACGGGCCATAACTTAACGAAAAATGTATTTTCTGAAGCCTAGATTTATGTGTTATAAAATACGGTTCTAATGGCACCGGAATCGTAATTTTTGGACTCCGTTTACTATTTTTAAAGTGTTAATTTGTAACAGCAACTTAAGCTGAATTTTGACAGCAATAAATGGGTGTCATACTTTCAGTCATAACCTGAGTTTTGTGATGAATCGGACCATGAAATTTGTACAGAAGATGAAAACCGATGCATTTGTAATTACTCCGCTGGAATTTCGTAAATCGGACACTTGATGAATTTTTAATAAATTGTTCCGTGGACTGTGGTCAGAAATACATAAATCTGAGTTCAGTCCGGAATATGAATTTTTATAAAATATTGGTAATTAAACGGACCCCGATATTTTTACACAATAAAATATGGAACGTTTAAGACATCCTGTAAAAATTTGGGAATTTTTGGAATAACTTAACTATTTTATTAAAATGTCCGAAAACAGTCGGTTTTGAATATAAATGCTGAAATGACATAAGTTGTGACTCGCGTGTCTAAATGTCGAGTATGCTAACTGTGAATGGTCTAACATGTTATATATGTTATGTGCATTATCGTATGTTTGATTTTGAGTGGGGAATGGATGGGAAACTTGGATGGGCATAAACTGCTAAAGTGATGCATGATATGTGATAGATACGTGTAGGAACTTTGTGCTCTAATTGAAAGTCACTAAATGACTAACTGGTAATTATATTTGGACGTGATTGACCGACTTTGACTGTTAGCTATATTTGAGAATCTAACCGAGCAAACCGAGGTGAGTTCACACTCCTTCTAAGGCATGGGATTCCCAGGGGTTGGGAATGGGAGTGAATAACTACTTGTACTATCATTACTATTAAACTAATTGTTTTACTATCCTCAGATTGAAGGGCACGTACGTAAAACCTACGTACACACATACTTACTACTGTCCTCGGATTGCAGGGCATGTACGTAAAACCTACGTACACGATCATAAGACCATCAACTCTATCACTTTAAGTCCCTCATTTATCGACTTAATCGCCGAGGCCTATGGCGAGCGGGTCATTAGTTAATAGCGCTATTAGGTTTAACAAACCTCACACCGTGCCAGTCGGACGGGCGTGTACTAATGGACTATGGGCAAAGGGTTAATGCTGATAGACATTGACTTAGGGCACCTCTTATATTTTCGTAGCAGTCGATACGCGTGGTCTAGTAACACATGGGAAACCCCCACTAATCTTCGCAAACATGTCAGAAAGACCGCGATGCAAGCTTATACGATACATGGTTTTCAAAACAAACAGATGATTTACGAAACGAATGCGATAACTAAACAACCAACTGTGAATTCACTCAACTTTGTTGTTGACTCGTTGTTACATGCCTTACAGGTCGCTAAACATTTGGAGCTTGCACGAGGAAGGAGTCGTTGTGGTGTGCGGACGGTTATGTCCAGTGTTTAATGTTTAAAACATTATGAACTTATTAAACCTATGTGTTGGACTTTAAACTTATGAACTGCGAACTTATGTTTTGAACTTTACGTTTATGCTTCCGCTGTCTAAATTAAAAACTTGGTTAACTAGCTTTTGGTCACCAATCGTATTGTGGTTGTCTTTATTTACTTAAGTACGTTGTTCAGTATGATTGGTGGCTCGATCCTGGTCACGTCACGCCTCCAAGCGGTGGAACTCCGCATGGTGGATTTTGGGGGTGTGACAGATTGGTATCAGAGCCATTGGTTATAGTGAACTTGGTTTTAAAAAGGGAAAAGCTTTTTGATAAAACCAGACTATAACCTGTACAGTGCTCAACGATCCACAACGACGCTTCGCTCCACGTGCAAGACTCGACACCATAAGTGGTATGATTTATGTTATATTGTCGGTTAGATAGTTCTCACTGTGCATTTGATAATGTGGTAATTGCTATTTGAACCTTGCGTGCTTACTCTCCACTATCGTCCCACACTTACGCACTTTCGCGACACTTTTCTCACCTACGTTATTTCGTTGTGAAGATCATGGGTGGACGTTTGAACTTAACTCAAGCCCAACTGACGGCTTTGATCAACGAACGAGTTGCTGAGGCACTCGCAGCTGTCCCTGCAGGAGGTATAACCTGCCATATCAACTCACCTTAGGATGTTTAGATCCTACCTTCGGAAACCAACCCTCGTGCTTAACTTTGTCTTTTATTCTCGCACAACAGGTCAACATGCTCAGCCTCCTATGTGCACGTTCAAGACGTTCATGGACTGCCGACCTACCACTTTCAGTGGCACCGAAGGAGCAGTGGGCCTTCTTCACTGGTTTGAAAAGCTTGAGTCAGTTTTCGAGATGTGCGAATGCCCCAAAGACCGTAGGGTGAAATATGCTACCGGAACACTTGAAGGAGCTGCGTTAACCTGGTGGAAGGCGCAGGTTCAACTACTAGGACTGGCAGTTGCTAATGCCACACCCTGGAATGGTTTCAAAGAGCTGATCAAGGAGGAGTACTGTAGTCGGGATGACATCCACAAACTAGAAGTGGAATTTTACAATCTGAAGATGACGGGGTCTGAGATTGAGGCGTATACTAAGAGGTCAAACGAGCTGGCCATCCTGTGTCCAACTATGGTGGACCCTCCCATCTAACGTATTGAGCTGTACCTCAAGGGCCTTGTACCAGAGATTCAAAGTCACGTAACTTCAGCCAACCTGGGCACCATTCAGCAAATTATCAAGTTGGCTCATCGACTCACTGACCAGGCGGTGGAGCAAAACAGGCTGCCCAAACGAATCAGTGCCACAGCTACTTCTGATGCACTTACCGACAACAAGCGAAAATGGGATGGAAACTCCAGTAAGGGTTCTGCTTCGGGTCAGTCTCAGCAGCGAAGGACTGATGACTACCAGAGTCCTGGTCAGCAATCCTCCGGTAATCAAGGACAGGGTGGGTATCGAGGAAACCACCCAAAGTGCAACAAATGTAACAGATACCATAGCGGTCAATGCAACAAAGGACATTGTCAGAGGTGTCTCAAGATGGGTCATGAAGCCAAGGATTGCAGAAGCTCACGTCCTGCGAATCAGAATCACCAACAACAACAAGCCCCACAGAACCACCAGCAGCAGCATCAGCAGGGAAATAAAGGATGTTTTCAGTGTGGTGCTGAAGGACACTTTAAGAAGAACTGTCCCCAGCTTAACCAGAATCAGAACAACAACAACAACCAGGGAAACGGGAACAACAATGGAGGCAACAATGGGGGTAACAACAATGGTAATGGAGCAAGGGGTCGTGCTTTCGTGATTGGTCAGGGTGATGCAAGGAACGATCCCAACGTAGTGATGGGTAAGTTTCTTCTGGATGATTTCTTTGTTACTGTTTTATTCGATTCGGGTGCCGATACTAGTTACGTGTCCTTAAAAGTTAGCCAAATGCTTAAGCGCACTCCAACACTTCTGAACACCAAACACACGGTAGAACTAGCTAACGGTAAAGGTCTTGAAGCCACACATGTAGTTAAAGGGTGTAACCTCGTCTTAGCTGGTCAGACTTTCTCTATCGATCTTATTCCTATCACACTGGGTAGTTTCGACGTCGTTATTGGAATGGATTGGCTATCTCATCATCAAGCAGAG
The DNA here is from genome assembly GCA_030545235.1 of Helianthus tuberosus. Classification (NCBI taxonomy): domain Eukaryota; kingdom Viridiplantae; phylum Streptophyta; class Magnoliopsida; order Asterales; family Asteraceae; genus Helianthus; species Helianthus tuberosus. The sequence goes on from CM060357.1 coordinate 110,916,801, forward strand.
ATTGTTTGCAAGGAGAAAATCGTCCGCATTCCTCGTTCTGGTGAAGACCCTCTTATGATTCATGGCGACAAGAGTGGTGCTGTCGAAGGCATCATCTCTTTCCTTAAGGCCCAGAAATGTCTACGAAAGGGCCACACTGCCATTCTAGTGCTCATTACTGACACATCAACGGAAGAAAAGAGAATTGAAGACATTCCTATTGTGCGCGATTTTCCTGAGGTATTCCCCGAGGAATTACCTGGTCTTCCGTCCCATCGTCAAGTTGAGTTTCAAATAGAGCTAGCTCCTGGGGCAGCACCAGTAGCTCGAGCACCTTATCGTCTAGCTCCATCAGAACTCAAAGAACTGTCTACACAACTACAAGAACTCTTGGAAAAGGGTTTTATACGTCCTAGCTCTTCGCCCTGGGGAGCTCCAGTACTATTCGTGAAGAAGAAAGATGGTACTTTCAGAATGTGTATTGACTATCGCGAGCTTAACAAGGTGACTGTGAAGAATCGTTATCCTCTTCCACGTATTGACGACTTATTCGACCAGCTGCAAGGGTCGAGCTATTACTCCAAGATTGACTTGAGATCGGGATACCATCAGCTGAGGGTCCGAGATGAGGACGTCTCCAAAACAGCATTCAGAACTCGTTACGGCCATTACGAGTTTCTGGTTATGCCATTCGGGATGACGAATGCACCAGCGGTCTTCATGGATCTCATGAACCGAGTATGCAAACCTTACCTGGATAAGTTCGTTATTGTGTTCATCGACGATATCCTGATCTATTCTAGGAGTCAGGAGGAACACGAGCAGCATCTGCGACTTATGCTTAAACGTCTTCGAAAGGAGCAGTTGTATGCTAAGTTTTCGAAATGTGACTTCTGGCTTCGCGAAGTCCACTTTCTAGGCCATGTGGTAAATAAGGATGGGATCCATGTTGATCCATCCAAGGTTGACTCAATCAAGAACTGGCCTGCACCCCGCACACCAACAGAAATCCGCCAATTCTTGGGTTTGGCAGGATATTACAGAAGGTTTATCAAGGATTTCTCCAAGATTGCGCAACCTCTCACTTCACTGACTCAGAAGGGTGTCATCTATCGTTGGGGTGATGCACAAGAGTCCGCATTTCAACATCTAAAGGATAGACTTTGTAGCGCGCCTATCCTCTCATTGCCCGAAGGCACCGATGATTTAGTGGTTTACTGCGATGCTTCCATTCAAGGACTTGGTTGCGTGTTGATGCAACGTGACAAGGTCATTGCCTACGCATCACGCCAACTCAAGGTTCATGAAAGAAATTACACTACTCACGATCTAGAACTGGGAGCAGTTGTTTTCGCGCTTAAGATATGGAGACATTACCTGTACGGTACCAAGTGCACCATTTACACCGATCACAGGAGTCTCGAGCATATCTTCAAGAAAAAGGAGTTAAACATGTGTCAACGCCGATGGGTTGAGCTCTTGAATGATTATGAATGCGCTATCAAGTATCATCCGGGCAAGGCTAATGTTGTGGCCGATGCCCTCAGTCGAAAGGATACTCTACCTAAGCGTGTACGTGCTTTACAGCTTACCATCCAATCCAACCTTCCCGCTCAGATTCGCGATGCTCAGGTTGAAGCATTGAAGGCAGAGAACACCAGGGCTGAGTCCTTACGAGGATCGAGGCAGCGGCTAGAACAAAAGGAAGACGGCGCTTACTATGTAACAGGGCGCATCTGGGTTCCACTTTATGGAAACTTACCCGAGCTTGTGATGGACGAAGCGCACAAGTCTCGTTATTCGGTACATCCTGGTTCGGATAAAATGTACCACGACCTCAAGACTACGTATTGGTGGCCTGGCATGAAAGCCCATATAGCAACCTACGTCAGCAAGTGCTTGACTTGTGCGAGAGTCAAGTCTGAATATCAGAAACCATCAGGCCTACTTCAACAACCAGAGATCCCGAAATGGAAATGGGAGCAAATTTCCATGGATTTCGTTACCAGCCTGCCCAGATCTCAACGCGGAAACGATACCATTTGGGTGATCGTAGATCGACTGACCAAGTCTGCACATTTTCTGGCTATCAAAGAAACGGATAAGTTTTCTACTCTTGCAGACATTTATCTAAAGGAAGTAGTGTCAAGGCACGGAGTGCCAACCTCCATCATTTCTGATCGTGACACGCGTTTTACTTCAGAACTGTGGCAAGCAATGCACAAGTCCTTTGGCTCACGTTTAGATATGAGCACCGCTTATCACCCGCAGACGGATGGGCAATCTGAACGCACCATCCAAACCCTTGAAGACATGCTTAGGGCATGTGTAATCGATTTTGGTAATGGCTGGGAAAAGCACCTCCCGCTAGTGGAGTTTTCGTATAACAACAGCTACCACACCAGCATCCAAGCCGCTCCGTTTGAGGCATTATACGGACGCAAATGCCGATTACCTCTCTGTTGAGCAGAAGTTGGTGACAGCCAAATCACTGGCCCAGAACTTGTGGTAGATACCACCGAGAGAATTGCTCAGATACGACAGCGAATGGCGGCAGCTCGTGACCGTCAGAAAAGCTATGCTGATAAGGGAAGAAAACCACTCGAGCTCCAGGTTGGGGATTGAGTGCTACTCAAAGTCTCACCTTGGAAAGGTGTAGTCCGCTTTGGCAAACGAGGCAAACTCAATCCGCGTTATGTCGGACCATTCGAAGTCACCGAGAAAATTGGCAAAGTCGCCTACAGGTTAAACCTACCTGAAGAACTCAGTGGAGTTCACAATGTTTTCCATGTGTCGAATCTGAAGAAGTGTCTGTCAGATGAGACCCTCATAGTTCCTCTTAAGGAACTCACAATCGACGACCAGCTGCGATTCATCGAGGAACCGGTAGAGATTACGGATCGAGATGTTAAGATCCTCAAGCACACCAGGATACCTCTGGTCTGAGTTCGTTGGAATGCTCGTCGTGGCCCAGAGTATACCTGGGAACGAGAAGACCAAATGAAACTCAAGTATCCCCGGCTGTTTAAGAAAAACGCAACCACTACTGAGGCTGAAGCTACTGCAGAATTTCGGGACGAAATTCCAAATCAACGGGGGGATGATGTGACACCCCAGGAAAAGCCAGTAAACACCGCAACTTAACTAGCTTCCTCAGTAACCACGCGCTAAATTTCGGGACGAAATTCTCTTAACAGGGGGAGAATGTGACAACCCTCAAATTTACATGTATCTGTACAATTTATTTAATAAATGGTCCTGAATATTTAGCTGCTCTCTGATTACTGTGTTATACTTACATGTGCGTGTTAGCATACTAGTAGTATGCAGAAAAACTTGACTAAATGGTCCTGAATATTTTCTTATATGTTAGGAATTTATTTCGTTACAAAAATATATAAATAAGACACATTACGGTACAATTAAACACTTTAACGGAACAGTATCCGACCGAACAACCAGACATTACCCGGGGCACCAAATATTTGTCAAACACATTATTTAATTATTCTTGGCTAGTCATGATCCCCGTATGCCATAACACCCGCTAAAAAGTTGCTAACTAAACATATCATTCTAATACCTACTTTCTAGTTGGGAAATATTTACATCAAAGCCCCCCCCCCCCCCAACGATTTTAGTCCCCATGGGACCCAACATATCATTCTCTCCATACTTCATATATATGGCAAGATTATATTTCAATTCTTTATTAGATTGTTGCTTCCTAATCTATCCAAAATATGTGAAGATGATTATGAAGCATGGCCATAAGATCTTACAATCAATTCAAGTCTTACACACCTTCACACTCCACTCAACCTCACTACTCTCTCTCTCTATTCGGTTTCCCCAAACCGAACCCACCTCCCTCTCTCTTGTCATCTTCATCTTCATCACTTATAAGTTTCATTTAAGCTTTGAAGAACAACCATGGAAGGTGCATCTTGAAGGAGCTTGTTTCAAGACTTTTCACCATCGTTTCCTTTTCAACTTTGCACTAGATTCATCCCTAGCTATAAGCTAGTAGTAAGTCCTTTGTTACACTCTTGTTAATCTTGTTTAATCTCGTTTCTATGATCAAAGGGTGTAGTATGTTTAAAATCACTAAAGTGTCAAGAACAAATAGATAAATATAAAAGTTTACTTATGATTGATACATAAAGATGAAAACTTGTTGGTTTAAGGGTGGTTAATGTATATATGATGTTTGATCGTCAAACTTTTGATAAACCCGTTGTTCGGATACTTGTTAATACGTTTTAGTAACATTTAAACCACAAAACAGCAAGCTGAGTAATGATTTCAGCCGACTTCATCAGGCTGTAAACGGGCCATAACTTAACGAAAAATGTATTTTCTGAAGCCTAGATTTATGTGTTATAAAATACGGTTCTAATGGCACCGGAATCGTAATTTTTGGACTCCGTTTACTATTTTTAAAGTGTTAATTTGTAACAGCAACTTAAGCTGAATTTTGACAGCAATAAATGGGTGTCATACTTTCAGTCATAACCTGAGTTTTGTGATGAATCGGACCATGAAATTTGTACAGTAGATGACAACCGATGCATTTGTAATTACCCCACTGGAATTTCGTAAATCGGACACTTGATGAATTTTTAATAAATTGTTCCGTGGACTGTGGTCAGAAATACATAAATCTGAGTTCAGTCCGGAATATGAATTTTTATAAAATATTGGTAATGAACCGGACCCCGATATTTTTACACAATAAAACATGGAACGTTTAAGACATCCTGTAAAAATTTGGGAATTTTTGGAACAATTTAACTATTTTATTAAAATGTCCGAAAACAGTCGGTTTTGAATATAAATGCTGAAATGACATAAGTTGTGACTCGCGTGTCTAAATGTCGAGTATGCTAACTGTGAATGATCTAACATGTTATATATGTTATGTGCATTATCATATGTTTGATTTTGAGTGGGGAATGGATGGGAAACTTGGACGGGCATAAACCGCTAAAGTGATGCATGATATGTGATAGATACGTGTAGGAACTTTGTGCTCTAATTGAAAGTCACTAAATGACTAACTGGTAATTATATTAGGACGTGATTGACCGACCTTGACTGTTAGCTATATTTGAGAATCTAACCGAGCAAACCGAGGTGAGTTCACACTCCTTCTAAGGCATGGGATTCCCAGGGGTTGGGAATGGGATTGAATAACTACTTGTACTATCATTACTATTAAACTAATTGTTTTACTATCCTCAGATTGAAGGGCACGTACGTAAAACCTACGTACACACATACTTACTACTGTCCTCGGATTGCAGGGCATGTACGTAAAACCTACGTACACGATCATAAGACCATCAACTCTATCACTTTAAGTCCCTCATTTATCGACTTAATCGCCGAGGCCTATGGCGAGCGGGTCATTAGTTAATAGCGCTATTAGGTTTAACAAACCTCACACCGTGCCAGTCGGACGGGCGTGTACTAATGGACTATGGGCAAAGGGTTAATGCTGATAGACATTGACTTAGGGCACCTCTTATATTTTCGTAGCAGTCGATACGCGTGGTCTAGTAACACATGGGAAACCCCCACTAATCTTCGCAAACATGTCAGAAAGACCGCGATGCAAGCTTATACGATACATGGTTTTCAAAACGAACAGATGATTTACGAAACGAATGCGATAACTAAACAACCAACTGTGAATTCACTCAACTTTGTTGTTGACTCGTTGTTACATGCCTTACAGGTCGCTAAACATTTGGAGCTTGCACGAGGAAGGAGTCGTTGTGGTGTGCGGACGGTTATGTCCAGTGTTTAATGTTTAAAACATTATGAACTTATTAAACCTATGTGTTGGACTTTAAACTTATGAACTGCGAACTTATGTTTTGAACTTTACGTTTATGCTTCCGCTGTCTAAATTAAAAACTTGGTTAACTAGCTTTTGGTCACCAATCGTATTGTGGTTGTCTTTATTTACTTAAGTACGTTGTTCAGTATGATTGGTGGCTCGATCCTGGTCACGTCACGCCTCCAAGCGGTGGAACTCCGCATGGTGGATTTTGGGGGTGTGACACCCATCTTACTGGACCTGCCCTCATTTTAGAGACAACTGACAAGATTAAGAAAGTTCGTGATAACCTTCAGACAGCTAGAAGCCGTCAAAAGAGTTACGCGGACCCAAAACGCAAGCCCTTGGAATTTCAAGTCGGTGATCGTGTATTACTTAAGGTCTCACCTTGGAAAGGTGTGATCAAATTTGGAAAGAAAGGAAAACTTGCACCAAGATACGTTGGACCATTCAAGATCGTCGAAAGAATCGGTAAGGTAGCCTACAGACTGGAGTTACCTCCTGAACTTGGAAATGTTCATCCAACTTTTCACGTGTCCAATCTCAATAGGTGTTTAGCTGATGAGAACCTCCACATACCACTTGACGAAATTCGTGTTGACAAAACACTGAAATTTGTTGAGAAACCAGTGGAAATCATGGAACGTGAAGTCAAGTGGCTTAAACGCAAGCGCATTCCTTTGGTCAAAGTTCGCTGGGAAGCTAAACGTGGACCCGAGTTCACTTGGGAATGCGAAGATCAAATGAAGGCAAAATATCCGCATCTTTTTCCACGAGTTTCCTCTAAATAAATTTCGGGACGAAATTTCCACAAGTAGGGGAGACTGTAACATCTGTGCTTGTTATCATTATGAACAGTACAATTATCAATAAAACAATGTTATTTGATCCCAATGTTTGTTTGGTTGTGTTTTACATTTTTCATGTTTTGACTTTTATGTAATTTCAAACTCTACATCGCTTTCTGGAGAGTTATACGCAAACTGGTGCGTAAACGTACTCAGTTTAATGCGACAAATACTCCGGAACATCAACATATACTTAACATACCTTAAATAACCCTTACATAACTTAGAAATAAGTTTTAAAGGCTTTGGTATGGCAAAAACAAGTTAATTCGCTTACAGGGACTAAATTTGACAAACTGCGAAAGTATGCCAATTTGAACTGTAACAGAAATTTCGAAACATGACCATAAGTTAAACACACCTTAAATATCCTTTACATAGCTTAGAAATAGGCTTTGAGGTGTTCGGTGTGCTAAAATAAACTTTTGGGTCATTCAGGGACTAAAAGTGTCAAAAAGTGCACAAGTTTGCATTTTCGCGCATAACTTACATTCTGAATACCTCCGGACATCCAAAAATTTATGTAAGCACTAAAATATTTTATTTTAGTGTTTGGCATAAGAAAAATCCATTCGTCGCGCAATTTGGATCGTTTTTCACGCTTATACGCATTCCGTCGTAATTAAGCGAACATCACGATCGTACGGCCAAACGAACCGACATCCGAGATATTTTTGAACATGTTTCATGTCCACAATGTTTAGACATCATGTTAGGGCCTTAAAATTGGCTTAACGGGCCTTAAACATGTCGAAAATGGCTTAAACACATGACAGGGACTGAAACTGCCACTTTTGAAACTTGTTTCTGATCTGCAGACACTAGGCGGCCCACGTAAACCTTATGCTGTCCCTTACGCGGCCCGCGTCAGGCTATCAGACCAGATTCAGTGTTTTTACAGCATGTTTGCAGCTGTTTTGCACTTCCAATCCCCTCTCCAAGTGTCAATTCCTTATGGTGGTGAGCAAATTGAGGCACCACAACTTTCCAACAAGTGTACGGCCTTGATCGTGCCCTCTTTTCCAAGAAACGATCTCAACGGTTACCCGAAAACTATAAATACCCACCTCCACCCTTCACTTTTCCTCACAAGAATCTGATCTAAAAGACTCTAAGTTGGAACCATTGTTTCATACCTGAGTTATTTTGATCTAGATTAGCATTCGGGGACCCTTCGTAAGTATTCTTTCATTCTTTTATTGCTTTTCGAGTCTGAAAGTCAAACTTTGTTTGACTTTCTGCGTTGACCAGTTATGGTCAATGCGAAGTTCGTTTGAACTTCGCAACGTGATTGTAATCACGATGGTTATAGTCCCTTGGGACTACGCCTACTGATTACCACGTTGTCTAGGGTCGTAGGGTAAGCGATCTGATAAATCGCTTATACCTTCGAACCCGACCCAATTGGTCGATCATTAGGATCCGACCAAATACATTAGGTGACCATAGTATATAGGGAATAACCTTCCGAGGTTATACCTTATGGTCGCTTCGTTTAAGTAGTTGTATGATAGGCAGTTTATATGCCTTAGATAAATTACCAAAATACCCCTTTTCATGTATAATCGGTAATTAAGCATATGTAACCTAAACTTTTGTCACATAACTGATTATGTAACATGTTTAGGCATATAACACTTGTCATAGGACTAGTTAGACGTTCCGAACGCGTTTCACGCGAACGACGCGTTAAAGTAGCATAAGCTACCAAAACGGGTCGTAATGGGTCGTAAGCACTTATGTTAGGTTTAATTTAGTATGTAGGCTTTGTTAAACCATATTACACGAGTTTCTATACTCGTTTGGTTTACGAACCCTCATTCTATCCGATCCTCCGATTTAGGTCCGGTTTATTAACATAGTTACCTATATTAGGTACCGTTTGATTCCGAGATCTCTAGCATTGTTTGGTTGTCACTCTAGGACTTCTGAGCAATCTCAAGTGAGTACATAGAACCCCTCTTTTACTGTTTTCCAAACTGTTTTGGGGTGGAACACATGTGCCTACTTGTTACTTTCCTGTTTTCCTGTTTTCACATCATATACTCGCTATGTTCATTAGTACCTTTATAGTACATGATTTTAATACATTTCATGCTATGTATGCCCATTGTGTGCCTACTTAGTACATTGTTTTACATCACATCACATCACATGCTATGTATGTTCATTTGTTGCATACTTAGTACATTTTCATTTCATCACATGCTTACATTTTGGTATGACATTTGGTTCGTTTAAATGGGACAATACATTCATTAACATTAGCTACGCCGTTCGTTAGTAGGTAGTGGTACCATAGGAATTGACAACTCCCATTTCTGAAATCCTGGGTTTGTGGGGATTGGAAGGAATGACCGAATTCGATATACATAGTTTAGATAAACCTTTAATTTGTTTAAGGGTTTATCGCCACAGTCTCAAGGCTTGGATGTATGCATTTTCACAACACCGCATAAATGTTCATATTCAGTATAGCATGCATTTCCACAAGACATAACATTGATTTAAACCATGTTTTACTTCAATATATTGTTTTGTGCATTTTTTACCTATGGCTTAATGGGTATATTTATACATATATATATTCCACTTGCCATACATGACATTTTGACAAGGTTTACACAAAGACATTTGACATAGACATTTTGACATAAACATTTTGACATGATTTACATTTGACACATAAACATGTTTGACATTTGTTTTACATTACATGATTTACATCTTGACATAAACACTTTGACATATTATCCAATACATTTGACAATTGGTTTAAACATAGACATCTTACATTGTTGGTTTGGTTTGAGTAAGTGATTTAAGTAACGAGGCGTGTGTAATATGATACAAGCATGGTGGATACGCCGCTGGTACTTCCTATATATAAGTGATTGTATGGTATTACATATCGTAGCGTTATTTGAATCATTTCAATTTGGACATATAACATTTTATACAAATAACATACTTTTCACAATACATTGTTTTACAAACAACTTAATTTATACAAACTCATTTCACGTGGTTATTCGCTTAACCATGTATTATTCTTTTATACATATATATATCATTTGGTTTATTTATCACTTTTCAAATGATTTACAAGACAAAGCAAATTACAAGGTTCATGACTAAACATTTTCTTAAACATAAGTCATGAATCCTATTTTCACAAAACCTATGTATCTCACAGGCATTTTTATGCTGACGTACCTATTTTCACATGTGTTTTCAGGAGCTTTTGCGTAGGATGATGATCATGACACTAGGGCGGACCTGTGCCTTAGAGACTTAAAATGAAGATAGACTTTGTTTAATTATGTTATAAACTCTTTGTTTCATGTTTAAGACAATGTAACACTCTTGTTTAATAAATAAAATGTAACTTTGTATGCCATGGTTGTGAAACAATAATTCTGTTACTTACACTCCCCGACGTTTTCCGCCACGTTTTGTATGTTATACGTGGTCGGGGTGTGACAGCTCTTCTTCTCCAAAAATGATGAAATCAAAATCAAAATCGAAGTCAAAACCAAAATCACCATCATCTTCAAAAGAGGTCGCTCAAAGGACCGAAGAACCCATCGAAATACCATACAAACAATCTCACAACTATTTGGGTTTACTCACAAAACTCAAAGACAACCACACTTTCGATTCAATCATCGATACTATATCTGCATCAAAGTACAAAACTTTGTTGACAGCAAACGCTCCCATCTATCTACAAACCCAGAGAGAGTTCTGGAAAAAGGCGACGCTTGAAAAACAAGATGAAAAAGTCATTGCCATCAACTCCTCGATACAGGGTAAAGTGATTCAAATCACTCCACAATCAATCTCTGAAGTCTTTGAACTCGACGATCAGAACGGTAAACTTACTTTTGATAAAGCCGAGATGAAAACTGACTTCGTAAAAAGGGGATATGCAGAACAATCAAAGGTAGATACCTTACAAAAAGGTTACTTTCCTTCTGCACCTAGGTTTTTATTTCACACACTTTTGATGTGTGTTTCGAATAAAACAACAGTGTTTAACGATATACCATTGAAGATTCAATGCCTGGGCTATGCTATTTTAAATAATAAAGATTACAATTACTCCCAGGAGATCTTTAATGACCTGATAAAAAATGTTGATAGCAAAACATTTTTACTTTTTCCAAGATTTTTGAGTTATTATTTTAAACAAAAATTTGAAAAGGAAAATGAAAATTTGCTCAACCAAGGTGCTTATTGTCAAATAAAAAGTTTAACGAATGAAACATTTTCAAGAATGATGACACCAATAAAAACAAAAGCAGAGGTGCCTGAGCAGAATTTAGCAGAGAGCACTGCTCCTCAGACATCGGCTGCTGAGCCCACTGCTCCAGGTGATCATAGCAGCACTACCACTACTTTGAAACCCACACCTGAAATCTCCAAAAAGACCAAAAAGAAAACATACAAAAAGCCCACTAAACCCAAGAAAAAGGCAACTCTGGAAGATGAGATCCCAGAGCAACTGCCTGTGACAACACAAATGTCACCACAAACCACTGCTGCTACTTCCTCACAGCAGTTGATAGAAAGATCTCCACCATTGCCTAAAACTCCTCCTGCATCCTCACAAAAGGATCAGGTTGTAATCACAGGGACACCAAATTATGAAGCTCTGGATCCACTTGGCTCCATCTTCCACAGTCCTGATCCCAAGGACATGTTTCTTTCAACTCCCATCCCCTCACCAATCATAATGCCACAATCCATGCTACCTTTGTTGCATGCAGTTGACATAGCTCAGACAAAAACCAGTTCCTCTCTATCACCTATCACTGAGAGCATACTCCCACAAGTGACTGGGTCTGAAGCTACTGCCTCTGTTATCCCAGCAACAACTGAGGAGGTTACACCCCCTGAGTTACAAGTAACTCTCGGTGGTAGTTCAAGTGGAGCAGCAACTACAACTGATGGATCAACAGATGTTCAGTTGGACAGTTGTTTCATAAGTAAGACTCCCTTGAAGGCAATTTCTTCTATAGCACCATTGGTAACCACCAGTGAGTTGGTTCTAACCACTGGTACCATCAAAGGTTTATCTAGTGCTGAAGAAAGAAGTCCCCAGTACCGAGAACAAGGGGCATCAATGGATGATTCCTGGGCGTCATGTCCTAAGTCACACATTGATACAACCACCGCTGGTGGGGATTCAGATGATCCTACTAAAGTAGGTGATGATTCAAAATATCAGGAATTGACGGGCAGAGTTGAAAAACTTGAAGAATCAGTTGCTGAAATAAAGGACATGGTGCAGCAGATATTAAAAGCTCAAAAAGCACAGTCAACTGCAGTTCCACCTCAAGCACCTGCTCCACCACAAGCACTTGTTGCAAATGAGCTCTGGAATCTTTTTCAACCCATGCTTGAAAGACAAAAACAAGTGGCTGATCAGCAGCATGAAATGCATATACAAATGCTGACCAATATGGTGGAATCAAGGTTCAAGGATACTCAAGCAGATATCAAGGCTATAAAGGCCAGCATCCAAACTACCACTGGCAAAGCTCCTTCAACTTTACTATTCTTTGATGACCCCCTTGCAGATAATGCCAAAAAGGGGGAGATAATGAAGCAAATGAAGAAGAAGGGAATAGAACATGGCCTGTGTGTTGAACCTGAGCAAGCAAAGCAAACATCTAAACCACCTCCCACAAAATCTCAAACAGCTGATACAGCAGTAGTTAGCCAAACAGCTGTCAGTAGCCAAACAGCTGTCATCTCATCAACACACACCACGACAACACACACAACTTCACCACACACCATCAAAACTACTGCCACACCACCACCATCATCATCTAAAACCATACCACCTGCTGACAAACAGCAGAAGACAGCAGATGTTATAACATCTGTTGTAATGACAACAGTGGTTGAAACACCAGTTGTTTCAACAACTGTTAGTCAAACCACTGCCACTCAACTCACCACCACTGATCCACCCAAGACATCATCCTCCTCTCCTACAACAAAAAGGAGAAGGGTTTTCATACCCTATGATTCACCACCATTATCACCACCATCTTTAACCCCTGCTCAAAAGCAGAAGACAACTACTGATACATCAGTAGTTGTAATGACAACAGATGTTGAAACACCAGTTGTTTCAACAGCTGTTAGTTAATCATCCACCACTGCTCTCACCATTCCCACATCACAACCAAAAGTACCTCCACAAATAAAACTTCACAAAAGAAAAAGAGAAACAACTCAGGAGACTGATGAAAAGTATGGTCCTGTTGCTGCTAAATATCCACTGAAACTAGATGCTATGAAAAATGAGATGAAACAATTTTACACCGAGGAAGATCCTTCAAAAAGAAAATTTCCTTCTCTCATTGGCTTCATAGTCCCAGAAGACATGGATGAATATCTCAAAATGAAAGCAAGACAAGCAAATATTAGGGCTAAACTCGAATGCAAGGATCAAGGTGAAGAAGCCATTTCTGAAAAATTGAAATTCTTGCTCACAAAGGTTAAGCTGATGGAAAACTATGCACAAGATCTACTCAAAGAAAAGGCAGATCAACGAAAAGAAATGAGAAAAAGTTATCTTGCCTACATCATGAAAGAAAAGTTCTATCAAGCTGAAGAAAACAAATTTGAAGAGTGGCCACTGTTTGTCTTGAAACATGAAGCTGACAGAATTGATAGGATTAAAAATGATCCTAGAAAGAAGAAAACAGCTCCTAATTGGAACAAATATGAAAAGCTTATTGCTGATCTTACATCCGAGTACAAAAGGAAGAAACAGGAGCTGATAGATGCTAAAGTAGATACTGCCAATGCCATCGCAAAATGGTCAAAGCAGCAAACTGATGAAGCTTATGAAAGACTTGAGAAAAGGAGGATGACAGCCTCTGACATCTCTAAAAGGTCTGACTACAAAAAGCGACTGGAACAGCAGATTGATGATCTTAAAACACGGTTCACATCAACATTTAACCCAAATCTTGTGATAAACCAAGAAAAAGGGAAACTGCTGACCAGTGAAGTAGAAAAAGAAAAGGAAGCTGAACACTTCACAGAAGCCATCAAGAAAATGGGTCTAAAAGAAGATAGTTCAGTGAGACTTCAAAACCTTTTCAAAAAGGTATTAACCAAACCTGCATCACCAAATATTTCAGCAGATATCCCAGACAGTGAGCTTGATCAACAACAGAGACAAGAGCTGATTGACAAAGAAGTTGCAGAAGACATAGCTACAGCAAATCAAGTCATAGAAGAGGCTTTCAAGAAAATGTCTGAAGTTCAGGATACTGCTCTACACTTTTTCTCAAGGCCAAAATCTCCAACCTCATCCGCAAATAAATCTCTCCCAAGAAACCCATTGGGTTCAAAAGTACTAAAGTGGCTCTCTGATCAAAAGACCCATGTATTGACCCTGGTCAGATCCAATGGCAAAGTGAAGTATATATCAAGGAAAGAAGCACTAGGCCTTAGTGTTGAAGATTTGCAGGATCTCCTTGAACTTTCACTGTGCAGGGATGAGGATGATCTAAGTTCCAAGGAATTTGAAGAAGAATTCAAAAGACAAGCTAAGGAAATTTTGATGAGGAATAAAGATCCAGAATAATGAATGGTTTTGGCATTATCTGTTCCAGGGGGGAGATTGTTGGGATTGAACCCTACCAGAGGAACAGATAATGTAAAGCCAAAACCAGGTCACAACAGTGGATTCACAATAAGCAGCAGTTTACATTAAGCTTTCCCCTTGAAAGTGGTTTATAACAACTGATGGTCTCTATCCGTTGTTCATATACAACTGCTGCTGGCCCTTCTACTGCTGATCAAATCCCTGAAGCATTCAACACTGCTGGTCTTATCTACTGATGATAAAGCACTGCCCAATCAAGGACTGATCAACCTTGAGGAAAGCACTGACATAAAGGGAGAGCAGCTGTTTAGTGAATTATCTGTTTTATGTATAGTCAGTGGTTAGGTTTAGCAGTGTTTGTGTAAGGACAGTAGATACAGGTTGTTAGGCTGTTAGACTTCGCTTTCATGGTGACGTCAGCTGAGATACCTCAGTGGTTTGGTTTGCCTATAAATGTAACAGTACCCTATACTGTTACATTTGATTCGTCTTGAGTGAGTTCTTCTCCTCAATTCGATCCTTTCATCTTGAGCAATCCAACATTGAGGTATCAGGCTGAGGGGGAGCTTAGCTTGTAAGCATGCTTTGTAATCTTTTGATTGACTTTGTAATCTTTCGACTAATGCAAATCATGTGTTTATCAAACTATTTTCCTCTTTGATTGTGTTTACAAAGTTTGATGTTCATTTCCGCTGCTCTTAACATGTTTTCATATCCATTGCTCATTCAATTTACACAAACAAGCACAATCATGAGAGCCTCCGATCCTAACAAAATGTGACTTCTGGCTTCGAGAAGTCCACTTCCTTGGACACGTGGTCAATAAAGACGGAATCCACGTCGATCCAGCTAAGATCGACTCTATAAGTAATTGGCCTACACCTAAGACTCCGACCGAAGTTCGCCAATTCTTGGGATTCGCAGGGTACTATCGTATATTCATCAAGGGATTTTCAAAGATCGCCCAACCTCTCACGACTCTCACTCAGAAGGGTATTGCTTACAAGTGGAACGAGGCTCAGGAGTCTGCCTTTCGGAAGTTAAAGGATAGCCTGTGTAGTGCTCCTATTCTCTCGTTACCTGAAGGTACTGACGACTTTGTGGTTTACTGTGACGCGTCTATCCATGGGCTCGGTTGTGTGTTGATGCAACGCGAGAAAATTATCGCTTACGCTTCTCGACAACTTAAGATTCACGAAAGGAACTACACTACGCACGACTTGGAGTTGGGAGCAGTGGTTTTTGCTCTTAAGATATGGAGACATTACCTGTACGGTACCAGGTGCACTATTTACACCGATCACAGGAGTCTCGAGCATATCTTCAAGCAAAAGGAGTTAAACATGCGACAGCGTCGATGGGTCGAGCTCTTGAATGACTACGAATGCGCAATCAAGTATCATCCGGGCAAAGCCAATGTTGTGGCGGACGCCCTCAGTCGAAAGGACACTACACCGAAGCGCGTGCGAGCGTTACTACTTACCATCCAATCTAACCTCCCTACTCAGATACGAGATGCTCAGGTAGAAGCGTTGAAACCAGAGAACATCAGGGCGGAGTCCCTACGCGGGTCAAGGGAGCGATTAGAACAAAAAGAAGACGATGCTTACTACGTAACTGGGCGTATATGGGTCCCACTTTATGGGAACTTACGCAAGCTTGTGATGGACGAAGCACATAAGTCCCGTTACTCAGTACATCCTGGTTCGGATAAGATGTACCACGACCTAAAAACTACATACTGGTGGCCTAGCATGAAAGCCCACATAGCAACTTATGTCAGCAAATGCTTGACTTGTGCGAGAGTCAAGACTGAGTATCAGAAACCATCGGGCCTACTCCAACAACCAGAGATCCCGAAATGGAAATGGGAGCAAATTTCCATGGATTTTGTTACTGGCCTGCCTAGGTCTCAACGCGGAAATGACACCATTTGGGTGATAGTGGATCGATTAACTAAGTCTGCACACTTTTTGGCTATTAAAGAAACATACAAGTTCTCTACCTTGGCAGAGGTTTACTTAAAGGAAGTGGTTTCGAGGCACGGAGTGCCAACCTCTATTATTTCCGATCGAGACACGCGTTTTACTTCTGAGTTGTGGCAAGCTATGCACAAATCCTTTGTCTCATGTTTAGACATGAGCACCGCTTATCATCCACAAACGGATGGGCAGTCTGAACGCACCATCCAAACACTTGAAGACATGCTTAGGGCATGTGTAATCGATTTTGGCAAGGGCTGGGAAAAACATCTACCGTTAGTGGAATTCTCCTACAACAACAGCTACCACACCAGCATTCAAGCAGCACCCTTTGAGGCATTGTACGGTCGTAAATGCCGATCACCCTTATGTTGGGCGGAAGTTGGCGAAAGCCAAATTACCGGCCCGGAACTTGTAGTCGAAACTACGGAAAGGATTGCCCAGATCAGACAACGCATGGCGGCAGCTCGTGACCGTCAGAAAAGTTATGCTGATAAGAGTAGGAAACCGCTAGAATTCTAGGTTGGTGACCGGGCTCTACTTAAAGTCTCACCCTGGAAGGGTGTGGTTTGTTTTGGAAAACGGGGCAAGCTTAATCCGCGATATGTCGGACCAATCGAAATTACCGAAAAGATCGGTAAGGTTGCTTACAGATTGAATCTGCCTGAAGAACTGAGTGCGGTGCATAACGTCTTTCATGTGTCTAATCTGAAGAAGTGTCTGTCAGATGAAACACTCATCATTCCTTTCAAGGAACTCACTATTGACGAACAGCTACACTTTACTGAGGAACCGATTGAGATCACGGATCGAGAAATCAAAACCCTCAAACATAGCCAGATACCTATCGTACGAGTTCGTTGGAACTCGCGCCGTGGCCCAGAGTTTACCTGGGAGTGGGAAGACCAGATGAAGCGCAAGTATCCCCAGTTGTTCCTAAATGAAGCTCCCAGCACTGAAGCTACAACCGAATTTCAGGACGAAATTCCAAACTAACGGGGGGATAATGTGACACCCCGTTGAAACGTTCTCACCAGCTTGACAGTGGCTGCCTTAACTTTCGGGACGAAAGTTCTTAAAACTTGGGGATAATGTAACACTCTGGATTTTCCCGAGCAACCTTCTTGTTTCAATATTGCGTATACATATTATTAAATGAAAGTTTGTGATTTATCTTGATGTGCTATGTGTTGATAACATGTACGTATAATGTATAGTTATGTATATATAGGTATGTAATGAGCCGAGACCATAAACCCGACTCAAGACCACTCAGTCTCGAGTAAACAGTAAACAGTTGGGCCGGTTGGGCCATGCACCCGAGAAACCCACTCGAAAACCCATTAGGGTGCACCAACTCGGAACGAGTATAAAACACACGAGGATGACCAACCTTGCCACTTTTCACCATTGCAAACATTCCCTCACACTCACTCCCACAAACTCTTATCCACTCTCTCAACAAAACCATAACCACATCACCCTCTCCTCTCTCTCTCTCTCTCGGATTCAACCGGTGGCATCAAGACTCTCGGATCAAGCTCATTACCCTCACTCGGAACTTCTTTCACCGACCCTCCATACCCTCCATATTCAACCGGTTAGTGTTTTAGATGTTCACTAGGTGTTTATGTGTATATTGGTGCTACTTGCTTTGAATGATTAAATGATGGATGAAATATGTGAACTCTTGTATGATAATGAATTGATAAGATATTTGAATGATGAATGATTTGTAGTTTGGGATGCTTATGGTCATTCGATTCATGTTAGAAATTATAGGACAAATGTTGATGATAAATCTTATGCAAGCATGCTATTGTATTAATTGAATATGCTAGATTTAGGAGTCGATGATGTTATTGACTTGAGTTCATGCTAGGATAGATTTTCTTGAATGAGCATGTGGTTATGATACAAACCCTAAAATGATGAACTGTTTGAAGATGTGATGAATATTTGAAATGCTATGATTTGATCTGTTTTAATTAGAATTTAGACAAGAAAACATGTTTGTGTGTTTTGGTTGGATAGTACACAATCTCATGAAATCGAAATTCTATTGGATAGTACAATGTTGCAGATGTTCTAGAATCAGCAGGCGATGCGAGTCGAGACCCTTGGTTTCGACTCGAGACCATTTATGCTACAACTCAAGACCGCAGTGGTTGCGACTCGAGACCATCATGTAACAACTCGAGACAGGCTTCAGGGACTCGAGACCAGTAAGGTCTCGACTCGAGACTGGACTCGAGACCCCTGAGGTTGAGACTCATGCCAGCACCACTCGAGACCAGAAGTTCATGACTCGAGATCTCCTGGTTGCGACTCGAGACCGCATGATCTCGAGTCGAGACCACCTTGTCTCGACTGGGCTGCCTACCTGGGTTATTGGGCCACCATGTGTTTTGTTTGGGCTGCCTGTTCGACTGGACTATATGTTAACTGTTACTGTTTGACTGTGCAATTATTAGAGTAGGCCCAATAACTCAACAGATAATTGTATGCATACTATGTGTTAGATACGTGTAGGATATACGTGACTTCTTTACACCCAAACCTGACCTATACTGGTAACCATGTTAGGACGTGGTGACCAACGTGTTTGACCAAGTAACTAATCTGCCGAGCAACCCAAGGTGAGTTCACAAACTACTAAAGCATGCGTTCCCGGTGGTTGGGAAACGGAACTTATAACAACACTATCCCCTTGAAGGGATACAAACCTACTTTTCTCCCCTTATGCGGGACTTTTAGTTAATTACCGTTTATACTGGATGCAACAAGCAACACTAAACGAAACTCTATCACTCAAGTCCTCACTTCTTAATACCGATTAGTCGCCGGGGTCTGGCGAACGGGTTATTAGTTGATAGCGCTATTTAGGTCTCACCAACCTCACACCGTGCCCGTGTATGGGATCGGGCGTGAACTAATGTACTCTGGCAAAATCGTCAATGATGATAGAACATTGACAAACAGGGCACTCTACGGAAACGTACGGATGAATAGTATTCGGTATTGTAAAAATGGTTTAGTAGCTTACTTATGGGGTAGCTCCTCATGGCTTATATAAATGAGTAAATTAACTAGTGAAACAAGTTTTTGGAAATTAAAAACTGAACAACTCGTGAACTCGCCAACATTTTTGTTGATATCCTACTGCATGCTTTGCAGGTACCCAGTGACTCAGGAGCTTGCAGCTTGGGAATGTGTAGTGGTCGTCTAACCCATGTGTTGGCTTCTAAATAATTTTGAACTATGAACTTTGTTTTGAAACTATTTGGTTTATGCTTCCGCTGCTTACTTAAACTGTTATTTGAACTTAAACTTTTAAACCTTAAACTATGATGTTTACTAACTATTATGTTTGGTGAACATTCTTATTATTAACCAATGCTCAGTATAATTGGTGGCTGGATCCTGGTCATGTCACACACCTAGCGGTGGTACTCCGCATGTGGTTTTGGGGGTGTGACAGAATAAAATTTGTAGTAACGAATAAGTAAACTCACCTTCCTTTGTGTTGACACTTGATTTTAACGTGTTCTACAGGTACCTAAGTTCGGCTTCGGGAAATCATGGCGTATCTTGTGTTGAATGATGCATGTTGTTTCTTTTAAATATGTTGGACATATTTTAAACTTTCTGGGACTTTTGTAATAAGATCCGCGAGGATCAAAGACATCTTAACTATGTAATTGTGTCGTGACTTAAAACATAATGTTTAACAACTTATGTTTAAAATAAACCAATGTGTCCAACAATAAAAATGCATCGCTCGACAAGATATAAATGGGCACCAACTTCCGTCTCCACTACGTTAAATATTCTGCTGCGACGTTTTTGGGTATGACAGTTTATATTAAACTAATAACGATTTTGATAATGTGAACGAACTTGTTGGACGTATTTACATAATGAATGACATTCATTAGCATTGATCAAGCTGACCAGTATTAGGTTATGGTACCATAGGATCTGACAAATCCCGTTATCAGACTGCACCCATGGTTATGTGTGGGGGTTATGTGGGTAACGACTGAATCTGTGATTGTTAACTTACCCTTTGGTGGTTTGTTAATGCGAGAAGCGAGATAGTCGAGTTGCGAAGGTTTAATGTTATTAGCGAGACGACCAAAAGTAGTTTTCACAATTAAAACGAGTTAAACGATTTTGGGACGAGTTAAACGATTTGAAACGACTTAAACGAGATAAATGATTTGATTAAACGATTGGTTTTGGGTTGTGATTAGATAATGGGACGAGTGTAGCATGATAAAAGCATGGTAGATACACCGCTGGTACATCTTAAATATAAGTGCTCTTGTCATATTACATTTTGTGTCATTATTTGGTTCACTGGGGAAACGATGTCACACAACGAGGTTTTCGAAATGATATAAACCATACGAGTTTTATTAACGAGTTTTTACGAGATGTTTTACAATTTGGTTTACTAAAACAAATGTTTTGGGGTTAAGAATCATGGCTACGAGATTTTATAACCCATAACCCGCTTGATTTGAGTTGGTTAATTATGTTGCAATATTATACACTTTTTAAAACAAGGTATTTAATAAGGTATTGCAACATGTAAACGAGCCATGAATCCGATACTCTCATAAAACCTATGTGCTCGCCAGCATTTCTTTGCTGACTTTGTTTTTACATATGTTTCAGGTGTTGTTGCTTGATGTTGATTGCTAGGATGCATGAGTCACATAGGATCTGGACGAGGCCTTAGTGACATAATAACAATGATAGTTGATGTGTAACATATCTGTTTTGTTTAAAATGATGTAAATTACTTAATAAATCAATAAATAGTGTGAACACGTGCAAACTGGAAGGTGAATGCATGTACCCTGAGTTTTCTGTCTAAGGCTAGAGTGTTCGTACAAATCCACATAATCGGACCAGTCACTCTTACCTGGGAACTCTTGGGGTGAGTGTTCGCTTATAGGCGAGCATGTCTTCGCGATACATTATTTTGACCCATTTACTTTGATTAGTCACTGTGTGTCATTTGTTTGTTCGAGGTAACGAACAAATGATCGCCTTCCTTGTGTTTTGTCGATGTTTTCAATACCTCTTTTGTTTTTCCCAATTGTCGACCTCACTCGTTTCTCATGTTTCCTTGTTCTTTTTAGACAATGCCTCCTTGACGTGATGCACAACCTTTAACTGCTGAAGAAGTCGCAGCCCTTGTCGCTCAGCAAATGGCTGCAATACTTCCTGGCGTAGTAACCCAGATCCATCAGTTATACAACGATAATAACAACAATAATGTGTGACACCCGTGTCACTTCAACCATCATACAAATACCAAACCAATGAAATATTGTATTTCATACTTGGAATTTGTATAAATATGTGTATCATTTGCACATATCAATTCTTGTTCGATTTCGAGCTTTAAATCGCTTTCTGGAAGATTATACGCGATCTGATGCGTAAATATAATCAGTTTAATGCAACAAACACTCCGGAACAGTGACATAGGCTTAACATACCTTAAATAACCTTTACATAACTTAGAAATAAGTTTTGGATGGTTTGGTGTGTCGAAATCAAGTTTATTCGCATACAGGGACTAATTTCGACAAACTACGAAAGTATGCCGATTTGTACTGTAACGAACATTCCGGAACTTGATCATAAGTTAAACATACCCTAAATATCCTTTACATAGTTTAGAAATAGGCTTTGAGGGGTTCGGTATGCTAAAATAAACTTATTTGATCAATAGAGACTAAAAGCGTCAAAAGTGCATAAGTTTGCATTTTCGCGCATATCTTACGTCCTGAATATATCCGGACATCCAAAAATTTATGTAATCATTAAAATATTTTATTTTAGTGATTTGCATGATAAAATTCCATTCGTCGCGTAATTTGGATCGTTTTTGCGTTCATTACGATTTCCGTCGTAATTAACCGAACAACACAACCGTACGACCAAACGAACCGACATCCAAGATGGTTTTGAGCATATTTTAAGTTCCCTATACTTTAACTTTATTTTAGAACCTTGAAATGGGGTTAATAGTGTCACACCCCGACCACGTAGAACATACAAAACGTGGCGGAAATGTCGGGGAGTGTTGTAACAGAATTAATTAATTGTTTCAAATCCATGGCAATTTAAGTTTCGTTTTATTAATCAAACATGAAAGTTTACATTGTTTTAAACAGAAACAAAGAGTATATAACAAAAATTAACTAGTTCTTGTCTCGTTTTAAGTCACTAAGGCACAGGTCCGCCTAAGTATGTCTTGATAAGTCCTATGCATCATCTCCTGAAAACACATGTGAAAATAGGTACGTCAGCATAAAAATGCCTGTGAGATACATAGGTTTTGAGAAAATAGGATTCATGACTTTTGTTTGAGAAAATGTTTAGTCATGAACCTTGTAATTTGCTTTGTCTTGTAAATCATTTGAAAAACGATAAGATCAGATGATATGTATAAATAAGAGAATAATGTATGGTTAAATGAATAACCATGTAAAACGAGTTTGTTTATGATAAGTTGTTTGTAAATCAATGTCTTGTGAAAAGTATGTTATTTGTATAAAATGTTATATGTCTCAAATTGAAATGATTCAAATAACGCTACGATATGTAATACCATACAAACACTTATATATAGGAAGTACCAGCGGCGTATCCACCATACTTGTATCATATTACACACGCCTCGTTACTTAATCACTTAATCACTTAATCAAACCAAACTACCAAAGTAAAATGTTCATGTTTAATGTAAATCATGTAATGTGTATCCAAAATGTAAGCATGTGATGAATAACAAATGTACTAAGTATGCAACAAAGAACATACATAGCATAAGTGTAATGTAAAACAATGTACTAAGTATGCAACAAAGAACATACATAGCATAAGTGTAATGTAAAACAATGTACTAAGTATGCACACAATGGACATACATAGCATGAAATGTAATGTAGGACGATGTACTGAGTATGCACACAATGGGCATACATAGCATGTAATGTAAAACGATGTACTAAGTACGCACACAATGGGCATACCTAGCATGTAATGTAAAACGATGTACTAAGTACGTACACAATGGGCATACATAGCATGTAATGTAATGAAATCATGTACTATAATGTACTAACGAACATAGCAGGTATTTGATGTGAAAACATGGAAAGCATGAAAGTAACAAGTAGGCACATGTGTTTCACCCCAAAACATTTGGAAAACAGTAAAAGAGGGGTCTATGTACTCACTTGAGATTGCTCAGAAGTCCTATGATAACCACCAAGCAATGCTAGAAATCACGGAATCAAACGGCACCTAATAGAGGTAACTATGTTAATAAACCGGACCTATATCGGAGGATCGGATAGAATGAGGGTTCGTAAACCAAACGAGTATGGGAACTCGTGTAATATGGTTTAACAAAGCCTACATACTAAATGAAACCTAACATAAGTGTTTACGACCCGTTTAGGTAGCTTATGCTACTTTAACGCGTCGTTCGCGTAAAACGCGTTTGGACCGCCTAACCAGTCCTATGACAAGTAAAATATGCCTTAACATGTCTAATATTGTTGTCAAATCAGTTTAGATGTCAAAAGTTATGTTACATATGCTTAAAATGAATTTTGGCATCAAAGGGGTATTTTGGTAATTTACCTAAGGCATATAAACTACCTATCATACAACTACTTAAACGAAGCGACCATAAGGTATAACCTCGGAGGGTTATTCCCTATATACTATGGTCACCTAATATGTTTGGTTGGATCCTATGATCGACCAAATGGGTCGAGTTTGAAAGCATAAGCGACTGATCAAGTCGCTTACCCTTACGACTCTAGACAACGTGGTAATCAGTAGGCATAGTCATAAGGACTATAACCATCGTGATTATAATCACGTTGCGAAGTTCTAACGAACTTCCATTGACCATAAACTGGTCAATGCAGAAAGTCAAACAAAGTTTGACTTTCAGACTCGAAAAGCAATAAAAGAACGAAGGAATACTTACGAAGGGTCCCCGAATGCTAACCTCGATCCAAGTAGCTCAGGAATGAAACAATGGTTTCAACTTAGAGCTTCTCAAATCAAGATTCTAGTGGGTTTGAACCAAATGGGGGGGTGGGGTATTTATAGTATTTCCCGAACCGTTAAGATCGTTTCTTGGAAACGGTGCTTTGATCTTGGCCATACACCTCAAGATAATGGTTTTACAAAACCATGTGAGCCCCTAGTATTGCCCAATACCATGTGCACCACAAAACCAGCCCATAGATTCCCCAAAACCATGTGCAACAAGTGGAACGGACCAGATTCGATGTATCAGCAAACATCCTTCAGAAATGACAGTTTTGGTCCCTGTTGTGTGTTTAAGCCATTTTCGGCATGTTTAAGGCCTTTTAAGCCAACTTTAAGGCCCTAAAATGATGAATAAACATTGTGGACATGAAATATGCTCAAAAATATGTCGGATGTTGGTTCGTTTGGTCGTACGAACGCGATGTTCGCTTAATTACGACGGAATGCGCACAAGCGCGAAAAACGATCCAAATGACGCAACTAATGGATTTTTCTTATGACAAACACTAAAATAAAATATTCTAGTGCTTACATAAATTTTTGGATGTCCGGATGTATTAAGAACGTGAGTTATGCGCAAAAGTGCAGTGCAAACTTGTGCACTTTTTGACACTTTTAGTCCCTGAATGACCCAAAAGTTTATTTTAGCACACCGAACCCCTCAAAGCCTATTTCTAAGCTATGTAAAGGATATTTATGGTATGTTTAACTTATGGTCATGTTCCGGAATGTCTGTTACAGTTCAAACTGGCATACTTTCGCAGTTTGTCAAGTTTAGTCCCTGTAGCCGAATTAACTTGTTTTTGACATACCAAAGCCTTCAAAACTTATTTCTAAGTTATGTAAAGTTTATTTAAGGTATGTTAAGCCTATTTCACTATTCCAGAGTGTTCTTTGCATTAAACTGGTTATATCTACGCATTAGAGCGCGTATAACCCTCCAGAAAGCGATTTAAAGCTTGAAATCGAACAAGAGTTGATATGTGCAAACGATACACATATTTATACAAATCCCAAGTATGAAATACAATATTTCATTGGTTTTGGAATTTGTTTGATGGTTGAAGTGACACAGGTGTCACAGTCTCCCCTACTTTAGGAAATTTCGTCCCGAAATTTAGTTTTAGAGGAAACTTGTGAAGACAGCTGTGACGGTTTCGCTTTCAGACAAATCCATTGAACCCTTAAGTAAAACTCTGGGCCATGTTAGGATTCTTAGCGAAAATGGCAACCCTCAAAGTGAAGTCCTTGTAGCAGCAAAGCATGGAGTTTCAAACTATGGATAGGAGAACGTTTCCCATGAAGACTTATCATTGGAAACTTAAATTCACGATTGGGAAGTATAAGATAAAATGACATCGGTCAAAGTCCAAGACTTCTCCCGTATCATTACTCTTTCCACTATTGGTCTTTACACATGACAAAACTTCATGTGGTTTCTGTGCACTGAATTCCATAATTATGTAGGCCTCCGTAATTACGTACTTCCTTGCACAGTCCGCACAGTTCATTTCATAATGCGTATGGAAAAAAAAATCAAACGAATAATCCTGTTGTGATTTAACTTGACTGCAAAAGAGTCTCTTTAACTAGGTCACCAAAGGATTAGATCAACGAACAATCTCTTCAGCTAAACTACCCAAGAGAAATATTTAACTACATCAACGTAGGATGTCTTTAACTAGATTGTCGAACCAATCTATTTAACTTAGATCGACGTAGGATCTCTTTAACTAGACCACCAGAGGGTCTTTTTAACTATATCAACGCATGATATATTCAACTAGATTGTCGAACCAATCTCTTTAACTTAGATCAACGAATGATCTATTTAACTAAACTACCCACAGGGAATATTTAACTACATCGACGTAGGATGTCTTTAACTAGATTGTCGAACCAATCTCTTCAACTATATCAACACATGTTGTCCTTAAACTTTGGAATAGTACTTTATAATCCAAGGGACTTAACTACAACGTAGAAGTCCATTAAGGATTTAAGATAGTACCTTTTTGAATATCCTACTACGAATCCCTCATATGAAGGTATGAAAGATTCTACAAGGATTTGGATAGCGAATATCCAGTGTATACAAAAAAAAAAAAAAAACACAAAATGCATAAACACATAGTCACATAACCACAAAATTGTTTATCTAGATCTTTAATTTGCAAGTTTTGTTTTGTTGATTGCGTACATGTATTTGAAGTACACTAGGAATCCATTTCATGGATTTCATTTGGTACTTTAAACATTAGCAAGAATCTAACTATGAAGATAGAAAGATCTTCCAAAAATTCGACTTCGTTTTCAAGAAAACACAATATTCGAATTAAGGTACAATAATTTTTGAATATACGGGAATACCCTTAGGTACCCTATTAAGAATTTATAGTGGTACTTTGGGTATTCGTACAGAGTTGTAACTTGCGCCTTGTACTTCGTTTCCTTGGAAGAAACGGGTACTTTGGATTTTCGTTGAAAACGCAAGAGATAATAAAATGGAAGAAATTACGGGGTAGTCTGTTCTTCAAGGAATACAGTTCCTTGATTGTCGGTATTGTAGAAGATACGTTGTTTATACAAGCCATCACATTTGTACATTGCAATGTAAATAAAAAGATTTATTTATAAACAACAACAACTGTTTCATGAACCTTGACTACAAAAGAAAATAATACATAAGGCTTGATTATCTCTAAACAACATCGTCTTCTAGTTGGTTCGATGCTCATCCTTGCGCTGGATTCGCATTAGCAATCTTTGGGCAATTTCTTCGGAAATGGCCCATCTCGCCACAGTTGAAGCAAGGTCCTGGTGGAAGACGAGCTTGAGCAGGATTTACTTGAGGTTGGTTTGGACCACCTTGGTTTGGGGTAAATCGATAAGCATTTGCCAGGTGACCGAGTCGCCCACATGATGCACATAAACGACACTATAGGTGAGCTAAGTGGTGTGCATTACATTTGTCGCATATCGGTGCAGTACCGGCATAAGGTTTCTTTGCAGGAGGTTGAGTTGGTTGGTTGCGGGTGTTTTGGTTGGGTTGAGCAGCAATCGCACAATTCTGCGAAGCCTTACGCTTCTTAGAAGGTTCTGTTTTGCTTTCCTTGGTTTCCTCCTGAACATTTGCTGCTTGTTTCTTGTCGCCTTTCCGAAAAAGTTTGTTCTTTCTGATCTGAGATTCAGTCAAGGTTGCAGATAGCTCAATGGCTTGCCTAACCGTAGTGGGGTTACTACCAGTAACAATGTCCTGAACTGAGTCAGGGAGACCATCAATGTATTTCTCGATCGCCTTATCCAAAGGCGTAACCATGGTAGGGCACAACAGGCTCAGCTCCTCATATCGATCAGTGTAGGCTCGATGTTCACCGCTGTCTTGCTTAAGATCGTCGAATTCTCTTTCCAATGCCCTGATCTCGTGACGAGGACAGAATTCCTTCATCATCAGTGCTCGAAGTTCTTCCCACGTTTGAGCCAGTGCCACTTCGGCACCCCTATCTCTCACCACACCGTTCCACCACGTCAAAGCTCGTTTCTCGAAGACACTAGATGCGAAATCTACCTTTCGCTCGTTTGGACATTGAACATGCCTGAAGGTGCTCTCTAGACTCTCGAACCATTGCAGAAGTGCAGTCGCTCCTTGAGACCCAGAAAACTTTGATGGCTTAGCCGAATTGAACGTCTTAAAGTTGCAGAGGGCATTATTGTTGTTGAGAGCTTGGTGACATTGAGCAACGATGTTCGGGATTGCAGCAGTCATTTGCTGTGTAATGATAGCTGCCAGCTCTTCAATAGATACCGGATTTTCGCGTCGTGGAGGCATTTCTAAAAGAGGAAACATGAGAGGAAACGAGTGAGAGAATTAGACGAAAAGAATGAGATGAAACAAATCTGATGAAAGCAAGGATAGTGGTCATTTGTTTGTTACTGCAAAGCAACAAATGACCCCGGTGATTAATCAACGTAAATAGGTAAAAAATAATGTATCGCGAAGACATGCTCGCCTATAAGTGGACACTCACCCCAAGAGTTCCCAGGTAAGAGTGACTGGTCCGATTATGTGGATTTGTACGAACACTCTAGCCTTAGACAGAAAACTCAGGGTACAGGCACCCACTCTTCCAGTTTGCACGTGTTCACACTAATTAGGACCCAAAACTTTGATGAGAGTTTTGAAAACTCAAAGGGGTTCAAAACCTTGTAACAGAGGGTTCAAAACCTAGTAATCAATCATCCTAGAATAGATGATTAGTTTTCAAAGCAGTTTTGAAATTTATGTTCTTGTTGTGGTCGTCGCCTAAGGATAGGTGACGGTATTGTTTTATGACTAAACGCAAGTAAACTCGCGTTAGGGTCCTAGGAAGGTTATAGACTAGGTCAAAGTATTACTAATAACCTAATTCCCTATAACCATTGGCTCTGATACCATCTTTTCTGTCACACCCCGACCACGTAGAACATACAAAACGTGGCGGAAATGTCGGGGAGTGTTGTAACAGAATTAATTGTTTCAAATCCATGGCAATTTAAGTTTCGTTTTATTAATCAAACATGAAAGTTTACATTGTTTTAAACAGAAACAAAGAGTATATAACAAAAATTAACTAGTTCTTGTCTCGTTTTAAGTCACTAAGGCACAGGTCCGCCTAAGTATGTCTTGATAAGTCCTATGCATCATCTCCTGAAAACACATGTGAAAATAGGTACGTCAGCATAAAAATGCCTGTGAGATACATAGGTTTTGAGAAAATAGGATTCATGACTTTTGTTTGAGAAAATGTTTAGTCATGAACCTTGTAATTTGCTTTGTCTTGTAAATCATTTGAAAAACGATAAGATCAGATGATATGTATAAATAAGAGAATAATGTATGGTTAAATGAATAACCATGTAAAACGAGTTTGTATATGATAAGTTGTTTGTAAATCAATGTCTTGTGAAAAGTATGTTATTTGTATAAAATGTTATATGTCTCAAATTGAAATGATTCAAATAACGCTACGATATGTAATACCATACAAACACTTATATATAGGAAGTACCAGCGGCGTATCCACCATACTTGTATCATATTACACACGCCTCGTTACTTAATCACTTAATCAAACCAAACTACCAAAGTAAAATGTTCATGTTTAATGTAAATCATGTAATGTGTATCCAAAATGTAAGCATGTGATGAATAACAAATGTACTAAGTATGCAACAAAGAACATACATAGCATAAGTGTAATGTAAAATAATGTACTAAGTATGCAACAAAGAACATACATAGCATAAGTGTAATGTAAAACAATGTACTAAGTATGCACACAATGGACATACATAGCATGAAATGTAATGTAGGACGATGTACTGAGTACGCACACAATGGGCATACATAGCATGTAATGTAAAACGATGTACTAAGTACGCACACAATGGGCATACATAGCATGTAATGTAAAACGATGTACTAAGTACGCACACAATGGGCATACCTAGCATGTAATGTAAAACGATGTACTAAGTACGTACACAATGGGCATACATAGCATGTAATGTAATGAAATCATGTACTATAATGTACTAACGAACATAGCAGGTATTTGATGTGAAAACATGGAAAGCATGAAAGTAACAAGTAGGCACATGTGTTTCACCCCAAAACATTTGGAAAACAGTAAAAGAGGGGTCTATGTACTCACTTGAGATTGCTCAGAAGTCCTATGATAACCACCAAGCAATGCTAGAAATCACGGAATCAAACGGCACCTAATATAGGTAACTATGTTAATAAACCGGACCTATATCGGAGGATCGGATAGAATGAGGGTTCGTAAACCAAACGAGTATGGGAACTCGTGTAATATGGTTTAACAAAGCCTACATACTAAATGAAACCTAACATAAGTGTTTACGACCCGTTTAGGTAGCTTATGCTACTTTAACGCGTCGTTCGCGTAAAACGCGTTCGGACCGCCTAACTAGTCCTATGACAAGTAAAATATGCCTTAACATGTCTAATATTGTTGTCAAATCAGTTTAGATGTCAAAAGTTATGTTACATATGCTTAAAATGAATTTTGGCATCAAAGGGGTATTTTGGTAATTTACCTAAGGCATATAAACTACCTATCATACAACTACTTAAACGAAGCGACCATAAGGTATAACCTTGGAGGGTTATTCCCTATATACTATGGTCACCTAATATGTTTGGTTGGATCCTAATGATCAACCAAATGGGTCGAGTTCGAAAGCATAAGCGACTGATCAAGTCGCTTACCCTTACGACCCTAGACAACGTGGTAATCAGTAGGCATAGTCATAAGGACTATAACCATCGTGATTACAATCACGTTGCGAAGTTCTAACGAACTTCGCATTGACCATAAACTGGTCAGTGCAGAAAGTCAAACAAAGTTTGACTTTCAGACTCGAAAAGCAATAAAAGAACGAAGGAATACTTACGAAGGATCCCCGAATGCTAACCTCGATCCAAGTAGCTCAGGTATGAAACAATGGTTTCAACTTAGAGCTTCTCAAATCAAGATTCTAGTGGGTTTGAACGAAAAGGGGGGGGGGTGGGGTATTTATAGTATTTCCCGAACCGTTAAGATCGTTTCTTGGAAACCGTGCTTTGATCTTGGCCATACACCTCAAGATAATGGTTTTACAAAACCATGTGAGCCCCTAGTATTGCCCAATACCATGTGCACCACAAAACCAGCCCATAGATTCCCCAAAACCATGTGCAACAAGTGGAACGGACCAGATTCGATGTATCAGCAAACATCCTTCAGAAATGACAGTTTTGGTCCCTGTTGTGTGTTTAAGCCATTTCCGGCATGTTTAAGGCCTGTTAAGCCAACTTTAAGGCCCTAAAATGATGACTAAACATTGTGGACATGAAACATGCTCAAAAATATGTCGGGTGTTGGTTCGTTTGGTCGTACGAACGCGATGTTCGCTTAATTACGACGGAATGCGCACAAGCGCGAAAAACGATCCAAATGACGCAACGAATGGATTTTTCTTATGACAAACACTAAAATAAAATATTTTAGTGCTTACATAAATTTTTGGATGTCCGGATGTATTCAGAACGTGAGTTATGCGCAAAAGTGCAAACTTGTGCACTTTTTGACACTTTTAGTCCCTGAATGACCCAAAAGTTTATTTTAGCACACCGAACCCTTCAAAGCCTATTTCTAAGCTATGTAAAGGATATTTATGGTATGTTTAACTTATGGTCATGTTCCGGAATGTCTGTTACAGTTCAAACTGGCATACTTTCGCAGTTTGTCAAGTTTAGTCCATGTAGCCGAATTAACTTGTTTTTGACATACCAAAGCCTTCAAAACTTATTTCTAAGTTATCTAAAGGTTATTTAAGGTATGTTAAGACTATTTCACTATTCCTGAGTGTTCATTGCATTAAACTCGTTATATCTACGCATTAGAGCGCGTATAACCCTCCAGAAAGCGATTTAAAGCTTGAAATCGAACAAGAGTTGATATGTGCAAACGATACACATATTTATACAAATCCCAAGTATGAAATACAATATTTCATTGGTTTTGGCATTTGTTTGATGGTTGAAGTGACACAGGTGTCACAAACAGGGCTTAAAAGTGCAAAAAAATCAAGTTTTACAAGTGCAGGGACCATTTTTGAAATTTCTGGCAGATACATTGAACTTGGTCCATTTTTGAGATTTTGATGGTTTTAACCCATGGTTTTGCACCCTATGGGCTGGTATTTGATGGTTTTACATGTTCCCATGGTATTCTAAAACCTTGGGCCCAAGTGTAAGGCCATGATTAAAGCACGGTTCTCGATAAACGATTTTAACGGTGGATCGAATCCTATATATACCCACCTCATTTTCATTCTTTCCTCACACATGATCTAATTTTCTCTAAGTTGAAGCTCAAATGCTTCATACCTGAGAATTTATATGTCACACCCCCAAAATCCACCATGCGGAGTATCACCGCTTGGAGGCGTGACATGACCAGGATCGAGCCACCAATCATATTGAACAACATAATTAAATAAACAAAACCAAACACAATACGATTGGTGACCAAAAGGAAGTAAACCGATTTTAGGTTAACAGCGGAAGCATAAGACATAAGTTCAAAACATAAGTCCATAGTTCATAAGTTTAAAGTCCAAAACGTAGGTTTAATAAGTTCATGAAGTTTATTCATTAAGTACGGGACATTTCAGTTCGCATCCCACAACGACCACCTCCATATGCAAGCTCCATAGCATCTAATGACCTGCAAAGCATGTAATAACGAGTCAACAACAAAGTTGAGTGAGTTCACGGTTGGTTGTCCATTTTAGAGTTGTTTCCAAAAACATAGTTTAATCTCATTCGGCTATCCAGCCGTGGGGGTTACCCCATAGTTCGAAAACGTTTATTTGTTAACCATCCCATGTCCACCTTCCCTGGCTATCCAGCCCGGCACTTTGGCCGTGGGGAGCTACCCCGTTATTTAAACTACCAGACTCGTTTATCATATCGACTACTAACAACAATCAATTGTGCCCTAGCGTCGGTGTTCTATCACCACCGACGTGCCATAGTCCATTAGTACACACCCACACGGTGTGCGGTTTGTTAAACCTAATAGCGCTATTAACTAATGACCCGCTCGCCATAGCCTCGGCGATTAAGTCGATATAAAAAGGGAGGGACTTCGCAGATAGAATTCTAGTCCAGTAAGTCTAACACGTCCCAACAGGACGAGGAATTTACATTCCTGAACACGTCTCAAGGACGAGGAATTCACGTTCCTGAACGCGTCCCAAAGGACGAGGAATCCCTATTCCTGTACCCATTCCCATTCCCACCGGGAATTTACCATGCTTTGTAGAAAAGTGTGAACTCACCTCGGTTTGCTCGGTTAGATTCTCAATTATAGCTAACAGTCAAGGTCGGTCAATCACGTCCTAGTATGATTTACCAGTTAGTCATTTAGTGGTTTCAAATACAGCACAAAGTTCCTACATGTATCTATCACATAACATGCATCACTTTAACGGTTTATGCCCATATAAGTTCCCCATCCATTCCCCACTTGTAAGCAAGCATACAATAATGCATATAACACATATAACATGTTAGATCATTCACAGATAGCATACTCGACATTTAGACACACAAATTACAACTTATGTCGTTTCAGCTTAAATATTCAAAACTGGGCTGTTTTCGGGGATTTTAATAAAATAGTTAAATTATTCTAAAAACTCCCAAATTTTTACAGAATGTCCTAAACGTTCTATATTTTATTGTGTAAAAATATCGGGGCCCAGTCCATTACCCATATTTTATAAAAATTCATATTCGGGACTGAACTCAGATTTATGTATTTCTGACCACAGTCCACGGAACAATTTATTAAAAATTCATCGAGTGTCCGATTTACGAAATTCCAGTGGGGTAATTACAAATACATCGGTTGTCATCTACTGTACAAATTTCATGGTCCGATTCATCACAAAACTCAGGTTATGACTGAAAGTACGACACCCATTTATTGCTGTCAAAATTCAGCTTAAGTTGCTGTTACAAATTAACACTTTAAAAATAGTAAACGGAGTCCAAAAATTATGATTCCAGTGCCATTAGAACCGTATTTCATAACGACATATTTTAGATTCAAAATATCGGTTTTTCATTAAGTTTATGACCTGTTTACAGCCATCTGAAGTTGGCTGTAAAACCAGGACAGGTTCTGATTTTCAGTGTTTATCCTTCTAAATCGTGGTCGATTGATTCCGTTAACAAGTTTAGTGACCGCAACAACATCACATATTAATATTAATCAGCAAAACATCAAATAATCAACCAATAATCATAATCACACAAGATCTACATGATTTACACTAATATTCATCCATTAACCACCTTGTACATCACTTTAGTAGACTTTTAGTTGGTGATCTTATATGTTAGTGATTTTCAACCGACGAAACTCTTATTAACCACTTTAGGATAGATCAAGAAGATGTTTAGAGTCACTTACTACTAGCTCGAGGCTAGGGAAGAAACTAGTCGAAAATCGAGTGGATAAAAGCAATGTAGCGAGGTCCTTCGCGTTCCGAATGCACCGAGCTCCTTTGTATGAGATCCTTAATCCTTGTATAAGCTTGGAATGGCAAGATCAAGATCGAAAGGTGGCGGTGGGGGTGCTTGTGTCTTCGGCCGAGAGTGGAAGAGAGGGAGAGAGAGTTGGTTTGTTGAGTTGTGATGAATGATATGATGGATTAAGGTTGCAACTTATAGATAATTTCCTTCAAGTTTAACCAATGGTTCTAATGCTAGCTAGATATTAGACAACCTTGATTTAAATAATCAAGTAAAGTACATGGGGTGGTCACATAGTGACCGAACTCGGTTAGGGGGGGGGGGTCTCCTAGTTAGGTTCCAACTAATAGTTAAGTATTAGTTAGTTAAGTTGGAGGTTAACCATTTACTAGTATGTTATGTGTTATAGCGGGTGTTAGGGTATTCGGGGACCCTAACTGGTTCAGAAAAGAAAAACAATGTCATCGACAATATTTTTAGGTTCCGGGTAAAGTTCGATTGTTTGGTTCGATCCTGTTCTGTTAAACCGCTTAATTAATCCGTAAAGCGTCCTACTTATATATTTTTGCAACGTTTTTACTTTCTAACACTTAGGAAAATATATCGGACTATTTAGTGACCTTTCATTATTAGCATATTAACAAACACGTGTAAGCATAACACAGATATCAGAAAGCAGTTAAGTAATTCCACACAGTCGTCAAACACTTTAATTATCATTAATAATTTGTACGGAATACATGGGATTTTGAGGGTTGTCACATTATAGATCATATCTTCCTAGCTTGGACCCTTTGTAAGCTTCTTTCGTTCTTTTATGCGTTTTTTTTAAGCGGGAAAGTCAAACAGTGTTTGACTTTCTGCATTGACCAGTTTATGGTCAACACGAAGTTCGTTTGAACTTCGCAACATGAGCATAATCACGATGATTATAGTCCCAAGTGACTATACCTACTGATTACCACGTTGATTAGGTGTAGTGACGAGTCGTAGTTTCGGTCAAAATGCGTATTCATGCGTATTTTGTAACCAAACTATTCTTGGGTATCAAAAACGTTTGTTTTGATATCAAAACTATTTTCTAACCTCGTTAAACATGTTTTAACATGTTTAGCTCGTCACTTTAGGTTTAGTGCTTATGTAGAGTCGTAAGTCAAGCGGTCTAAACTATCGCTTAGACTTTCGAACTAGACCCGTTTGGTCGATCATTAGGATCCGACCAAACATGTTTAGTGACCATAGTTGTATAGGGAATAACCTTTCGAGGTTATACCTTATGGTCACTTCGTTTAAGTAGTTGTATGATAGGTAGTTTATATGCCTTAGGAAAATGACCGAAATGCCCTTTTTATGCATAATTGATATTTAAGCATATGTAACCCAAACTTTTGTCACTTAACTAATTATACAACATAATTAAACACGTTTAGGCATATAATACTTGTCATAGGACTAGTTAGGCGTTCCAAACGCGTTTTACGCGAACGACGCGTTAAAGTAGCATAAGCTACCTAAACGGGTCGTAATGGGTCGTAAGCACTTAGGTTAGGTTTCGTTTTAGTATGTAGGCTTTGTTAAACCATATCATATGAGTTCCAATACTCATTTGGTTTACGAAACCTCATCCTATCCGATCTCCCGATTTAGGTCCAGTTTATTAATGTAGTTACCTATATTAGGTGTCGTTTGATTTCCGTGATCCCTCTAGCTTTGCTTGGTTGTTATTCAAGACATCTAAGCAATCTCAAGTGAGTACATAGTCCCCTCTTTTACTGTTTTCAATGTTTTGGGGTGAAACATGTGTACCTATTTGTTATGTTCATGATTTCGAAGTATAAATTGATTATACATGTTAGTACTTATCTTTTGACAAACTGAATGATTATTTATGGTTTAAACCCTGATTTTTCAAAGATTATAAAATTAATTGTTGAATTGTACTTATTTTATGTTCACCAGACCAATTGGTAGTATGATATAGCGCTATAGGATTAGACACCCCATTCCTGTTGTCATGGAATGTCAGAAACGGATATTTTTATCCAAATAGAGATTGCCTTTGTGGTATTTCTATAGTCTGAATTGGTGTAGTTTGATGCACTAAGGTTTGGTTGAATTCTTAAATCACATATTTGTTGTATACTTTGTTATACTCCCAAAAGTATGTGACAACCGGTAATTAACGCCTTTTAATTACATGATTAACAAACGTTTAAGACGATATGAAACAGTGATTAAGGCACAGATTAACTAAATTAGGCTATTGGAATGCCTAGGAACGCTTATCAGGCGTTATAGAGCGCGTATGGTGATTTCTAGAGAAATCTGCGGAATGATAAACGATAACGAACTGACACCGTACAAACTACTGACAACGCCGACAAATACGAAATTTATACGTATAACTCATAGTTATGAATGTGGTTTTGTGAAAATATCATGCTTTCGAACGACACAAAGCGCAAACATGAACGAAAACACGACTACAGGAACGCACCGGCAATGGAACGGAGCATCAGACACGTGTATTAACTCAAAAACTGGAATACTTTGATATATTTAGTCTCGCTTTTGAATTTTAATGCTCACAGTTAAAACTGGATCGAAAAACGGATCAGAAACGAAGGATGAAGTAGTTTACGCGTTTTAGCGCAACCGACAAAAATACGCGTCAAATATCGAATATCGAAGTAATTTTGAGTATTCTCGACTTAACAATATATTTCTACGACTTTTACAAAGTTCGGGTTTGAGAAACGGGCTTCAGAATTGTTATTGGGCCACTCAAAACTCGTTAACAGGCTTTTGGGCCCAACCCACCTCATAAAACCCTAACTATAAATAAGTCCTTATAGTTGTTTTGTCCTCATTTCTCCTGAAACCCTAACACGCACACAAACAGATCTCTGCTTTTCCCTTTCTTCAACCAATCACCAGGGATCGGAATTCCGGCAACTAGATCGGCCGGTTATGGCGGGTTCTTCTTCTCCGCTTGCACACAACACCCACAGACCTCTCATCCTCTCTCGATCAACACTCAGACAACTGGAGCAACTCTGGCCGGTGACGGTTTGGTTACCGGTGACACCCTAACCCCCCCCTCTGTACTTGATATATATACACACATAAACGAGATAGAGAAGCTGAGAAAGTGAAGCGGAGAGCGGAGAATCGGAGAGAGAAGGAGGACGGCGGCACAGAAGGAGCGGGTGCTCCGACGAACCTCCGACAGGCCCGCTGATGATGACGATTGCTGATGTTGATGACGATGATGATATTAAAGAGGCCGACGACAGAAAACTGTCGCAGCCGGCAACGGTGGGGCCGGCTGGCGGCAGTTGTGGTGGTGGTTACGTTGGCTCGAGATTTGGATCGGTTTACTTTTGGTTTAGAACGGGTACGGATCACGATGTGATGTCGCTCCATGTTTTGGGTTCGAGTTCAAGTCGACGCGGTCAGATTTTGGGCCGGGTCAACTCGGTTCAACACAGTCAAACCAGTCAACATCAGTCAACGGAATTGTTCGGGTTCAGATTTGTGGCTCGGGTCTTGATATGGTGCAACTCGGTCGGATTCAAGTGCGGGTTTTGGGTCAAAAAGTCAACGTTGGTCAAACTGGTCAAAGATGGTCAACTGTTGGGTCAAACTCAGTCAATGCAAGACCCGGTAAAGTTTAACAACGCGTTGAACTTTCATATATACACGTTAGTTTAGATAGTTTACGCGAACCGAGCTTGACCCGATTAAACAACGTTTATACACTAGTGATTATTTACGTTTTGGCGCTTGACAAATAGTGTATATATATATATATATTTTGTTTGTTGACAATTGTTGAATCTTGACAAAATAACGACAACTTGTGTTGTCGGGGTCATTCCAAAAACAGAGGAAACTCTGCCCGAATTTCGTTAAAAATCTGAAATACCAAACATATCTATATTGTAAAAGCGACACCTATCGAAGTATTTTCGCTAATTAAATATAAAGTATACCTATACTTTTGGCGACATTTTATGAGTTACCAAAACAAAGTTATAACATCTCGACAAAACACGAGCTACAAGTTTACAAAATTCGTATATGTGACACCTGGGTCACTGCGACCATCAAACAAATACCAAACTAATGAAATATTATATTTCATGCTTGGGACTTGTATAAATATGTGTATCATTTGCACATATCAATTCTTGTTCGATTTCGGGCTCTAAATCGCTTTCTGGAAAGTTATACGTGCACTGATGCGTAAATATAACCAGTTTAATGCAACGAACACTCTGGAATAGTGAAATAGGCTTCACATACCTTAAATAACCTTTACATAACTTAGAAATAAGTTTCGAAGGATTCGGTATGGCGAAAACATGTTTATGTGAACTAAAGAACTAATTACGACAAAACTGCGAAACGAACGTTGGTGACCGACCGGATAATATTTAAATCCCACAAATATTCTGTTATGATTAAAATCTTATTTTAATCAGGTCCGTGTTGAAAAATAAATTAAAACGCCTAAAAACGTTATTTTTCAAAGTTTAAGCGCGTACCGTGTGTTTCTGCGCAACACAGTGCTTCTACTGCAAAACGCAGACAACGCAGCCAGTCCTGGCAACTGAAATTTATTTCAGTAATATCTTGGCGAGTTTATTTTTATAGAGTAATAAAAATAATTTAGAACGCCATAAACCGGGATTTAAACGCTAGATAAAATACCTGGTACCCAGTTAAACACCCGTTTTAGCCATATGCCAGGAATATGCTAAGGTATATGCTAAGGAATATGCCAGGAATATGCTTGGAATATGCCAGGAATATGCCAGGAATATGCTAGGAATATGCTAGGAATATGCTTGGTATATGCTAAGGAATATGCTAGGAATATGCTAGGAATATTCTATATGGAAGATCCTATAAATACCCAACCCTATTCAACCCAAAACCCACAAAAATCTGATCTAAAAGCTCTAAGTTGAAGCCATTGCTTCATACCTGAGCTACTTGGATCAAGATTAGCTTTCGGGGACCCTTTGTAAGTGTTCCTTCGTTCTTTTATTCATTTAGCGTCAAAAGTCAAACTTTGTTTGACTTTCTGCGTTGACCAGTTTATGGTCAATGCGAAGTTCGTTTGAACTTCATAACGTGAGCGTAATCACGATGGTTATAGTCCCTAGAGACTATACCTACTGATTACCACGTTATCTAGGCTCAGTGACGAGCCGTAGTTTCGGCCAAAATACGTATTCTTGCGTACTTTGTAACCAAACTACTCTTAGGTATCAAAACCGTTTGTTTTGATACCAAACCTGTTTTCTAAACTTAGTTAATCATGTTTTAACATGCTTAGCTCGTCACTTTTAGTTTAGTGCTTATATAGG
Organism: Helianthus tuberosus; assembly: GCA_030545235.1. Classification (NCBI taxonomy): domain Eukaryota; kingdom Viridiplantae; phylum Streptophyta; class Magnoliopsida; order Asterales; family Asteraceae; genus Helianthus; species Helianthus tuberosus. The sequence continues at coordinate 110,956,662 of CM060357.1, forward strand.
GTCGTAAGGTAAGCGATCTAAACAATCGCTTATACTTTCGAACCCGACCCGTTTGGTCGATCATTAGAATCCGACCAAACACATTAGGTGACCATAGTATATAGGGAATAACCTTCTGAGGTTATACCTTATGGTCGCTTCGTTTAAGTAGTTGTATGATAGGTAGTTTATATGCCTTAGGTAAATTACCAAAATGCCCTTTTGAACGCCAAAATTCATTTTAAGCATATGTAACATAACTTTTGGTATCTAAACTGATTTGGTAACAATATTAGACATGTTAAGGCATATTTTACTTATCATAGGACTAGTTAGGCATTCCGAACGCGTTTTACGCGAACGACGCGTTAAAGTGGCATAAGCTACCTAAACGGGTCGTAAGCACTTAGGTTAGGTTTCATTTTAGTATGTAGTCTTTGTTAAACCATGTTACATGAGTTCCTACACTCATTTGGTTTACAAACCCTCATGCTACCCAATCTTCCGATATAGGTCCGGTTTATTAACATAGTTACCTATATTAGGTGCCGTTTGATATCCGTGATCTCTAGCATTGTTTGGTTGTTACTCGAGGACTACTAAGCAATCTCAAGTGAGTACATAGACCCCTCTTTCACTGTTTTCCAAACATTTTGGGGTGGAGCACATGTGCCTACTTGTTACTTTCATGCTTTCCATGTTTTCATATCAGATACTTGTTATGTTCATTAGTACACTTATAGTACATGATTTCATTGTGTTTTTGCTATGTATGTCTTTTGTTGCATACTTAGTACATCGTTTTACATTACATTTTATGCTATGTATGCCCATTGTGTGCATACTTAGTACATTGTTTTACATTACATTTTATGCTATGTATGTCCATTGTGTGCATACTTAGTACATTTGTTATTCATCACATGCTTACATTTTGGTATGACATTTGGTTTGTTTAAATGGAACAATACACATTCATTAACACCGATCATGCCGCTCGTTAGTAGGTAATGGTACCATAGGACTTGACAAATCCCGTTCCTAAACCCTAGGTTTGTTTGGGTGGAAGGAATGACCGAATCCGAAGATATAATACAGATAGACCTTTAAATTCGTTTTGGGGTTTATCACCACAGTCACAAGGCTTGGATGTATGCATTATAACAATACCGCATAGATGTTTGTATCAGTATAGCATGCATTTGTTCCACAAAACATAACTTTGATTTAAACCATGTTTTACTTCAATACCTTGTTTTTGTGCATTTTACATATGGTTTAGTTGATATATTTCACTTACCATACATGATATTTTGTATACACATTATATGATTTACATTAGACATAAACATTTTGACATTGATATACACAATTCATGATTTACATTAGACATAAACATTTTGACATTGATATACACAATTCATGGTTTACATTAGACATAAACATTTTGACATTGATATACACAATTCATGATTTACATTAGACATAGACATTAGACATGGTTTTCACACAAACATTTTGACATTTGATTATACATAAACATTTTACTTTGGTGGTTTGGTTTGAGTAAGTGATATAAGTAACGAGGCGGGTGTAATATGATACAAGCATGGTGGATACGCCGCTGGTACTTCCTATATATAAGTGCTTGTATGGTATTACATATCGTAGCGTTATTTGAATCATTTCAATTTAGACATATAACATTTTATACAAATAACATACTTTTCACAATACATTGTTTTACAAACAACTTATCTAATACAAACTCATCTTACATGGTTATTCATTTAACCTTACATTTATACATATCATCTGATCTTATCGTTTTTTTTTTCAAATGATTTACAAAACAAAGCAAATTACAAGGTTCATGACTAAACATTTTCTTAAACATAAGTCATGAATTCTATTTTCACAAAACCTATGTATCTCACAGGCATTTTTATGCTGACGTGTCACACCCCCAAAATCCACCCGCGGAGTACCACCGCTTGGAGGCGTGACATGACCAGGATCAAGCCACCAATCATATTGAACATAGTAAAATAGTAAAAGTCATACAACAATACGATAGGTGTTTCCATAACCAAATATAAACAAGTGTGCAGCGGAAGCATTTAATGTAAACCCAACAAAAGTTTAAGTACAAAATGTTATAATGTTTAACAACACAATCACGATCCATGTCCACAACGACTGAGCCTCCCGTGCAAGCTCCAAAAGTACCTATGGTCCTGCAAGGCATGTAACAGAGAATCAACAACTAGTTGAGCGAGTTCACAGTAAATAAGTTCGTAATTGTAAGTTTGTTTCGTAACATGTGGCGCTACTAGGCCGATCGTATGTTCTATTAGTGGGGGCTTCCCATGTTGCATATACACTAGACTATTTGTAACCATAAGTGTTCTTCACAACCGAGAACAGTAGTACGTACATAGTTTACGTAGGCTTTACGTAAGTGTCCTTCACAACCGAGGACAGTATTGAGTATAAGTTCACGTAGGTTTTACGTGAGTATCCTTCACAACCGAGGATAGTATTGAGTATAAGTTCACGTAGGTTTTACGTGAGTATCCTTCACAACCGAGGATAGTATTGAGTATAAGTTCACGTAGGTTTTACGTGAGTATCCTTCACAACCGAGGATAGTATTGAGTATAAGTTCACGTAGGTTTTACGTGAGTATCCTTCACAACCGAGGATAGTATTGAGTATAAGTTCACGTAGGTTTTACGTGAGTATCCTTCACAACCGAGGATAGTATTGAGTATAAGTTCACGTAGGTTTTACGTGAGTATCCTTCACAACCGAGGATAGCGAGTAGCATAAGTATACGTAGGTTTTACGTATGTGTCCTTCACAACCGAGGACAATGGTATGGTAGTCTAGTATCAGTGTATGTACGAATCTATTCAACCTTATTCCTTCCATCCCATTCCCCAAACCCTGGGAATCCCATGCCTTAGTAAGGGTGTGAACTCACCTTGTTTTGCTCGGTATGCTAAGTGTATGCTCACAAGTAATCAATCGCGTCCTAAAGTAGGCACGTATGTGAAATCAGTTTGAGTTCAAGTCGTTCACGTATAAGCATGCAACACGTAATCACAGTCATGTACAATATGGTTACACTTAACAGCAGTTAACTAACCCAGTTAACACTTAACAGAATATAAACATGTTACTGTGCAGATTGTGTATACGACGAAACACCCCTGTTTCGTCGTTCTTACCCTTCGACGAAACACCAGTTTCGTCATTGCTCAGATTCGTCGCAGAGGTCTCGACGAAACAGATTCCTGTTTCGTCGTTACCTGCGTTTCGTCGATAGCGATCTGATTCGTCACAAGTCAGTTACGTCACATACAGAAACCCTAATCAACCTAACAGCCATCACAAATATCAGAAATCGTATGGAGATCAATGTGCACCCAAAATCATCATAACTCAATCATCAAAGTATAATCGTCTTAGCATAACCCTAGTTTATGTGAACAACGTATCGATTAATCAAACCACAAACATATCATCGAACCCTATCAAGATACTAACGTGTTACCAAAATCAGATCATATTAACAACATACAGAACCGAGTATCTGATCGTATTAAGTTTCGCTTATAATTACACATCCGATTAACCATGTATATCGACATCTATATCATCGTGCACATATATTCATAATCCGTTTCGTAAATCAGCAGGTACATATACACATAACAAGAAATCAGAAACATTAACGGAACCGAGTTAACGAACCCGTACTAACCGAGATGAAAGTTTGATCGCACCAAGGTTTCCGGTGGGTTCTAGTTCGCCGTCACACAGCAGAGAGTTCTCTAGGGTTTCTGGTTTGCTAAAATGTGTCAAATGGGATCATTCTACGCAATATAACAAGTCTAACAGTACTGGGCCCGAACTGGGCTTCGGCGTAATACTGGGCCGGCGAAACAGTCTGTTTCGTCGAGATGAGTTTGGCGAAACAGCCTTGTTTCGTCGAGTGTGTTCATGGCGAATCACAACTCTGTTTCGTCGAGTTGTTTCATATGTTCAGTAGTTTATGTTATTTCAAATACACTAAGTCTCATGCTATAATATCAACACATAACCAAGCAAACATAATACTTTTATTATCACACAAAGTGTATCGTTACAAATCAGACGAGTCAAACAACTAGACCGTCAAAGTCAACGTGCAATAAATGCGAATAAAGAATGTCGGAAACTCGAGTTGTCACATGACGTACCTATTTTCACATGTGTTTCAGGATGTGATGCATAGGATTTATCAAGATACACTTAGGCGGACTTGGGCCTTAGTGAGAATAAAAGATGCAAGACTAGTTATTTATGTTATATTTCTTTGATTGTCAAGACATTGTAACTCTTTTAATCAATAAAACAATATTTCAATTTCCATGTGTTATGAAACAATGATTCTGTTACAACACTCCCCGACGTTTTCCGCCACGTTTTGTTGTTTTGCGTGGTCGGGGTGTGACAGTATACTTTTATTAGATAAGTATAATTATTTATATTTATTTTAAACGTCTTTACTCGAAGTATGACACCCTGCCGTAAGATTCATAACAAACAATATCATTAACCGACTCGATTCGATAACAACGAGCTATATATATAATTATCTACACTTTTTATTCGCGACGACTAACACGATTTCGTAAGTATACTTGGATATATACATTACATATAAAATATATATTCTAAATCATTCGAAAACTAAGTCGTTTTCTAGACTTAGTTTTACCCCCATTATAAACAGGATCAAACAACCATAGATTGGTTAATCTAAGTCAAGATAACACTACCTTAGAGTCGTTTAGTTAACGACTCGGTAGAGCTCGGACACGTAGTTTAGCTACGTTAATTTAGTTAGAAACTTATAATTATTCCTTGATTAGGAATGCTTTAGTTGCACGCTAGTGAGTTCACATTCGTGGGATGACACTACGGAATCACACTAAGCTAGCTTTGCACAAGAATATTAAGGTGAGTTTATAACCCCCAGTTTTTACTGTTATACATTTTTTTATAAATGTTTTCGGGGGTGGAAAAACAAGCAAGTTTCGCAAAAGTACACAATATTTTGATGAACGAAAATTATATATATTTCTAAACCATTTCGCAACAGGATTTCAACGAACTCAAATGGTTTACGAATGATTTCGATCAAACATACCGGTTTTACAAAACATGCGCATATTGACGAAACGTGCATGATTTTCTAATGGGTACGGGCGACACAATTTAGGAGGTGGCTCGACACAGTCGAGGGGGCTCGACACTAACAATCGTCTACACAGGTTGAGTACTTCCTATGTCGTCGCGTACGTTAATGTCCTCGCGAAACATTAATGATCAACCTGTTCATAGACGCCTTACATACCCATTTACAACACTAAAACTTTCATATATTCATAAGATTCATTTGATGGAAACTCACAAATACATGGATTTACAAACTTTGGTAACGTTTTTCAAATTATACCTAAGTAAGAGGACGCGCTGATCCTGGTTACAAAGGTTCGTTTGGGATCGACCCATTCTCTCTCGTGCAATGCACAAAGACTCTCGTGGGCTAGACTCACAGTTCTCATATATCATGCCAAGAAAATGATTTTACTATATTTTCTCAACGACTTTAAAACCGGTTATCAAAAAGATTTCTTTTAAATCTTTTCAAAACAAACTATGAACTCGCTCAACTTTATGTTGATTTTTCGCATGTTTCTTTCTCAGGTTGCATGTTACAAACTAAGGAACGGTTGGAATAGGAGAACCCAAGGGATTTCGAGTACTTAGCGGGCGTTCGCATTCTAGAAGTCTTAGCTTAATTGCTTCCGCTGTGCAATGAAGATACCGGTCCAGTCACGCCATGCTCTGATATTTCGGGGTGTGACAAAGTATAGCTTGATATGCTCCCATGGGTGATATAGTACAAAACCAACATATATTTTGTTAATTATTAAAACATAGTTTGATATGTTATTTATAAAACCAAAACATAGTTTAATATGTTATTTATAAAACCTAAAACATAGTTTAATATGTTATTTATAAAACCCAAAACATAGTTTAATATGTTATTTATAAAACCAAAACATAGTTTAATATGTTATTAATAAAACCAAAGTATACTTTTAATATACTACTGAAAATTATTATTTTGACGACTAAAGTATATTTAATATACTATTTGTTTAACGATTTTGGAACTGAAATATATTTTAATATATTACTTATATAAAAATCGCTACTTTTCGAACCCAATAAAAAAAATTTAAATTTTTTTTTATTTTTTTGCCACTAAAAGTAGCGATTTGAGCATAAAAAATATTAAAAAAAAAATTTAGATTTTTTTTAGATATTTTTAGGTTTTTTGGGGGTTTAGTTTTTAGCATTTTAGCTTGCGGGGGGGGGGGGGGGGGGTTAGGTTTTTTGGGGGTGGGGGTGGGGGGTTTAGGTTTTGGGGGGGGGGGGTTAGGTTTTTTGGGGGGTTTTAGTTTTTAGCATTTAGCTTGGGGGGGGGTGGGGGGGTTTAGGTTTTAGGGGGGGGGGTGGGGGTTAGGTTTTTTTAAGGTTTTTTTACCTATTTTAGGTTGTGTTCACATTGGTTCTCGCGGTTCTCGCAATAAATGGAGTTCTCGCATGAGCCCCTCCCTATATATATATATACTACTGAAAATTATTATTTTGACGACTAAAGTATATTTAATATACTATTTGTTTAACGATTTTGGAACTGAAATATATTTTAATATATTACTTATTCGACTTTCTTAAAACCAAAGTATATATATATATTACAAACCTTTTTTTTTTATCAAAATGTTGTTTTACAAACAACATATTTTATATAAACTCATTTTACTTAATTATTTATTTATGTATTATTCTGTTATATCACCTGATTTCTTATAAATTTTAGTATGATTTATAAAAGAAAATATTTTAAGGTTCATGACTATTTGTGATTAAATATTTTTTTTAAAAAACTTATAAGTCATGAATCCTATTATAATAAAACCTATGTATCTCATATGCATTTTTATATTGATGTACCTATTTTTACACATGTTTCAGGTGCTGTTATGTGATGATTATTGATGCATGCTATACATAGGATGAACTCGTGCCTTAGCGACTTTAAAACTTGAAAGATAATATTTGTATTTATCTGATTTGTAATAAAACAATGAGTTCAATAATTTAATAAAACGAAATTATTTAATCCATGGTTGTGAAACAATGATTCTGTTACGACACTCCCCGAAGTTTTCGCCACGATTTGTTGTTTTACGTGGTCGGGGTGTGACATAATGCACAATGTAGTTTCAAGAATTTCAATTCTGCTAAGCCATTGAAGTTTTCTGGGTCGCAAGGAGCAACCGCGCTCCTGCAATGGTTCGAAAGTTTGGAGAGCACATTCAGACATGTGTAGTGTCCGAATGAGCGTAAGGTTGAATTTGCATCAAGTGTGTTCGAGAAGCGTGCTCTTACATGGTGGAACGGTGTGATGCGTGATAGGGGTGCCGATGTGGCTATGGCACAAACATGGGAAGAGCTTCGAGCTCTCATGATGAGAAAATTCTGTCCCCGTCACGAGATTCGAGTTTTGGAACGAGAATTCGATGATTTGAAACAAGATGGGGGTGAACACCGTGCGTATACGGATCGTTATGAAGAGCTGAGTTTGATGTGTCCCACTATGGTTACCCCGTTGGAGAAAGCGATTGAGAGGTATATCGATGGTTTGCCCGATTCTGTGCAAGACATTGTGACTGGCAGTAATCCTACTACTGTTCATCAAGCGATCGAGTTTTCTGCTACTCTGACCGAGTCTCAAGTCAGAAAAGGAAAATTGACTCGCAAGGGTGACAAGAAGAAGTCGGCTGATTCTGCACAGGAAAAGGGTAAGGGTAAGAAGAAGGGAGAGTCTTCTAAAAAGTCAAGGAAGCGCAAGGCTTCCCAGAATTTCGTTGTTACTGCTTAGAACCCTCAGAACCCACCAGCTCAACCTCCCGCGAAGAAACAATATGTTGGTACCGCACCTCACTGCACTCGATGCAATGGTCATCATGCTACCCAACAGGCATGTAAGCAATGTACTACGTGTGGTAAACTTGGGCATCTGGCCAACATCTGTCGTTTGGGTCAGAATCAAGCTGCTCAGGTTCAAGCTCCAGTTCAGGGGAATGCTGTTAGATTCCCACATGGTTCATGTTTTAATTGTGGAGAGTTTGGTCATTTCCGCAACAACTGGCAGAGGTTGGCGAATGCAAATGCGAATCCGAACGCAAATGTCAATGTCAATGTCAATGCCAATGTGAATCCCGCTCGTGGGCGAGCGTACAACCTGAATGCAAACGAGGTGATGGCTGACAACGAGGTTGTCAATGGTACGTTCCTTGTTAACAATCGACCTACATCTGTTCTTTTTGATTCTGGTGCCGATAGAAGTTTTGTTTCGTTATCTTTTGAGCCTTTGCTTGCGATACCTAGAACTAAACTGAGGAAACCCTTATCTGTCGAAGTTGTTACTGGTAAACCTCTTGTACTCGATTCTGTTATTCGTGATTGTCAGTTAAACCTTGATAACCATCTTTTTCCTATTGACCTCACACCGATGCAACTTGGGAGTTTCGATATTATCGTGGGGATGGATTGGCTAACCAAACATCATGCTGAGGTGGTTTGTTTCGATAAGATCGTTCATGTTCCTCATTCGTCTGGCGATATTCTGGAAGTTCGTGGCGAGAAACCATCTGGTGGTTTGAAACTCATGTCGTGTACAAAAGCCCAACGTTATTTACGAAAAGGATATGTTGCTTTTCTGGCACATGTCACCGAGGAGAATGGCAAGAGCAAGAGTATTTAGGATATTCCGATTGTTTGGGATTATCCAGAAGTGTTTTCTGATGAACTGCCTGGTTTGCCTCCAGCTCGTCAAGTCGAGTTTCATATTGACCTTGTACCCAATGCCAACCCGATTGCGAAAGCACCGTATCGACTTGCACCATCTGAGATGCAAGAATTATCGAAACAGCTTCAAGAGTTATCTGATAAAGGATTCATCCGTCCAAGCTTTTCGCCCTGGGGAGCTCCTGTCCTCTTTGTGAAGAAGAAAGATGGGTCTTTTCGTATGTGTATCGATTATCATGAGCTTAATAAGCTTACCATCAAGAATCGATATCCCCTACCTCGAATCGATGATCTCTTTGATCAACTACAAGGTGCTACATGTTTTTCTAAGATCGATCTGCGTTCTGGGTATCATCAACTTTGTGTTCTCGAAGAAGATATTCCCAAAACTGCTTTTCGCACAAGATATGGGCACTACGAGTTCACTGTCATGCCTTTTGATTTGACGAATGCCCCAGCTATCTTCATGGACTTAATGAATAGGGTCTGCAAACCTTATTTAGACAAGTTCATCATTGTGTTCATCGACGATATTCTTGTTTATTCGAAGTCTCGAGCCGATCACGAGCAACACCTTCGTTTGACATTGGAACTCCTGAAGAAGAAACAACTTTTTGCTAAATTCTCCAAGTGTGAATTTTGGCTTAGAGAAGTTCAGTTTTTGGGTCATATAGTCAACGAGCAGGGTATTCATGTGGATCCATCCAAAATTACTGCAATTAAGGATTGGAATACACCAACAACACCCACAGAAATTCGTTCTTTTCTTGGCCTCGCTGGTTATTATCAACGGTTTATTTCAAACTTCTCAAAGATTGCTGTTCCTCTCACTGCTTTGACTCAGAAGAATCAGCCTTTTGAGTGGGGACCCAAACAAGAAGAAGTGTTCCAAACACTGAAATAGAAGCTCTGTGATGCTCCTGTTCTATCTTTGCCTGAGGGAAATGATGATTTCGTTGTCTATTGCGACTCGTCAAATCTAGGACTTGGTTGTGTTCTTATGCAACGAGGTAAGGTGATAGCTTATGCGTCAAGACAGCTGAAAGTTCACGAGAAGAACTACACTACTCATGATCCTGAGTTAGGTGCTGTCGTTTTTGCCCTAAAAATCTGGAGACACTATCTTTATGGTACGAAGTGTGTGGTTTTTACAGACCACAAAAGTCTCCAGCATATTCTTAATCAGAAGGAGCTGAACATCAGGCAACAACGTTAGGTTGAGCTCTTAAACGATTATGATTGCGAGATTCGCTACCATCCTGGTAAGGCGAATGTCGTAGCTGATGTGCTTAGTCGAAAGGAACGAGTCAAGCTTCATTCTGTTCACACTCTATCTGATCTTCAAACTCGTGTTCTTTAAGCTCAACAATTTTGTGTTTCACAAAATTTGATGGGTAAGGAATTACCACTTCAACTTGAGCTTAGACTCGAAACGAAGGACGATAGTTTACTCTATTTCAAGGATCGTTTGTGGATTCCGAAACAAGACGATCTTCATGTGACAACTGTACTCTGTAATCGATGTACGATGTAAAAAAATGTTGATTATTAATAAAACAATGTGTTTTGATGTTATTATGTGTGCAATTATGTTTGGTGATTTTACAATTCGATTCTATTCCGATTTCAAGCTTTAAATCGCTTTCTGGAAGGTTATACGCGCACAGATGCGTAAATATAACCAGTTTAATGCAACAAACACTCCAGAATAGTGAAATAGGCTTAACATACCTTAAATAACCTTTACATAGCTTAGAAATAAGTTTTGAATGGTTTGGTGTGTTGAAAACAAGTCTATTCGATCACAGGGACTAATCGTGTCAAACTGTGAAACTATGAGGATTTACACAGTAACGAACATTATGGAACTTGATCATAAGTTAAACATACCCTAAATATCCTTTACATAGCTTAGAAATAGGCTTTGAGGGGTACGGTATGCTAAAATAAACTTTATGCTCATTCAGGGACTAAAAGTGTCAAAAAGTGCACAAGTTTTCACTTTCGCTCATATCTTACGTTCTGAATACATCCGGACATCCAAAAATTTATGTAAGCCCTAAAATATTTTATTTTAGTGTTTGGCATAAGAAAAATCCATTCGTCGCGTCATTTGGATCGTTTTTCGCGCTTATGCGCATACCGTCGTAATTAAGCGAACATCGCGATCGTACGACCAAACGAACCGACATCCAAGATATTTTTGAGCATGTTTCATGTTCCCTATACTTTAACATCCTTGTGAAGCTTAAAAATGGGCTTGACGAGTGTTAGAAGTGCCAAAACACGACGATACGCGCACAGGAACCAAAACTGCAAAACTGCAAAAATAATAAAAAAAAATAGAAAAAAAAATATATAAAAAAATGCATAAACTCATTTGTTCAGCCCTTAACACCCTCCAAAGGCCAAGGACACTTGTCAAAACCCTATGGTGAGTGCCAAATGAGTTACCACAACTTTACGACAAGTGTACGGCCTTGATCGTGCCCCCTTTTCCAAGAAACGATCTTAACGGTTCTCCGATTACTATAAATACCCATCACATTCTCATTCATTTCTCACACTTGAATCTGATTTATGCCTTCTAAGTTGAAGTTTATACTTCATACCTGAAGGAAAATCGGATCAAGAGCTTTCGGGGACCCTTCGTAAGTATTCTTTCGTTCTTTTATTGCTTTTCAAGTCCGAAAGTCAAACTTTGTTTGACTTTCAGCGTTGACCAGCTTATGGTCAATGCGAAGTTCGTTTGAACTTCGCAACGTGATTGTAATCACGATGGTTATAGTCCCTTGGGACTATGCCTACTGATTACCACGTTGTCTAGGGTCGTAGGGTAAGCGATCTGATAAATCGCTTATACCTTCGAACCCGACCCATTTGGTCGATCATTAGGATCCGACCAAATACATTAGGTGACCATAGTATATAGGGAATAACCTTCCGAGGTTATACCTTATGGTCACGACGTTTAAGTAGTTGTATGATAGGTAGTTTATATGCCTTAGGTAAATTACCAGAATACCCTTTTCATGTATAATTGGTAATTAAACATATGTAACATAACATTTGACATCTAAACTGATTTGACAACAATATTAGACATGTTAAGGCATATTTTACTTGTCATAGGACTAGTTAGGCGTTCCGAACGCGCTTTGCGCGCACGACGTGTTAAAGTGGCGTAAGCTACCTTAATGGGTCACGATGGGTCGAAAGCACTTAGGTTAAGTTCCGATTTAGGATGTAGGCTTTGTTAAACCATATCACTTGAGTTCCAACACTCATTTGGTTTACAAGACCTCATTCTGTCCGATCTTCCGATTTAGGTAACCTGTTGTTTGACTAGCGGTTCGATTACTAGGTGTTGTTTGATTTCACTGGTTTGCTCGAGTTTGTTGAAGTTCTATTGATTGACGATACCTTGCACTACTGTGAGTACATAGTTCCCCTATTTTACTGTTTTCAATTGTTTTGGGGTGATTCGTATGTGCTAAATGTTTTCAAGGATATAACGATGGTTTCACAGACGATTTTCGATGTTATAACGATGGTTTCACAAACGATTTTCAATGGTTTATGCAAAACTAATAACGATTTCAATAATGTGAACGAACTTGTTGGTTGGGTTACATAACAAATGACATTCATTAGAAATGATCAAGCCGACCAGTATTAGGTTATGGTACCATAGGATCTGACAAATCCCGTTATTTTACAACACCCGTGGTTATGTGTGGGGGTTGTGGGTAACGACTGAATCTGATAATTGTTAACTTACCCTTGGGTGGTTTGTTAATGCGAGAGCGAGTGGAACGATGAACGAGTCATGAAGGTTTGAATGTTATTAGCGAGACGACCATATATGAGTTCTCACAATTAAAACAAGGACGATTTAAACAAGTAAACGAATTGGGACGATTTGAACAAGTAAACGATTTATAAACGATTAGTAAACGATGTTAAACGATTTGGGTAAACGATTGGTCTTTGGTTAAGTGTTTGGATAACGGGACGGGTGTGATATGGTGAAAGCATGGTAGATACGCCGCTGGTACTTCTTATATATAAATGTTTTCAACATATTACATACCGTGGCGTTATTTAGTACACCTGGGTAAACGATAGCAAAACGATGTCACATAACGATGTTTTCGAAGTAACAAACGAGTTTTATTAACAAGCTTTACGAGATGTTTTACAATGTGCTTTTCTAAAACAAAGGTTTTTGGGTTAAGAATCATGGCTACGAGGTTTTATAAACTATAAACCGCTTGATTTGAGTTGGTTAATTAAGTTGCAATATTATACTCCTTTCAAAACAAGGTTTTTAATAAAGTATTGCAACATCTAAACGAGCCATGATTTCGAGACTCCTATAAAACCTATGTACTCGCCAGCATTTCTTTGCTGACTTTGTTTTCACATATGTTTCAGGAATTGATGCTTGATGATGATTTCTAGGATGCATGAGTCACGTAGGATCTGGACGAAGCCTTAGTGACATAAAACTATGATAGTCTATATAAAACTTGTTTGTTATGTGTTAAGACAATGTTAATGTTTAATATTATCAATAAAACGAAAACTTTTGTATCCATGGTTATGAAACGATAATTCTGTTGCAACACGCCCCGATGTTTCCGTCGCGCTTTGTTGTTTTACGCGGTCGGGGTGTGACAGAAGAGTTGGTATCAGAGCCAATGGTTATAGGGAATTAGGTTATTAGTAATTCTTTGACCTAGACTATAACTTCTAGGACCCAACACAAGTTATCTTGTGTTTAGATCTTAAAACATGCATATCACCTATCCTTAGGTGATTATCAAAACAAAAAACCAAATTTTCCGAAACGATTTTTTTGAAAAACAATCTTCTGTTTTTGAATAATTTATTACAAGGTTTTGAACCCTCTATTGTAAGGTTTTGAACCCTCTGTTATAAGGTTTTGAACCCCTTTGAGTTTCCAAAATCTCGTCAAAGTTTTGGGTTTTAAATAATGTGAACACGTGCAAACTGGAAGGGTGAATGCCTGTATTCTGGGTTTTCTGTCTAGGCAAGCACTTCGTATATATCTCATCAGACGCGAGACCAGTTGTGCTTACCCGGGAATTCTTGGGATGAGTGTTCACTTATAGGTGAGCATGTCTTCGCGATACATTATTTTTAATCCAATTACTTTGATTAGTCATTGCGTGTCATTTGTTTGTTCGAGGTAACAAACAAATGATCGCCTTCCTTGTGTTTTGTCGATACCTCTTTTGTTTTTCCTAAATCTCAACCTCACTCGACTCTCTTATTTCCTTGTTAAACAATGCCTCCTTGACGTGATGCACAATCTTTTACTGCTGAAGAAGTCGCAGCCCTTTGCTGAGTACTGCTGTGCTTCCCGGTGTTGTAACCCAAGTCCACGAGATATTCAACAACAATAACAACAACAATAACAACAACAATAACGCACCATGTAAATTCAAGGATTTCAATGCCGCAAAGCCGCTTAAGTTTTCGGGATCGCAAGGAGCAACTGCGCTCCTACAATGGTTTGAGAGTATCGAGAGCACATTCATACATGTGCAGTGTCAGAATGCGCGTAAGGTTGAATTTGCTTCGAGCGTGTTTGAGAAGCGAGCGCTTACCTGGTGGAATGGTATTAAGCGCGACAGGGGTGCCGAAGTGGCGATGGCACAAACATGGGAAGAGCTTCGGGCTCTCATGATGAAGGAGTTTTGCCCCCGTCACGAGATTCGAGTTTTGGAACGAGAGTTTGATAACTTAAAGCAAGATGGGGCTGAACACCGTGCGTACACGGATCGTTTTGAAGAACTCAGTCTATTGTGTCCCACCATGGTTACCCCTCCGGATAAAGCAATCGAGAGATATATCGATGGCCTACCTGATTCTATTCTAGAGATTGTGACCGGTGTTAATCCTCCTACCCTTCACCAAGCTATCGAGTTGTCTGCTACCCTCACTGAGACACAAGTCAGGAAGGGTAAACTCACCCGCAAGGGTGATAAAAAGAAGGCGACTGATTCTGAGAAGAACAAGAATAAGGGTAAGGGGAAGGAAGGTGAAGCATCGAAGAAATCGAGGAAGTGAAAGGGTGCTCAAAATTTTGCTGTTACAGCACAGGCTGCTCAGAACCCGCAGAACCAACCAGCTCCGCCACCTGCAAAGAAAGCGTATGCTGGTACCGCACCTCATTGTGCACGTTGCAACGTTCCTCACGCTGCACAACAAGCTTGCAGACAATGTGCGACGTGTGGTAAACTTGGGCATTTGGCAAACGTTTGTCGTTTTGGACAGAATCAGGTTGCCCAGGTTCCAGCTCCGGGTCAGGGAAATGCTGTGAGATTCCCACCGGGATCATGTTATAATTGCGGAGAGTATGGTCACTTCCGCAACAACTGTCCAAGACTGATGAATGCAAACGCAAATGCTAACGCAAACCCGAATGCAAACGTCAATGTGAATCCCCCTCGTGGACGAGCGTACAACTTGAACGCAAACGAAGCGAGGGCCGACAATGAGGTGGTTAACGGTACGTTTCTTGTTAACAATCGACCTACATCTATTCTTTTTTATTCTGGTGCCGATAGAAGTTTTGTTTCATTATCATTCGAGCCTTTGCTTGCGATACCTAGAACTAAACTGAGGAAACCCTTATCTGTTGAGATTGCCACTGGTAAGCCTATTATTCTCGATTCTGTTATTCACGGTTGTCAGTTGAACCTTGATAACCATCTTTTTCCTATTGACCTCACACCAATGCAACTTGGGAGCTTCGACATTATCATTGGAATGGATTGGTTAACCAAACACCATGCTGAGGTGGTTTGTTTCGACAAGATTGTTCGTATTCCTTTGTCTTCTGGCGATGTTCTGGAAGTTCGTGGCGAAAAACCACCAGATGGTTTGAAGCTGATGTCGTGTACGAAAGCCCAAAAGTTTTTGAAGAAAGGATATGTTGCTTTTCTGGCACATGTCACCGAGGAGAAAGACAAGAGCAAGAGTATTCAGGATATTCCGATTGTTCGGGATTATCCAGAGGTGTTTCCTGATGAACTGCCTGGTTTGCCTCCAGTTCGTCAAGTCGAGTTTCATATTGACCTTGTACCCAATGCCAACCCGATTGCAAAAGTGCCTTATCGACTTGCACCATCTGAGATGCAAGAATTATCGAAACAGCTTCAAGAGTTATCTGATAAAGATTCATACGACCAAGCTTTTCACCTTGGGGAGCTCCTGTCCTCTTCGTGAAAAAGAAAGATGGATCTTTTCGAATGTGTATCGATTATCGTGAGCTTAATAAGCTCACCATCAAGAATCGATATCCCCTACCTTGAATTGATGACCTCTTCGACCAGCTGCAGGGTGCTTCATGCTTTTCCAAGATCGATTTGCGTTCTGGGTATCATCAACTTCGTGTTCTCGAAGAAGATATTCCAAAAACTGCTTTCCGCACAAGATATGGGCATTACGAGTTCACTGTCATGCCTTTCGGTTTGACTAATGCTCCTGCTGTTTTCATGGACTTAATGAATAGGGTCTGCAAGCCTTATTTGGATCAGTTCGTCATTGTTTTTATTGATGACATCTTGATCTATTCAAAGTCTCGAGCCGAGCACGAACAACACCTTCGCTTAACATTGGAACTCCTGAAGAAGGAACAACTTTTTGCTAAATTCTCCAAGTGTGAATTTTGGCTTAAAGAAGTTCAATTCTTGGGTCATATAGTTAATGAGCAGGGTATTCATGTAGATCCGTCCAAGATTGTTGCAATTAAGGACTGGAATATACCAACGACGCCTACCGAGATTCGATCTTTCCTTGGTCTTGCTGGTTATTATCGGCGATTCATTTCAAATTTCTCGAAGATTGCGGTTCCACTCACTGCTTTAACTCAGAAGAAAAAGCCTTTTGAGTGGGGACCCAAGCAAGAAGTAGCGTTCCAAACGCTGAAGCAGAAGTTATGTAATGCTCCTGTTCTATCTCTACCCGAGGGAAGCGATGATTTCGTTGTCTACTGCGATGCGTCCAACTTAGGCCTTGGTTGCGTCCTCATGCAACGAGGTAAAGTTATTGCATATGCATCTAGACAGCTGAAAATTCACGAGAAGAACTACACGACTCATGATCTTGAGTTAGGAGCTGTGGTTTTTGCGCTTAAAATCTGGAGACACTACCTCTATGGAACAAAGTGTGTGGTTTTCACAGACCACAAAAGTCTCCAGCATATTCTTAATCAGAAAGAGCTGAATATGAGGCAACGACGTTGGGTTGAACTCTTGAGCGATTACGATTGCGAGATTCGCTACCATCCTGGTAAGGCGAATGTCGTAGCCGATGCGCTTAGTCGAAAAGAACGAGTCAAGCTTCATTCTGTTCAAACGCTATCTGATCTTCAAACTCGTGTTCTTCAAGCTCAGCAATTTTGTGTTTCACAAAATTTGATAGGTAATGAATTACCACATCAACTTGAGCTTAAACTCGAAGCGAAAGACGATGGGTTGCTCTATTTCATGGATCGTTTGTGGATTCCTAATCAGGATGATCTTCGCACCTTGGTAATGGACGAATCTCATAAGTCTCGATATTCTATCCATCCTGGTGCTGATAAAATGTACAAGGATCTTCGTACTTCGTGCTGGTGGCCTGGTATGAAGAAGGATGTTGCCTTGTATGTATCGAAATGCCTAACTTGTCTCAAAGTCAAGGCCGAACATCAACGACCTTCTGGTTTGCTTGTACAGCCAGAAATACCGGTTTGGAAGTGGGAGAACATTACGATGGATCTCATCACTAAATTACCGCGTACATCTAAAGGTCACGATGCTATTTGGGTTGTGGTCGATCGATTAACGAAATCAGCTCATTTCATTGCGATTCGCGAGGATTATTCTGCTGATAAACTTGCAAAGATTTATGTTGATGAGATAGTGTCACGACATGGTGTTCCTTTGGACATCATTTCCGATCGTGATGCACGATTTTCATCTCATTTTTGGAAGGCCATGCAATCTGCTTTAGGAACCCAATTAAATCTAAGCACTGCTTATCATCCCCAAACAGATGGCCAATCTGAGAGAACGATTCAAACTTTGGAGGATATGCTTAGAGCATGTGTAATAGACTTTGGTGGTAGTTGGGATTCTAATCTGCCACTGATCGAGTTCTCTTACAACAATAGCTATCATACTAGTATTAAAATGGCACCATTCGAAGCTCTCTACGGTCGAAAATGTCGTTCACCTGTCTGTTGGAACGAGACCGGTGAAGCTCAGCTTACTGGACCTGAACTCGTTCTGGAAACAACAGACAAGATCAAGAAAATCCGCAATAATCTTGTGACAGCTAGATTACGTCAAAAGAGATATGCGAATTTACGACGCAAGCCCTTAGAATTTCAAGTCGGAGATCGTGTCCTACTCAAGGTTTCACCTTGGAAGGGAGTCGTGAGATTTGGAAGGAAAGGAAAACTTGCACCACGATATGTTGGACCATTTAAGATTGTTGAAAGAATTGGAAAGGTTGCCTATCGACTAGAGCTACCTCCAGAGCTTGGAAATGTTCACCCGACTTTTCACGTGTCCAATTTGCGAAAGTGTTTAATTGACGCTGATCTTCACATTCCTCTCGACGAGATCCAAGTAGATGAAACGATGCACTTTGTCGAGAAACCTGTGGAGATAGTGGAACGTACATACAAACAGTTAAAGAACAAACGGATTCATTTGGTCAAAGTTCGCTGGGAATCCAAACGTGGTCCTGAGTTTACTTGGGAACGTGAGGACCAGATGAAGACGAAGTATCCGCGTTTGTTTTCACAAGCTTCCTCTACTTAAAATTTCGGGACGAAATTTCCTGAAGTAGGGGAGACTGTGACAACTGTACTCTGTAATCGATGTACGATGTAAAACAATGTTGATTATTAATAAAACAATGTGTTTTATGTTATTATGTGTGCAATTATGTTTGGTGATTTTACAATTCGATTCTATTCCGATTTCAAGCTTTAAATCGCTTTCTGGAAGGTTATACGCGCACAGATGCGTAAATATAACCAGTTTAATGCAACAAACACTCCGGAATAGTGAAATAGGCTTAACATACCTTAAATAACCTTTACATAGCTTAGAAATAAGTTTTGAATGGTTTGGTGTGTTGAAAACAAGTCTATTCGATCACAAGGACTAATCGTGTCAAACTGTGAAACTATGAGGTTTACACAGTAACGAACATTCCGGAACTTGATCATAAGTTAAACATACCCTAAATATCCTTTACATAGCTTAGAAATAGGCTTTGAGGGGTACGGTATGCTAAAATAAACTTTATGCTCATTCAGGGACTAAAAGTGTCAAAAAGTGCACAAGTTTGCACTTTCGCGCATATCTTACGTTCTGAATACATCCGGACATCCAAAAATTTATGTAAGCCCTAAAATATTTTATTTTAGTGTTTGGCATAAGAAAAATCCATTCGTCGCGTCATTTGGATCATTTTCGCGCTTATGCGCATACCGTCGTAATTAAGCGAACATCGCGATCGTACGACCAAACGAACCGACATCCGAGATATTTTTGAGCATGTTTCATGTTTCCTATACTTTAACATCCTTGTGAAGCTTAAAAATGGGCTTGACGGGTGTTAGAAGTGCCAAAACACGACGATACGCGCACAGGAACCAAAACTGCAAAACTGCAAAACTGCAAAAATAATAAAAAAAATTAGAAAAAAAAATATATAAAAAAATGCATAAACTCATTTGTTCAGCCCTTAACACCTTCCAAAGGCCAAGGACACTTGTCAAAACCCTATGGTGAGTGCCAAATGAGTTACCACAACTTTACGACAAGTGTACGGCCTTGATCATGCCCCCTTTTCCAAGAAACGATCTTAACGGTTCTCCGATTACTATAAATACCCATCACATTCTCATTCATTTCTCACACTTGAATCTGATTTATGCCTTCTAAGTTGAAGTTTATACTTCATACCTGAAGGAAAATCGGATCAAGAGCTTTCGGGGACCCTTCGTAAGTATTCTTTCGTTCTTTTATTGCTTTTCAAGTCCGAAAGTCAAACTTTGTTTGACTTTCAGCGTTGACCAGCTTATGGTCAATGCGAAGTTCGTTTGAACTTCGCAACGTGATTGTAATCACGATGGTTATAGTCCCTTGGGACTATGCCTACTGATTACCACGTTGTCTAGGGTCGTAGGGTAAGCGATCTGATAAATCGCTTATACCTTCGAACCCGACCCATTTGGTCGATCATTAGGATCCGACCAAATACATTAGGTGACCATAGTATATAGGGAATAACCTTCCGAGGTTATACCTTATGGTCACGACGTTTAAGTAGTTGTATGATATGTAGTTTATATGCCTTAGGTAAATTACCAGAATACCCTTTTCATGTATAATTGGTAATTAAACATATGTAACATAACATTTGACATCTAAACTGATTTGACAACAATATTAGACATGTTAAGGCATATTTTACTTGTCATAGGACTAGTTAGGCGTTCCGAACGCGCTTTGCGCGCACGACGCGTTAAAGTGGCGTAAGCTACCTTAATGGGTCACGATGGGTCGAAAGCACTTAGGTTAAGTTCCGATTTAGGATGTAGGATTTGTTAAACCATATCACTTGAGTTCCAACACTCATTTGGTTTACAAGACCTCATTCTGTCCGATCTTCCGATTTAGGTAACCTGTTGTTTGACTAGCGGTTCGATTACTAGGTGTTGTTTGATTTCACTGGTTTGCTCGAGTTTGTTGAAGTTCTATTGATTGAAAATACCTTGCACTACTGTGAGTACATAGTTCCCCTATTTTACTGTTTTCAATTGTTTTGGGGTGATTCATATGTGCTAAATGTTTTCAAGGATATTGTGACAACTCGAAATTTCCAACATTCTTTATTTGCATTTAATGCACGTTGACTTTGACTGTTTAGTTGTTTGACTTGTCTGACTTGTAACTGTACACTTCGTGTTATAATAAACGTATTGTGTTTACATGATTATGTGTTTGATTGTATAACATGGAACCTATCGAGAAACGTAAACTGCTTAACTTATGAAAGAACCCGACGAAACACAAGTGTGTTTCGCCATAACAAATCTCGACGAAACAGACTGTTTCGCCAAAAGCATCTCGACGAAACAGAAGTCTGTTTCGCCGAGCCCAGTTTCACCGAAGCCCAGTTCGGGCCCAACACGCTATTTTGAGTTTAAAACGTGAAACAACATCAGTTTTTACATCTGCTATCAAACAACCAAAACCCTAGAGCCCCTTTCCCTCCTGTGCGACGGCAGTTGGAGGTTCCCGGCGATATCTTAGCGATCGATTCGTATTTCTCTTATTCCGGTTAGTGTGTGTTCGTTAATCGGTTTAATATTTCTGTAATAGCTCGATTCATGTTTGTGTATATACTTGATTTCTGGATTATATAGGAGTATATGGGTATGATGTTCTTGATTGCGATATACATGGTTAATCGGATGCGTAATTCTATGCGAAACTGAATATGATCGAATGCTCGGTTCTGAATGTTGTTAATATGATTTGATTCTGAATTCAAGTTAGCATCTTGATAGGGTTCAATGATATGATTGTTGGATGTTAAATTTATATGTTATACACAAAAACTAGGGTTTATGCTAGACAATGATTCTTGGATGATTGAGTTGTGATGATTCGTTCTGCACATTGACCTTCATATGATTTCTGATACTGATAACGGCTGCTAGCATGATTAGGGTTCTGTGTATATTTGTAACTGCTGCATCTGTTGTCTGCGAAACTGACGTCCGACGAAACAGAACTCTCGGCGAAACAGAATGTGTTTCGCCAAGAGTAGTCGACGAATCAGAAGTTCTGTTTCGCCAGGGGACACCTCGACGAAACAGAATGTGTTTCGTCAATATCTTGTTTCGCCAACTTATGTGTTTCGTCGAGCTGTGCTGTAACTTGAATGGATTCTGTTAAGTGTTAACTGGAATATTTAACTGCTGTTAGACGTTAGACATGACTTGTATGATTGTGATTACGTGCTACCTGCTTAATACGTGAGCAACTTGAACACCAACTGATTATTCTATACGTGCGTACTTTAGGACGTGATTGACTTACTTTGAGCACATACTTAGCATACCGAGCAAACTCAGGTGAGTTCACACACTTTCTAAGGCATGGGATTCCCGGTGGTTGGGAATGGGTTAAAGAAATAAAAAGGAACCTACATATCCTCCTTGGGTAGGATATGTACCGCCATCCTCCATGGGTAGGATGCCAATATTAATCCTGCGTATTCTCCTTGGGTAGAATACGTACGTTCGTCATCCTTGGGTAGGACAACAACCTTAACTATACTTGAACGATCTTCGCAAACATGCCTGGAATGGCCGCGAACTATACTTTAATCTTCGCAAACATGCCTGGAGGGCCGCGATACAAATATAACTAGTCTACAATACATGGGAAACCCCCACTAATCTTCGCAAACATGCCTGGAGGGCCGCGATGTAATTGATAACGATACATGGGTTACTAAACAAACAAACGATTTATGAAACGAACATTATTACTAAACAACCCACTGTGAACTCGCTCAACTAGTTGTTGACTCTCTGTTACATGCCTTGCAGGACCTTAGGTACTTATGGAGCTTGCACAGGAAGGAGCAGGTCGTTGTGGGATACGGATCGTAGACGATATTTGAACTTATAACTTACTTTGGGTTTTCATTATTATGCTTCCGCTACTTAAACAACGTTTGGTTATGAACATCGGTCATGTCAAGATGAACTGCATTTTCCTACTTTTACACTTAATTACTATGTTTGACATGATTGATGGCTTGATCCTGGTCATGTCACGCCTCCCAGCGGTGGTACTCCGCGTGTGGATTTTGGGGGTGTGACAGATTGGTATCAGAGCCATTGGTTATAGAGAACTCGGTTTTAATAAAGGGAAAACGATTTTGTTAAAACCAGACTATAACCAGAACAGTGCTGTCAACGATCCACAACGACGCTTCGCTCCACGTGCAAGGCTCAACATCATAGGTACTACTATTCATGTTACTTTACCTACATGCTAGAACTACATAGAACTTTGCTCGCGGTATGCTTAGAGTACAGAACCTACTATATGTTGTTGCTTGAGAATACTTGTGTGCTCACTCTCTTCGCTCTATTCGCGAACCTCTCACCCACATGTTCTCCTTGATGTCAAGATCATGTGTGGACGCGTTAACCTAACTCAAGCCCAGTTGGCGGCTTCGATCACTGAACAAGTCACTGCAGCACTTGCAGCTGCCCAGGCAGGAGGTGTAACCTGCCATCGCCACTTACTCTAGGATTTTTAGATCCTACTCTCGTAACTCAACACTTGTGCTCAATTTTGATTACTCTTACGCACACGACAAGTCAACACGCTCAGCCACCTGTATGCATATACACGACTTTTTATGGACTGTCGTCCTACTACTTTCAACGACACTGAAGGAGCTGTTGGACTCCTCCATTAAGTTCGAGGAACTCGAATCGGACTTCGATTATGCGAATGACCCGAGGCTAGTAAGGTGAAATATGCCACTGATGGTCTCGAAGACACTGCGCAAACTTGGTGGAACGCGCAAGTTACGATGCTGGGGGCTGGCGGCTGCTAATGCCACCCCTTGGGACGAATTCAAGAAACTAATCAAACTAGAATACTGTAACTATGATAACATCCACAGACTGGAAGTGGAGTTCTTTAACCTGGAGATGACGGGGTCAGAAATAGAGGCGTATACGAAGCGATCTAACGAGCTGGCAACTTTGTGCCCTACTATGGTGGAACCTCCCATCAAGAGCACCGAGAGCGGTACCTCAAAGGCTTAGTACCAGAAATTCAAAGTCATGTGATGACTGCTAATCTTGCTACTATTCAAGATGTTACTCATCTTGCTCATCGTCCCACAGACCAGGCAGTGGAACAGAACAAGCTGCCTAGACGTATTGGTGCTACTACTTCAACTACTTTTGCTATCCTCAGTGACAACGAATGAAAGTGGAATGGAACCTCTGGCAAGGGTTCGACTACGATTCTGTCCCAGGCACAACAGTGAAAGATCGATGACAACCAAAGTCCTAGTCAGCAACCTTTCAGCAGTCAATGGCAGGGTGGATACAGGGGAAACCACCCTAAGTGCAAACGATGTAACTTGCACCACAGCGGGCAGTGCAACCGAAATCATTGTCAATGATGCGACAAGCTTGGTTATGGAGCCAAGGATGGTAGAAACTCACGTTCTGCAAGCCAGAACCAACAACAACAGATACAAGATCTATAGAATCAGCGGCAACAGCAGGGTAACAAGGGATGTTATCAGTGTGGGGCTGAAGGTCACTTCAAGAGACACTGCCCACGGTTGAATCAGAACCAGAATCAGAACCACAACCAAGGAAACGGGGACTAGGGAAGACAACGGGGGTTATAACGACGGCAATGGTGCCAGGGGTCGAGTGTTCGTGATTGGTCAGGGTGATACTAGTAATGACCTCAACGTTGCGATAGTTACGACCTCGTCATTGATATGGATTGGTTATCCCAACAACAAGCAGAGATCCTATGCAAGGAAAAGATCATTCGTATTCCCCGTTCTGGTAAAGAACCTCTCGAAGTTCAAGGCGACAAGAGTGGTGTCGTGAGTGGCATCATACCCTTCTTGAAGGCCCAGAAGTGTTTACGAAAGGGCGGCCACACAGCTGTTTTAGCACTCGTTACTGATACATCGAAGAAAGAGAAAAAGATTGGGGATATTCCAGTGGTCGAATTTCAGATCGAGCTCGCTCCAGGAGCAGCACCCATAGCTCGAGCACCTTATCGCTTAGCTCCAACGGAACTGGAAGAACTGTCTAAGCAACTACAAGAACTCTTGGAAAAAGGGTTTCATACGTCCTAACTCTTCGCCTTGGGGAGCTCCAGTGTTATTCGTAAAGAAGAAAGACGGTACGTTCAGGATGTATATAGACTACCGTGAACTCAACAAGGTGACGATCAAGAATCGTTATCCTCTTCCGCGCATAGATGATTTATTCGACCAGCTGCAAGGGTCAAGCTACTACTCCAAGATAGACTTAAGGTCAGGATACCATCAGCTGAGAGTCCGGGATGAGGACGTCTCCAAAACAGAATTCAGAACTCGCTACGGCCATTACGAGTTTTTGGTCCTGCCATTCGGGCTAACGGACGCGCCTGCGGTTTTCATGGAATCTTATGAACAGGGTGTGCAAACCTTATCTTGACAAGTTCGTTATTGTTTTTATTGACGACATCCTGATCTATTCGAAGAGTCAGGAGGAACACGAGCAGCACTTACGACTTATTTTGGAACTCCTTCGAACGGAACAACTGTACGCCAAATTTTCGAAATGCGACTTCTGGCTTCGTGAAGTCCACTTCCTAGGCCATGTGGTAAACAAGGATGGGATTCATGTCGATCCATCCAAGGTAGATACGATCAAGAACTGGCCTGCACCTCGCACACCGACAGAAATATGCCAATTCTTGGGTTTGGCAGGTTATTACAGACGATTCATCAAAGACTTCTCGAAGATTGCTCAGCCGCTTACACTACTGACACAGAAAGGTGTTGCTTACCGTTGGGGTAATACACAGGAAACAGCGTTTCAGCACTTAAAGGATAGACTTTGTAGCGCACCTATCCTCTCATTGCCTGAAGGCACGGACGATTTTATAGTTTACTGCGACGCATCCATCCAAGGTCTTGGATGTGTGTTGATGCAACGGGATAAAGTCATTGCTTATGCTTCGCGCCAACTTAAGATTCACGAACGGAATTACACTACTCATGATTTAGAGCTGGGAACCGTTGTTTTTGCGCTCAAGATATGGCGACATTACCTGTATGGCACTAAGGGCACCATCTACACCAATCACAGGAGTCTCGAACATATTTTCAAGCAGAAAGAGTTGAACATGCGACAACGTAGATGGGTCGAGCTGCTGAACGATTATGAGTGTGCCATAAAGTACCATCCGGGCAAAGCCAATGTGGTGGCCGACGCCCTCAATCGAAAGGATACTACACCTAGGCGTGTACGAGCGTTGCAACTCACCATTCAGTCTAGTCTTCCTTCACAAATACGAGATGCTCAGGTAGAAGCATTGAAACCAGAAAACGTTAGGGCTGAAGCCCTACGCGACTCAAGGCAAAGATTAGAACAAAAGGCAGACGGAGCCTACTATGTAACAGGACGCATCTGGGTCCCACTCTATGGCAACTTACGCGAGCTTGTAATGGATGAAGCTCATAAGTCTTGCTACTCGGTACATCCAGGTTCGGATAAAATGTACCACGATATCAAAACTACATACTGGTGGCCTAGCATGAAGGCCCACATAGCCACATACGTTAGCAAATGCTTGACTTGTGCGAGAGTCAAGGCAGAATATCAGAAACCGTCAGGACCACTTCAACAACCTGAGATACCACAATGGAAATGGGAACAAATTTCCATGGATTTTGTTACAGGCTTACCTAGATCTCAGCACGGAAATGATACTATTTGGGTGATCGTGGATCGACTCACAAAGTCTGCTCACTTCCTGGCTATTAAGGAAACAGACAAGTTCTCTACCCTAGCAGACATCTACTTAAAAGAAATGGTTTCAAGGCACGGGGTGCCAACCTCTATCATCTCTGATCGTGATGCACGCTTTACTTCAGAACTGTGGCAAGCAATGCACAAATCTTTTGGCTCTCGACTAGACATGAGCACAGCTTATCATCCTCAGACGGATGGGCAGTCTGAGCGTACTATTCAACTCTAGAAGACATGCTTCGGGCGTGCGTAATTGACTTTGGCAATGGTTGGGAAAAACATCTGCCACTCGTGAAATTTTCTTACAACAACAGCTACCACACCAGCATTAAAGCTGCACCACTCGAGGCACTGTACGGGCGTAAGTGCCAGTCACCTCTCTGTTGGGCAGAGGTGGGAGAAAGTCAAATCACAGGTCCAGAAATGGTAGTCGATACTACAGAAAAGATTGCATAAATACGACAACGCATGGCGGCAGCACGCGACCGTCAGAAAGCATACGCTGATTGAGACAGGAAACTACTCGAATTCCAGGTTGGGGATCGAGCGCTACTTAAAGTTTCACCCTGGAAGGGTGTGGTTCGTTTTGGCAAACACGGCAAACTAAATCCACGATATGTTGGACCTTTCGAGGTTATTGAGAAAATAGGCAAAGTGGCCTACAGATTGAACTTACCACCTGAACTCAGTGCAGTTCACAATGTCTTTCACGTGTCGAATCTGAAGAAGTGTACGTCAGATGAGACCCACATAGTTCCCTTAAAGGAACTCACTATCGACGAGCGGTTGCACTTCGTCGAGGAACCTGTTGAAATCACGGACCGGGATGTTAAGGTCCTCAAGAACACGAGAATCCCTCTTGTACGAGTTCGTTGGAACTCCCGTCGTGGCCCAGAGTATACCTGGGAACGAGAAGATCAAATGGAACTCAAATATCCCCAGTTATTCGGAACCAATGCAACTACTACTGAGGCTGAAGCTACTATTGCAGAATTTCGGGACGAAATTCCAAATCAACGGGGGGGATAATGTGACACCCCAGGAAAACCAGTAATCTTCGCATACATGCTCGGGGAGCCGCGATACGAAACAGGTAAACAACGTCACACTATTAGCTTCCTCAGTAACTGCATACTAAATTTCGGCACGAAATTTCTTTCAAGTTGGGGATAATGTGACAACTCGAAATTTCCAACATTCTTTATTTGCATTTAATGCACGTTGACTTTGACTGTTTAGTTGTTTGACTTGTCTGACTTGTAACTGTACACTTCGTGTTATAATAAACGTATTGTGTTTACATGATTATGTGTTTGATTGTATAACATGGAACCTATCGAGAAACGTAAACTGCTTAACTTATGAAAGAACCCGACGAAACACAAGTGTGTTTCGCCATAACAAATCTCGACGAAACAGACTGTTTCGCCAAAAGCATCTCGACGAAACAGAAGTCTGTTTCGCCGAGCCCAGTTTCACCGAAGCCCAGTTCGGGCCCAACACGCTATTTTGAGTTTAAAACGTGAAACAACATCAGTTTTTACATCTGCTATCAAACAACCAAAACCCTAGAGCCCCTTTCCCTCCTGTGCGACGGCAGTTGGAGGTTCCCGGCGATATCTTAGCGATCGATTCGTATTTCTCTTATTCCGGTTAGTGTGTGTTCGTTAATCGGTTTAATATTTCTGTAATAGCTCGATTCATGTTTGTGTATATACTTGATTTCTGGATTATATAGGAGTATATGGGTATGATGTTCTTGATTGCGATATACATGGTTAATCGGATGCGTAATTCTATGCGAAACTGAATATGATCGAATGCTCGGTTCTGAATGTTGTTAATATGATTTGATTCTGAATTCAAGTTAGCATCTTGATAGGGTTCAATGATATGATTGTTGGATGTTAAATTTATATGTTATACACAAAAACTAGGGTTTATGCTAGACAATGATTCTTGGATGATTGAGTTGTGATGATTCGTTCTGCACATTGACCTTCATATGATTTCTGATACTGATAACGGCTGCTAGCATGATTAGGGTTCTGTGTATATTTGTAACTGCTGCATCTGTTGTCTGCGAAACTGACGTCCGACGAAACAGAACTCTCGGCGAAACAGAATGTGTTTCGCCAAGAGTAGTCGACGAATCAGAAGTTCTGTTTCGCCAGGGGACACCTCGACGAAACAGAATGTGTTTCGTCAATATCTTGTTTCGCCAACTTATGTGTTTCGTCGAGCTGTGCTGTAACTTGAATGGATTCTGTTAAGTGTTAACTGGAATATTTAACTGCTGTTAGACGTTAGACATGACTTGTATGATTGTGATTACGTGCTACCTGCTTAATACGTGAGCAACTTGAACACCAACTGATTATTCTATACGTGCGTACTTTAGGACGTGATTGACTTACTTTGAGCACATACTTAGCATACCGAGCAAACTCAGGTGAGTTCACACACTTTCTAAGGCATGGGATTCCCGGTGGTTGGGAATGGGTTAAAGAAATAAAAAGGAACCTACATATCCTCCTTGGGTAGGATATGTACCGCCATCCTCCATGGGTAGGATGCCAATATTAATCCTGCGTATTCTCCTTGGGTAGAATACGTACGTTCGTCCTCCTTGGGTAGGACAACAACCTTAACTATACTTGAACGATCTTCGCAAACATGCCTGGAATGGCCGCGAACTATACTTTAATCTTCGCAAACATGCCTGGAGGGCCGCGATACAAATATAACTAGTCTACAATACATGGGAAACCCCCACTAATCTTCGCAAACATGCCTGGAGGGCCGCGATGTAATTGATAACGATACATGGGTTACTAAACAAACAAACGATTTATGAAACGAACATTATTACTAAACAACCCACTGTGAACTCGCTCAACTAGTTGTTGACTCTCTGTTACATGCCTTGCAGGACCTTAGGTACTTATGGAGCTTGCACAGGAAGGAGCAGGTCGTTGTGGGATACGGATCGTAGACGATATTTGAACTTATAACTTACTTTGGGTTTTCATTATTATGCTTCCGCTACTTAAACAACGTTTGGTTATGAACATCGGTCATGTCAAGATGAACTGCATTTTCCTACTTTTACACTTAATTACTATGTTTGACATGATTGATGGCTTGATCCTGGTCATGTCACGCCTCCCAGCGGTGGTACTCCGCGTGTGGATTTTGGGGGTGTGACAGATATAACGATGGTTTCACAGACGATTTTCGATGTTATAACGATGGTTTCACAAACGATTTTCAATGGTTTATGCAAAACTAATAACGATTTCAATAATGTGAACGAACTTGTTGGTTGGGTTACATAACAAATGACATTCATTAGCAATGATCAAGCCGACCAGTATTAGGTTATGGTACCATAGGATCTGACAAATCCCGTTATTTTACAACACCCGTGGTTATGTGTGGGGGTTGTGGGTAACGACTGAATCTGATAATTGTTAACTTACCCTTGGGTGGTTTGTTAATGCGAGAGCAAGTGGAACGATGAACGAGTCATGAAGGTTTGAATGTTATTAGCGAGACGACCATATATGAGTTCTCACAATTAAAACAAGGACGATTTAAACAAGTAAACGAATTGGGACGATTTGAACAAGTAAACGATTTATAAACGATTAGTAAACGATGTTAAACGATTTGGGTAAACGATTGGTCTTTGGTTAAGTGTTTGGATAACGGGACGGGTGTGATATGGTGAAAGCATGGTAGATACGCCGCTGGTACTTCTTATATATAAATGTTTTCAACATATTAAATACTGTGGCGTTATTTAGTACACCTGGGTAAACGATAGCAAAACGATGTCACACAACGATGTTTTCGAAGTAACAAACGAGTTTTATTAACAAGCTTTACGAGATGTTTTACAATGTGCTTTTCTAAAACAAAGGTTTTTGGGTTAAGAATCATGGCTACGAGGTTTTATAAACTATAAACCGCTTGATTTGAGTTGGTTAATTAGGTTGCAATATTATACTCCTTTCAAAACAAGGTTTTTAATAAAGTATTGCAACATCTAAACGAGCCATGATTTCGAGACTCCTATAAAACCTATGTACTCGCCAGCATTTCTTTGCTGACTTTGTTTTCACATATGTTTCAGGAATTGATGCTTGATGATGATTTCTAGGATGCATGAGTCACGTAGGATCTGGACGAAGCCTTAGTGACATAAAACTATGATAGTCTATATAAAACTTGTTTGTTATGTGTTAAGACAATGTTAATGTTTAATATTATCAATAAAACGAAACACTTTTGTATCCATGGTTATGAAACGATAATTCTGTTGCAACACGCCACGATGTTTCCGTCGCGCTTTGTTGTTTTACGCGGTCGGGGTGTGACACTTCGCACCTTGGTAATGGACGAATCTCACAAGTCTCGATATTCTATCCATTCCGGTGCTGATAAAATGTACAAGGATCTTCGTACTCAATATTGGTGGCCTGGTATGAAGAAGGATATTGCCTTGTATGTATCAAAATGCCTAACTTGTCTCAAAGTCAAGGCTGAACGTCAACGACCATCTGGTTTGCTGGTACAACCAGAGATACCGGTTTGGAAGTGGGAGAACATTGCGATGGATCTCATCACTAAATTACCGCGTACTTCTAAAGGTCATGATGCTATTTGGGTTGTCATCGATCGTTTAACGAAGTCAACTCATTTTATTCCGATTCGCGAGGATCTATCTGCTGATAAACTTGCAAAGATTTATGTTGATGAGATTGTATCTCGACATGGTGTTCCTTTGGATATCATTTCTGATCGTGATGCTCGATTTTCATCTCATGTCTGGAAGACCATGCAATCTGCTATGGGAACCCAACTAAATCTAAGCACTGCTTATCATCCCCAAACAGATGGACAATCTGAGAGGACGATTCAAACTTTGGAGGATATGCTAAGAGCATGCTTGATAGACTTTGGTGGTAATTGGGATTCTCATCTTCCACTGATCGAGTTCTCTTACAACAATAGTTATCATGCTAGTATCAATATGGCACCATTCGAAGCTCTCTACGGTCGAAAATGTCGTTCACCTGTCTGTTGGAATGAGATCGGTGAAGCTCAGCTTACTGGACCTGAGCTCATTCTGGAAATGACAGAAAAAATCAAGAAAATTCACGATAATCTTGTGACAGCTAGAAGCCGTCAAAAGAGTTATGCGGATATGCGACGCAAGCCCTTAGAATTTCAAGTCGGAGACCGTGTCCTACTCAAGGTGTCACCTTGGAAGTGAGTGGTGAGATTTGGAAAGAAAGGAAAACTTGCACCTCGATATGTTGGACCATTTAAGATTGTTGAAAGAATTGGAAAGGTTGCCTATCGACTAGAGCTACCTCCAGAGCTTGGAAATATTCATCCGAATTTTCATGTGTCCAATTTGCAAAAGTGTTTAGCTGATGCTGATCTTCACATTCCTCTCGACGAGATTCAAGTTGATGAAGCGTTGTACTTTGTCGAGAAACCCGTGGAGATAATGGACCGTGCAGTCAAACAGTTGAAGAACAAATGGATTCGATTGGTCAAGGTTCGCTGGGAATCCAAAGGTGGCCCAGAGTTTACTTGGGAACGTGAGGACCAAATGAAGGCGAAATATCCGCATTTGTTTTCACAAGTTTCCTCTAGTTAAAATTTCGGGACGAAATTTCCTAAAGTAGGGGAGACTGTGACAACTGTGTTCTGTAATCGATGTATAATGTAAAACAATGTTAATTATCAATAAAACAATGTGCTTTGGTGTTATTATATGGGTTTTGGTGTTATTATGTGTGTATATGTGTTTGATAATTTTACGATTTGATTCGAGTTCGATTTCAAGCTTTAAATCGCTTTCTGGAAGGTTATACGCAAACTGATGCGTAAACGCAGTCAGTTTAACACGAAAAACACTCCGGAATAGTGACATAGGCTTAACATACCTTAAATAACCTCCACATAACTTAGAAATGAGTTTTGGATGGTTTGGTGTGTTGAAAACAAGTTTGTTCGATCGCAGGGACTATTTGTGTCAAACTGCGAAACTATACCGATTTGTATAGAAACAAACATTCCGGAACTTGATCATAAGTTAAACATACCCTAAATATCCTTTACATAGCTTAAAAATAGGCTTTGAGGGGTTCGGTATGCTAAAATAAACTTTATTGGTCAATCAGGTACTAAAAGCGTCAAAAAGTGCATAAGTTTGCATTTTCGCTCATATCTTACGTTCTGAATATATCCGGACATCTAAAAATTTATGTAATCATTAAAATATTTTATTTTAGTGATTGGCATGATAAAAATCCATTCATCGCTTAATTTGGATCGTTTTTGCGTTCGTTACGACTTCCGTCATAATTAACGAACAACACAACCGTACGACCAAAACGAACCGAAATCCGAGATGTTTTTGAGCATATTTTAAGTTCCCTATACTTTAACATCATTTTTGATCCTTGAAATGAGGTTAACGGGGCTTAAACGTGTCAAAAATGCATCAAAATGCAAGTTTTACAAGTTCAGGGGCTAAATTGCAATTCTGTCAAAGTTTCCTAGGCGGGCCGCGTAAGATGAAGAGTATTCTTACACGGGGCGCATAGTCCCTTCAGACAGAAACATTGAACTTAGTCCAATTTTGAAGTTTTGATGGTTTTAAACCCCTGATTTGGCATACTTTGGACTTGAATTAGTTAGTTTTTAACATTCCCATGGTTTTGAAAACCATGTGCCCAAGTGGAGGGCCAAGATCGAAGCACGGAATGCGAGAAACGATCCTAATGGTTGTGGGTTTCCTATATAAACCCAAGCTCTCATTCCATTTTTGCTCACATTTTGTTTCAACCAGCTCTAAGTTGAAGTTATTACTTCATACCTAAGTTGTTTGAATCAAAACTTCCTAGCTTGGACCCTTTGTAAGCATTCTTTCGTTCTTTCATTTTAAGCACGAAAGTCAAACAGTGTTTGACTTTCTGCTTTGACCAGGTTATGGTCAACACGAAGTTCGTTGAACTTCACAATGTGAGCGTAATCACGATGGTTATAGTCCCGTGTGACTATACCTACTGATTACCACGTTGACTAGGCGTAGTGACGAGTCGTAGTTTTGGCCAAAATGCGTATTCATGCGTATTTTGTAACCAAATTACTCTTGGGTATCAAAACACTTTGTTTTTTTTTTGTTTTGATATCAAAACCTGTTTTCTAACTTAACTAAACATGTTTTAACATGTTTAGCTCGTCACTTTTAGTTTAGTGCTTGTGTAGAGTCATAAGTCAAGCGGTCTAAACCACCGCTTAGACTTTCTGTCACACCCCGACCATGTAAAACAACAAATCGTGGCGGAAACGTCGGGGAGTGTCATAACAGAATCATTGTTTCACATCACATGGAAATTTGAATATTGTTTTATTACATAAAAAGTTACATTGTCTCGGAATTTGATCAACAAACAGTACAATTGCCGTTCATGTTTTTATAATTACTAAGTCCCATGTCCATCCTATGTAAAGCAATCAACAGTCGTCATGAAATAAAACCTGAAACATATGTGAAAGTAAATACGTCAGCATAAAAATGCCTGTGAGTAACATAGGTTTTGTGAATTAGATTCATGGCTTTGGATCATATAAGAAAAGATTATATGTTTATAAAAGTAGCCATGAATCCTTGATAAAAGTTTGGTTTCTATAACACTTTGCATTGATATAAAAGTTGTAGTATACATAAAAATATACCTTGGTTTTAAGAAAGTCGGATAAGTAATATATTAAAATATATTTTAGTTTCAAAACAGTTAAACAGATAGTATATCAAATATACTTTAGTTGTTAAAATAATAGTTTTCGGTAGTATATCACAAGTATACTTTGGTTTTGTAGATAACATATCAACTATGTTTTAGTAAATAACAAAATATATGTTGAATTTGTACATAGTATATCAAATTATACTTTAGTAAATAATAGCATATCAAATTATGCTTTAGCAAACAGTATCACGTTGGTAGTATATCGAAATATACCATAAATCGCGATTTAGTAATACATTCAAACCTTAGTGCATCAAACTACACTTTAGAGACTATAGAAATATCACAAAGGCAAATTCTATTTGGATAAAATTTGGTTTCTGACATTCCATACAACAGGATTGGGGTGTCTAGTCCTATAGCGCTATATTGTACTACCAGTCGGCTTGATCATTGTTAATGAATGTATAAATACAAGTATAAATGAACAATTAGTTCTAACAAACCTTGGAAATCAGTCGTTTAAACCATAGATAATAGTTCAATTCGTCAAAAGATAGTACTTATGCATGTGAAATCATATAGTCGAACTCATGAAAATAATGAACAGGCACATATGAATCACCCCAAAACATTTGAAAACGTAAAAGAGGGGGCTATGTACTCACCTTTGGGTGCGTTTTTATATGTTAACACAATCCCTCAAATTGTTTATTCGTCCTAAATTAAATAAGAACGATTTAATAATAAAAAACCCACAAAAATACATAAGTTTCTCTGATACTTAGAATTTTCACATAACTTTGAGATCTTCTCGAAAAGTTATTATTTTTTATTATATTGGTGTATTTATATATATGGGTTCATATATATATTTTAAAAACATTGCGTCTTGAACGGTTTTATTGGTGACCCTCATCATGTTATAAGCAATATATCTACGATTTGCGCGTCGTAATATATATACTCAAATGTAATATGCTAATAATAGCGTAACACACATAATCTTGTCAAGTATTATCTTGTCATCATACACGTATTATAAAACACATAATACATTGTAACACATAAAATTTACCCATGAACAAACCCATTATAGTGTATGTCGAAAAACACTTATTTTAGCGATTCGGTAACATTATAGTGTATGACTAACCAAACACCAAGTAAACTTAATATAAGTTAAAATACTCATTTTTATATCAAAAATATCAGTTTACTTACTGATCTAAAACAGTTTTTATAAAAAATCCTCCGAAAAGCCGATTTTTAACCGTTTTACCGCATAGTTTTGCATCAAACGTTACCCGAACCATCCCAAATCGAAACGACTTGAAATTTTAACATAACCCATGTTATTTACTGAATAAAATAGTGGTTATATTCATGATAGTGCAGGTCTTACATAAAGCACATAAATCATGCAAATTTCACATAATTTACCACTTTTTAAGCTATATGTACAACATGCAAAGCTATCAAACCTATGTCAAAGTTTCATGCCATTATAATATACCAAATAATGTTATTTTTAATGTTTGTAACCTGATCTAAAGCATTTTTGTCATACAATCACTTTTTATCATTTCTTGAGCTTTAAATCAACATGTATCCTCATGTATAAGTGTCTAAAGCATACTATCATATCACCAATATTTCATATGAGTTTAGATGCATCAAATATGCAACTTATTCATGTTTATTTTCTGATGTATTTGAACATTTATCATATCATGCATAGATCATTAAACACTTGCATTTTAACTATCATTCAAGATCAAGCAACAACTTAAACATGTACTTATAAAAAAAAATCAAACTTCAAAACTCATACACCCTTATATATATGTATGGTTATATACATACATAAACATCACCATTTTTATTTGTATCAAGACCCATTTCTTTTTAGATTTCAAGTTTGTGAAAATTCCAAGATTCAAGAGAAACTTCAAATCATCAAGAACAACCAAGAATCAAGAGTATGATTTAAATATAAATGTTATACCTTCAAGATTCAAGTAAGTTGTTGGATGAGGTTTTGATGATATGGAGCTTGAAATCACTTGAAAGCACCTTGGAAACACCTTTAGATCTTCACACCAACTTGAATTTGGCTTGAAATAGGGCTTGATCTTCAAGAACAAAGTTGCAAAAGATGAAAGTGGTGGGGGTGATGGGGTTACGGTTTTGGGGAAGGAGAGAGAAGGAGAAGATTGAGTGTAGATTTCTTTGTGATCTTATGAAAGATTTAGAGAAGATATATGGAGATATGGAATTGGCATGCAACTACACTTGTCCACACAAGGATCAAATATGATATTTGCAAGATCTAGCAAAATTTTGGTGGGGGCCACACATAAGTGACCGTAAGTTTGAGAAGGGGGAGGGGGTCCATGTGTAATTTTTATGGTAAATTAGATAAAAACAGGTATTTAACTGGGTACCGGGTATTTTATCTAGGGTTTAAATCCCGGTTTATGGCGTTCTAGATTATTTTTATTATGAGTAAATTTCTGTTTTTGTCCCTGAGGTTTATCCATTTTAACTAGTTTAGTCCTAAAATCTAATTTATAACAAAACTATCCCTAAGGTTTGCATTTCTTAACGTTTTTTATCCCTAAGGTTTGCATTTCTTAACGATTTTCATCCCTAAGAATTAAATGAAAAAACACCCTTGGGGATGAAAAGCGTTAACAAATGCAAACTTCAGGGCTGGATGTGTTAAAAATTAGATTTTTGGACTGAACTAGTTAAAATTGACAAACCTAAGGGACGAAAACAGAAATTTACTCTTTTATTATTCTATAAAAATAAACTCGCCAAAATATTACTGAAATAAATTTCAGTTGCCGAGACTGGCTGTGTTGTCTGCGTTTTGCAGTAGAAGCACTGTGTTGCGTAGAAACACGCGGTACGCACTTAAACTTGAAAAATAACGTTTTTAAGCGTTTTAAATTTATTTTTCAACACGAACCTGATTAAAATAAAATTTTAATCATAACAGAATATTTTTGGGATTTAAATATTATCCGGGCGGTCACCAACGTTCGTTTCGTAGTTTTGTCGTAATTAGTTCTTTAGTTCGAATAACATGTTTTTGCCATACCGAATTCTTCGAAACTTATTTATAAGTTATGTAAAGGGTATTTAGGGTATGTTAAGCCTATGTCACTGTTCCGAAGTGTTTGTTGCATTAAACTGGTTATATTTACGCATCAGATCGCATAACCTTCCAGAAAGCGATTTAAAGCTCGAAATCGAACAATAATTGATATGTGCAAACGATACACATATTTATACAAATCCCAAGTATGAAATACAATATTTCATTGGTTTGGTATTTGTTTGATGGTTGAAGTGACACAGGTGTCACACTTTCGAACTCGACCCGTTTGGTCGATCATTAGGATCCGACCAAGCATGTTTAGTGACCATAGTCGTATAGGGAATAACCTTCCGAGGTTATACCTTATGGCCACTTAGTTTAAGTAGTTGTATGATCGGTAGTTTATATGCCTTAGGTAAATGACCAAAATACCCTTTTCATGCATAATTGGATTTTAAGCATATGTAACACAAACTTTTGTCACTTAACTGATTATGCAACATATTTAAATATGTTTAGGCATATAATACTTGTCATAGGACTAGTTAGACGTCTCGAACGCTCGTTTGCGCGAACGACGCGTTAAAGTAGCGTAAGCTACCTTAATGGGTCGTAACGGGTCGAAAACACTTAGGATAGGTTCCGATCTAGAATGTAGGCTTTGTTAAACCATATCACATAAGTTCCAACACTCATTTGGTTAACAAGACCTCATTCTGTCTGATCTTCCGATTTAGGTGTCGATTATTTGACTAGTGATTCGATTACTAGGTGCTGCTTGATTTCTCTAGTTTACTTGAGTTTGTTGAAGTTCTTTTGATTGAGGATACTTTGCACTTCATGTGAGTACATAATTCTCCTATTTTACTGTTTTCGATTGTTTTGGGGTGATTCATATGTGTTAAACAATTTTCGATATTATTAACGATGGTTTTAAAAACGATTAAAATGGTTTATATTAAACTAATAACGATTTCGATAATGTGAACGAACTTGTTGGACGTATTTACATAACGAATGACATTCATTAGCATTGATCAAGCCGACCAGTATTAGGTTATGGTACCATAGGATCTGACAAATCCCGTTATCAGACTGCACCCATGGTTATGTGTGGGGGGGTTATGTGGGTAACGACTGAATCTGTGATTGTTAACTTACCCTTTGGTGGTTTGTTAATGCGAGAAGCGAGATAGTCGAGTTGCGAAGGTTTGAATGTTATTAGCGAGTCGACCAAAAGTAGTTTTCACAATTAAAACGTGTTAAACGATTTTGGGACGAGTTAAACGATTTCAAACGAGATAAACGATTTGATTAAACGATTGGTTTTGGGTTGTGATTAGATAATGGGACGGGTGTAGCATGATAAAAGCATGGTAGATACGCCGCTGGTACATCTTATATATAAGTGCTCTTATCATATTACATTTTGTGTTATTATTTGGTTCACTGGGGAAACGATGTCACACAACGAGGTTTTCGAAATGATATAAAACATACGAGTTTTATTAACGAGTTTTTACGAGATGTTTTACAATTTGGTTTACTAAAACAAATGTTTTGGGGTTCAGAATCATGGCTACGAGATTTTATAAACCATAACCCGCTTGATTTGAGTTGGTTAATTATGTTGCAATATTATACACTTTTTAAAACAAGGTATTTAATAAGGTATTGCAACATGTAAACGAGCCATGAATCTGATACTCTCATAAAACCTATGTGCTCGCCAGCATTTCTTTGCTGACTTTGTTTTTACATATGCTTCAGGTGTTGTTGCTTGATGTTGATTGCTAGGATGCATGAGTCACATAGGATCTGGACGAGGCCTTAGTGACATAATAACAATGATAGTCGATGTGTAACTTGTCTGTTTTGTTTAAAACGATGTAAATTACTTAATAAATCAATAAAACGAAACTTTTTGTATCCATGGTTGTGAAACAATAATTCTGTTACAACACTCCCCGACGTTTCCGCCACGATTTATTGTTTTACGTGGTCGGGGTGTGACACCGCTCAATGTGCGTAGTCTTTCGATGTACACGAGGTTCCTTGATTTAAGCAATCGCACCATCGCTATCACAAAGATCTCTAGGGGTCCTGAATGGTAGGGACTACCCCTAGATCGGCAATAATTCAAGTGGCAGATCCATATGAATTATCTCGATCAATGAAGCGGCGATGTATTCTGATTCTGTAGTGGACAATGCTACCCTGATTTTGATCAAGAATCATCTCGATCAGTTTGAAAACTCGTATCCATGTAACCCTTTACAACGAATTCCGAAACTCGCATCCCTGTAACCCTTTACAATGAGTTTCTTCACCAGATCCATATATTAGAAATATATCCTTAGTCCTTCTAAGGTATTTCAATATATATATTTTTAACAGTCACCCAATGACCGTTACTTGCTGGTATCTTCCCGTCATGTTTAAAGCACATAACTTGTCCGGTCTAGTGCATATCATTACATACATAATGAATCCTATAGCTGACGCATATGGGATTCCTTTCATTCTTTCCTTTTGAACAGGTACCAAACCTTTCATAAAGTTCTATATCTTCAACATTTTCAAGATTTTGTCAATGTATGCACTTTGGTATGAACCTATCAAGCGCCTTGATCTATCCCTGTAGATCTTTATTCCCAAAATATAGGCGGCTTCTCCAAGATCCTTAATGGAAAACAACTTCCAAGCCAGGTTTTTACACCTACCATGGTTGGAATATCATTTCCATATAGTAGAATGTCATTGACATGCAATACTGAGAAAGTAAAATGCTCCCACTAGCCTTCTTATACACACAAGCTTTATCGACGTTCTTGATGAATCCATATTCCATAATCTCTTCATCAAAAAGGTGATTTTAACTTCTAGATGCTTGTTTCAATCCACAAATTGATATCTTTAACTTGCATACTTTGTTAGGATGTTTTGGATCGACAAAACCCTCAGGCTTAACCATATAGATATCTTCCTTAAGATATCCATTTAGGAAAGCCATTTTAACATCCACTTTCTGAATCTCATAATCATATTATGCAGGTATGGTAAATAATATCCTAATTGACTTTAGCATCGCCACAGGCGAGAAGGTCTCATCACAATCAACGCCTTGAGTTTGATTGAAACCTTTTGCTACAAGTCTCGCTTTATAAGTATCCAAGGTACCATGCATATATGTTTTCTACCTGAAAACCCACTTACTTCCAACTACTTTGGAGTTAAGAGGTGGCACAACCAATTCCCAAACTTAGTTGTCATACATGGATTGCATCTTTACGTTCATGGCTTCAAGCCATTTATCACAATCAGATTTTGACATTGGATCATGGTATGTGGTAGGTTCACCTGAATCTACCACGTAGCATCCATCCTTGAAAAATCCGTATCTTTCTGGTGGACTACTAATTCTACCAAATCTAGGAACGTTTTGTGTGTAATGATCAACCACTTGATCATTGATCAACCACTTGATCGTTTTCAACAATCCTCTTGTTGAGTGCTAGTATTAACCAAACGTG
Organism: Helianthus tuberosus; assembly: GCA_030545235.1. Classification (NCBI taxonomy): domain Eukaryota; kingdom Viridiplantae; phylum Streptophyta; class Magnoliopsida; order Asterales; family Asteraceae; genus Helianthus; species Helianthus tuberosus. The sequence continues at coordinate 110,997,627 of CM060357.1, forward strand.
TATCGGCTTGTGGTTCTCGATCCTTATCAAGTTCCACTGTTCTACTAATTCCTTCCACAAGGAACTTAGCTTCCAAGAACTCAGCCTTTAGAGCAACAGATACCATTTGCTCTGTTAGATCGTAGAATTAATATCCTATACCATCTTTAGGATATCCTACAAAGATACACTTAGTGGATCGTACTTCTAATTTGTTTGGGTGTATCGCTTCACATAAGCCTCACAACCCATACCTTTAAATATGATAATGATGGAACCCTTCCATGCCATATTTCAAAAGGTGTTTTATCCACTTTCTTGGTTTGGGCCATACGGGCCACGTAGAGCAAAGCGTAATCCCAAAATGATAGAGACAATGCGCTCCTAGCCATCATAGATCGAACCATATCCAAATAGAGTTCGATTTCTCCTCTATCGGAACGAAGAACTTTGATTGAGTTGATTTTGTACGTCACCTTTTGAAGGCTTTGAACATTTCAAAACTTCAACTTTGTGTCTCAACAAGTACACATAACCATAACTACGATAGTTGTCGGTAAAATAATGAAGTATCTTTCACCATTCTTAGTCATTGGCTTAAAAGGATCACATACATCCAAATGTATGATACCTAATAAATCTTTTGCCTTTTCCCACTAAAGGGTTTCTTAGTCATTTTACCTTTTAAACAAGACTCGCATATATCAAATGAACCAGTATCATTTGTTTCCAAAAGACCATTCTTTTGAAGTGTTTGTATGTGATTCTGTTTATATGACCAAGGTGATAATGCCAAAGATAGGTCTCACTCAAATCCATTTTTGAGTTTCTTGGTGATTGCTTGGTACAGTTAACCATCAAATGATGTATTATCATGAATTCATAAATACCATTTGAAGGTATAGCTTTAAAGTAAAACATGTCATTCATCGAAATATAAATGTCATTGTTTAGAAACTTTAAATCAAAACCATATTGTCTTATAAGGGAAACTTGAATAATGTTCCTAGTCAAACTAGGAGCACCCAATATAAAACAATTTCCAAACCATTTGGAAGTTTCAAAACATAGTCTCATCGGGCTACAACTTGAACTTTCGCTCCATTGCCCATGAAGAGACTAATGTCTCCCTTCTTTTAATGCTTATTTCTGTTGAACCCTTTTGCAACAAATTGCAAACATGAGTTCCACATCCGGTATCTAATACCCATGTGTTAGAAGAAATAATATTAAGTTCAATATGTATCATAAAGATTGTACCTGAGGTTTGCCCTCGCATCCCTCTTATTTTTCAACTCTTTGAGATAGGTTGGACAATTCCTATTTAAATGTCCTATATCACCATACTCAAAGTATAGATCATTCGTGGCAACCTTTGCCTTCTTTTCTTTTGGTTTCGGTGGTTTCGCTTTAGTCTTTCTTTTCTTTTTCCCTTTGAATTCCCCGTTACCATTTGCAACATTTGCTTTGGTGTCGCGGTGATGCCCTTTCTTGTTGTCATCCTCATTGATCGTTGGAATGGATAAAACCCCTTTTATCCATATTGAGCCTTTCGAGGTGATCAATGTGGCTTTTCATCTTAAAGACATAAGATGAGACCGATTGGGTTTCCTCCATTCGACATGCATGAAGCGCTCGAACCGTTTCGAAGCGTTCTACCCTTAGGAACATTTCCTACAATTGGTTAATCATGTCGTATTTCATGATGTTCAAAATCCTTTTGAATATCGGGAATCATAATTCCTAACATGAGGCAAGAGGCTTGCATAGTATCCTCGATATACTTAATCTAATCATTATAGGCATCCTTATTTTCCATAAGAGGTTCATCGGGATTAGGATCGTTTTCAGTGATAGGTTACGGACGGTTTGGGTAATATTGTTAGCGGCCATCTACAAAATTTAACAAGGTTCAATTTTAGTATTTTCGATATTATTATATTTTAATCATTAATACCCTTTTATGTCTCATAGACAATTAATAATTAAAATCTAGAATCCAACGTTACATTTAAATATCAGTTAGGTGACCTTTATCCCTTTATTTAAATTAACAAGGTAGTCAACGTTTGACAATTGCAACCCTTTGCAACTTCTAGACATTTGGGATCGGTTAAACATCTTTATGTTTAGTTGGCATGTTTAATCCCATCAACACCTTTTGTTCGCCATGCTTCGGTGACCCTAAGTTCATGGTTTCCAAATCAAGTCGTCCAACTTACACACACGTGTGAGTTTATACACATAAGTGGTTAGGTGACCTTTATCCCACAAACATGGTAAACCCACTTCGAATATACAAGTTCCCTCAAATGTGGTCAGGTGACCTTTATCCCACAAAAGAGTTCCCAAGTGATTCGAGTGTTGTATAAAAGGATGGTGTTTGACTTGTTTTATAAAAGAGATTTTGAGTTTTCAAAATTCTAGTTTAGAAAACATTATATACCATACATTTGCATGCATTCAAATCAATGATATTTTAGTGAAAACAAATTTTCAAGATTCTTTTTAATAAAACCCATTTTATTATAAAATCATTAATTTTTAATAACCTTTTATTAACCATTTTAATGATCTTTAAAGAACAAATTTTAAGCTTGTTGTTGATTATTAGTTTGTTAAGCATGCATATCAACATATCATCCAAACAACATAAATAAACAACCACACAAGCACAACACACATATCAATAGGTGCATAACCATAGCCAACGATTTTGACCACACTTGTTAGCCGAAACAAGTGTGTCAAAAGGTCCTTCCTAAGGGTGAATATAGACGCAAATAATATGCCGTTGAACTCCCACTTGATCCCGCATCCAAATGCTTCAAGTCTTCTTCTTGTGTTGTGATTTCTTCACATTCTTTGGGCTTCCAAATGTCTTTTATATTCAGCTCCAAACTCTTTTGGACTTCAAAAATGTGTTTTGGTTATCGAGCTAAAATCTCGTTAAGAACTATGAAGTCCTTTAGGCCCGAAACTAGCCAAAAGTAAAACTGCATTTTTGTGTGCATCTTCTTTTACAAAAGGTATCCTAATACATTTTTTCTAGTAAAAATAAAATGCACCTAATCTATTTATTTACATACCAAATGAAAATAAATAAATTACATAACTTTACAAATGGAAGAACAAAAATAATTAATTATTACAACCTTTGAAATAATTAAATATAAATCACAAACACAATCATTCAACATATTCACACAAGGTAATGGCTAGGTTATGAACACCGAAATATATATATCCACATATATATAAAATTCAAGAAGCAAAAATGGTTTCCTTTTTACAACCTACTTTTCGGTCAAGAATGAAAAACCGAAAAAGTGGGTTTTTGTCCAAACAAAGCAATCATCCAAATGACATCATTTTTCAAGATATTTTTATGCATGTAAGAAAATAATCTTGAAAAACAAAAGGAGAACCATGATTAAAATTTTTGGCCATAGGATTTAACCAAACCCGAAATCCGAAAATTTCATATCCTATGAAGCATGCACTCATATAAGCGGCTCTAGATGCTATTGTTGGGTTTTTTCACATGTTTATCAAGTATTTTATCCTTATAAAATAAAAACGCAGCGGAAAATATTATTTAAAACATGTTACTTACAAGATATACAACCCATTTTATATGTAAAACCCAATCCCCGGATCCATATACGAATATGCATGCTATCAAAATTAAAACACAACCATAGAGTGTTTAGAATACTACCTTCCAAGGAGTAAAGGATATGAAGAAGATGATGCTTTTTGAACGGTTGCCTTCAAGTGTAGAAGACCTCAAGCTTGTATACCCCAAGCCTTCCAACAAACACTTAGATTTTTAGCTAGGATTTAACACTCATGAACTCACTAAAATTTCTTTCTTAGAACCAACCCTCGGCTGAAAATATTTGAAGAAAAATTAGAGTTCTTGCACTTGAAAGTTGATCTTGAAAAACCCCTTTTGATCAACCATGAGTTTGGCCGAAAATTTTAGAGTATCATATCAAGTCTTCTACTTGAAAACTGAATTTCAAAAATTCTCTTGGAAACCCTCATATGGCCGAAAATATGAGAAGTGTTTCTCTAGTTCATATTTTCAATTTTGTCATACAAAATTAGTTATATAAATTGAGAGAATATGGCCACCCAACATGCCCAATCAAGACCCTTCTACACATGCAAATTGCATGTGCATTGTCACACCCCGACCACGTAAAGCAACAAGACGTGGCGGAAACGTCGGGGAGTGTTGTAACAGAATCATTGTTTTGTAACCATGGAATAAATAAATTTTGTTTTATTGAATAAATGAACTCATTGTTTTAATACAATCAAATAAGTACAACTATGATCTTCCAAGTTTTAAAGTTGCTAAGGCACGAGTCCATCCTAAGTGTAGCATATATCATCAATCATCACAAAGCAGTACCTGAAACATGTGTAAAAATAGGTACGTCAGCATAAAAATGCCTGTGAGATACATAGGTTTTGTGAAAATAGGATTCATGACTTAAGTTTAAAGAAAAAGAATGTTTTAAGAAAAGTAGTCATGATCCTTGTAGATTGTTTTGTTTTGTAAATCGTTTGAAAAACAATAAGTTAAGTTGATATGTATAATTAAGAGAATAATGTATGGTTAATGAATAACCATATAAAATGAGTTGGTATAAAATGTATTGTTCGACAAACAATATTTTGATAAAAAGGTTTATAGTATATATGAAAATATACTTTTGTTTTTAAGAAAGTCGAATGAGTAATATATTAAAATATATTTCAGTTCCAATATCGTTAACCCAAGTGTACTAAATAACGCCACGGTATGTAATGTAATGTAAACACTTATATATAAGAAGTACCAGCGGCGTATCTACCATGTTTTCATCACATTACACCCGTCCCGTTATCTAAACACTAACCAAAACCCAATCGTTAGATAGATAGTATATTAAATATACTTCAGTTGTTTAAAATAATAGTCTTCAGTAGTATATTACAAGTATACTTTGGATTTATAAATAACACATTAAACTATGTTTTGGTTTTGTAAGTAACATATCAAAATATGCTTTAGATGAGATAAATAACATATTAAACTATGTTTTGGTTTGTAAATAACATATCAAAATATGCTTTGGATGTGATTAACAAAATATATGTTGGTTTTGTACAATATCGCATATGGGAGCATATCAAACTATACTTTTGGGAGTATAACTAAATATAGAAAGATAATGTGATTTAAGAATTCAATCAGACCTAGTGCATCAAAATACACCTTTGAGACTATAGGGATACCACCAAGGCAATCCCTATTTGGATGGAGAAACAAATTGGTTTCAGACATTCCATGACAACAGGAATGAGGTGTCAAATCCTATAGCGCTATATCATACTACCAACCGGTCTGGTGAACAAAATAAGTACAATTCAACAATTAATGTTATAGTCTTTGAAAAATCAGTGTTTAAACCATAGATAGTCATTCAGTTTGTCAACAGATAAGTACTAACATGTATAATCAATTATACTTTTGGAAAACATGAAAATAACAGATAGGTACACATGCTTCACCCCAAAACAGTTTGAAAACAGTAAAAGAGGGGACTATGTACTCACATGAGATTGCTCAGAAGTCCTAAGATAACCACCAAGCAATGCTAGAGATCACGGAAATCAAATGGCACCTAATATAGGTAACTATGTTAATTAACCGGACCTAAATCGGAGGATCGGATAGAATGAGGGTTCGTAAACCAACTGAGTATGAAAACTCATGTAATATGGTTTAACAAAGCCTACATACTAAATGAAACCTAACCTAAGTGCTTTCGACCCATCGCGACCCATTAAGGTAGCTTATGCCACTTTAACGCGTCGTGCGCGCAAAAGCGCACTCGAGACGTCTAACTAGCCCTATGACAAGTGTTATATGCCTAAACATGTTACATAATCAGTTATGTGACAAAAGTTTAGGTTACATATGCTTAATTACCAATTATACATGAAAAGGGTATTCTGGTAATTTATCTAAGGCATATAAACTACCTATCATACAACTACTTAAACGAAGCGACCATAAGGTATAACCTCGGAAGGTTATTCCCTACCTACTATGGTCACCTAATGTGTTTGGTCGGATCCTAATGATCGACCAAATGGGTCGAGTTCGAAAGCATAAGCGACTGATCAAGTCGCTTACCCTTACGACCCTAGACAACGTGGTAATCAGTAGGCATAGTCACAAGGACTATAACCATCGTGATTACAATCACGTTGCGAAGTTCAAACAAACTTCGCATTGACCATAAAATGGTCAATGCAGAAAGTCAAACAAAGTTTGACTTTCGGACTCGAAAAGCAATAAAAGAATGAAGGAACACTTACAAAGGGTCCCCGAAAGCTTTGATTTCTCAAGTATTCTCAGGTATGAAACAATGGTTTCAACTTAGGGAAATTTCAAGAAATCAAGTGGGTTTTGAAGTTGGGGGATGTGGGTATTTATAGATTTCGGTTCACCGTTAGGATCGTTTCTTGGATAACGCGCCTTGATCTCACCCGTACACTTGTCGGAATGTTATGGTAACTCATTTGCCACTCACCATAGGGTTTTGACACTTGGTCTTGGCCTTTGGGGGTGTTTAAGGGCTGTTAACAGCTGAGAAAAATGAGTTGTTGAATCTGGCCCCTGCTTGCGCACCGTAACACAAAAAGTGTTGAGGTGCACAAGGACCTGCAGACCAGAAAAGTTTGATTTTTGGCAGTTTTGGTCCCTGTTGTGTAATAAGGCCATTTCCGACACGTTTAAGGCCCGTTAACCCCATTTCAAAGCTCTAAAATGAAGTTAAAGTATAGGGAACTTAAAATATGCTCAAAAATATCTCGGATTTTGGTTTGTTTGGTCGTACGATTGCGTTGTTCGGTTAATTACGACGGAATGCGTACAAGCGCGAAAAACGATCCAAATGACGCGACGAATGGATTTTTCTTATGCCAAACACTAAAATAAAATATTTTATTGCTTACATAAATTTTTGGATGTTCAGATGTATTCAGAACGTAAGTTATGCGCGAAAGTGCAAACTTATGCACTTTTTGACACTTTTAGTCCCTGAATGACCCAAAAGTTTATTTTAGCACACCGAACCCCTCAAAGCCTATTTCTAAGCTATATAAAGGATATTTAAGGTGTGTTTAACTTATGTTCATGTTCCGGAATGTTCGTTACAGTTCAAATTGGCATACTTTCGCTGTTTGTCGAATTAAGTCCTCGTAAGCGATTAAACTTGATTTTGGCATACCAAAGCCTTCAAAACTTATTTATAAGTTATGTAAAGGTTATTTAAGGTATGTTAAGCCTATTTCACTATTCCGGAGTGTTCGTTGGATTAAACTGGTTATATTTACGCCTCAGAGCGCGTATAACCCTCCAGAAAGCGATTTAAAGCTTAAAATCGAACAAGAGTTGATATGTGCAAACGATACACATATTTTTACAAATCCCAAGTATGAAATACAATATTTCATTGGTTTGGCATTTGTTTGATGGTTGAAGTGACACAGGTGTCACAGTCTCCCCTACTTTAGGAAATTTCGTCCCGAAATTTAATTCTAGAGGAAACTTGTGAAGACAGCTGTGACGGTTTCGCCTTCTAATAGATCCATTGAACCCTTAAGTGAAACTCTGGGCCATGTTAGGACTCTTAGCGAATTTGTTAACCCTCAAAGTGAATTCCTTGTAGTAGCGAAACACGGAATTTTGAACTACGGACAGAAGAACGTTTCTTATGAAGACTTATCATAGGAAACTTGTGTGTGCTAGAAATCAGAATTCGAGAGTGTAAGAATAAATGACATTGGTCGAGGTCCAAGACTTCTCCCGTATTATTCTCGTCACTATAGGTCTTAACACATGACAAAACTTCTTGTGGTTTCTGTGCACTGAATTCCATAATTATGTAGGCCTCCATAATTACGTAATTCCTTGCACAGTCCGCACAGTTCATTTCATAATGTGTAGAGGAAAAATCAATTGAATTAAACATGAAGCGAGTTGACTAGACCACCAAAGGATCTTTTAATTAGATCAACGAACAATCTTTTTAACTAGATCAACACATGATCTTCTTAACTAGACCGTCGTACGATCTCCTTAAATAGACCACTTAAGGGATCTTTTTAATTATATCATCACATGATATTTCTAATCAGATTTTCAAAATCAATCTGTTTAACCAGACCATTCAAGAGGTCCAATTATAGAATAGTACAATATAACCCAAGGGACTTAACTACAATGTTGAAGTCCATTAAGGATTTAAGATAGTATCTTTGGATATCCTACTATGAATCCCTCATATGAGATAAGGAAGATTCTACGAGGATTTGGATGGATCACATACAACCACAAAACATATAAGAAAACACATAAGCACATAATTAGTTAACTTGATTCTTTAATTTGTTATCTTTGGGCATGGATAATTAAAGCATATCAGGAATCCAATCCATGGATTTCATCTGGCACTTTAATCATTTTCAATGATCTATCTATAAAGATAGAAGGATTCTCAATAAGAGATTGGCTTCGTTTCTTAAAAGAATCGAGTGTTTAAGGTTCTTGGGGAGATCACAAGTGATCATAAAAATGACAGAACCAACGAGTGGTTTGTCTTTGGGTTGACATCATAAGGTTGTATCAAACATTCACACAATCGTATCAGTTTTCCAAAAATAAAAACGACGAATTTTTATTTATATAACAACTGACTTGTCTTTAAACATCAAAAGATAACAACCATAGGAAATAACAAAACACTAATTGTTCACTGCTGCATCATTGTTCACGTTTGCCTCATTGATGTTGAACACTCGTCCACACGCTGGAGGTGCGTTAACAAGTCTTGGGCAATTGTTTCTGTAGTGAGTAAGGTCACCGCAGTTATAACATGACCCCGGTGGAAACCGTGCTTGAACAGCAGCAGGGTTTGCAGCAGCTTGATTTGCATAACGACAAACATTGATCAAATGTCCCAACCGCCCACAATGGGTACATTTGTGACACTGCTCTAGCTCTAGATGATGACGGTTGCACTTGTTGCACAAAGGTGCGGTACCAACATAGTTTTGCCTTTTGCGAGGTTGTGCTGGCTGGTTTGGTGCAACCTGTTTGTCTTGAGCAGTTACAGCGTAGTTTTGAGAGGCTTTGCGCTTCTTCTTCTTGGATACCTCATCCTGTTTTTCCTTTGGCTCAGCTTGAGCAGTCTTGTCAGATGGTCTTGAGTCGCCTTTCCGAAACAGCCTACGCTTCCTGATATGGGATTCAGTCAGAGTGGCAGACAATTCAATGGCTTGTCTGACAGTAGTAGGGTTGCTGCCAGTAACAATATCCTGAATTACGTCAGGAAGACCATCAATGTATTTCTCAATCGCCTTATCCAGAGGCGTAACCATAGTAGGGCATAACAAGCTCAATTCCTCATAGCGGTCAGTATAGGCTCGATGTTCCCCACTGTCTTGCTTCAAATCATCAAATTCCCTTTCTAGAGCCCTTAGCTCATGACGAGGGAAAAACTCCTTCATCATAAGAGCCCTGAGTTCAGCCCAAGTCTGTGCTAATGCAACCTCAGCACCGCGGTCTCTCATAACCCCGTTCCACCACGTAAGAGCCCTCTTCTGAAACACACTCGAGGAAAACTCGACCTTGCGATTTTCAGGACACTGAACGTGACAGAAAGTATTCTCAATGCTCTCGAACCATTGAAGAAGCCCAGTTGCTCCCTCAGAACCACTAAACTTGAGCGGTTTAGCCGAGTTAAAATTCTTGAAATTGCATGGAGCATTGTTGTTGTTGATGGCTTGAATCATTTGAGCATAAAGATTTGGGAAGGCAGCAGCCATTTGCTGCGCGATGATTTCCGCCAGTTCGGCATTCGCCATCTGATTGTCGCGTCGAGGAGGCATTCTAAAAGAGGAAACATGAAAGGAGACGAGTGATAGAATTAGATGAAAAGAATGAGATGAAACAAATCTGATGAAAGCAAGGATAGTGGTCATTTGTTTGTTACTACAAAGCAACAAACGACCTCGGTAATTAATCAAAGTAAATAGGTCAAAAAATAATGTATCGCGAAGATGCTCGCCTATAAGTGGACACTCACCCCAAGAGTTCCCAGGTAAGAGTGACTGGTCCGATTATGTGGATTTATACGAACACTCTAGCCTTAGACAGAAAACTCAGGGTACAGGCACCCACCCTTCCAGTTTGCACGTGTTCACATTACTTAGACCAAACTTTGACGGGATTTTAAAAACTTAAAGGGTTCAAAACCATATAATAAATCATCCTAGAACAGATGATTAGTTTTCAAAGCGGGATAGAAATTTGTGTTCTTATTGTGGTTGTCACCTAAGAATAAGTGACGGTATTGTTTTAAAGCTAAACACAAGAAAACTTGTGTTAGGGTCCTAGGAAGGTTAAAGTCTAGGTCAAAGCATTACTAATAACCTAATTCCCTATAACCATTGGCTCTGATACCAACTTTTCTGTCACACCCCGACCACTTAAAGCAACAAGACGTGGCGGAAACGTCGGGGAGTGTTGTAACAGAATCATTGTTTCGTAACCATGGAATAAATAAATTTTGTTTTATTGAATAAATGAACTCATTGTTTTAATACAATCAAATAAGTACAACTATGATCTTCCAAGTTTTAAAGTTGCTAAGGCACGAGTCCATCCTAAGTGTAGCATATATCATCATTCATCACAAAGCAGTACCTGAAACATGTGTAAAAATAGGTACGTCAGCATAAAAATGCCTGTGAGATACATAGGTTTTGTGAAAATAGGATTCGTGACTTAAGTTTAAAGAAAAAGAATGTTTTAAGAAAAGCAGTCATGATCCTTGTAGATTGTTTTGTTTTGTAAATCGTTTGAAAAACAATAAGTTAAGTTGATATGTATAATTAAGAGAATAATGTATGGTTAATGAATAACCATATAAAATGAGTTTGTATAAAATGTATTGTTCGACAAACAATATTTTGATAAAAAGGTTTATAGTATATATGAAAATATACTTTTGTTTTTAAGAAAGTCGAATGAGTAATATATTAAAATATATTTCAGTTCCAATATCGTTAACCCAAGTGTACTAAATAACGCCACAGTATGTAATGTAATGTAAACACTTATATATAAGAAGTACCAGCGACGTATCTACCATGTTTTCATCACATTACACCCGTCCCGTTATCTAAACACTAACCAAAACCCAATCGTTAGATAGATAGTATATTAAATATACTTCAGTTGTTTAAAATAATAGTCTTCAGTAGTATATTACAAGTATACTTTGGATTTATAAATAACACATTAAACTATGTTTTGGTTTTGTAAGTAACATATCAAAATATGCTTTAGATGTGATAATAACATATTAAACTATGTTTTGGTTTGTAAATAAAATATCAAAATATGCTTTGGATGTGATTAACAAAATATATGTTGGTTTTGTACAATATCGCATACGGGAGCATATCAAACTATACTTTTGGGAGTATAACTAAATATACAAAGATAATGTGATTTAAGAATTCAATCAGACCTAGTGCATCAAAATACACCTTTGAGACTATAGGGATACCACCAAGGCAATCCCTATTTGGATGGAGAAACAAATTGGTTTCAGACATTCCATGACAACAGGAATGATGTGTCAAATCCTATAGCGCTATATCATACTACCAACCGGTCTGGTGAACAAAATAAGTACAATTCAACAATTAATGTTATAGTCTTTGAAAAATCAGTGTTTAAACCATAGATAGTCATTCAGTTTGTCAACAGATAAGTACTAACATGTATAATCAATTATACTTTTGGAAAACATGAAAATAACAGATAGGTACACATGCTTCACCCCAAAACAGTTTGAAAACAGTAAAAGAGGGGACTATGTACTCACATGAGATTGCTCAGAAGTCCTAAGATAACCACCAAGCAATGCTAGAGATCACGGAAATCAAATGGCACCTAATATAGGTAACTATGTTAATTAACCGGACCTAAATCGGAGGATCGGATAGAATGAGGGTTCGTAAACCAACTGAGTATGAAAACTCATGTAATATGGTTTAACAAAGCCTACATACTAAATGAAACCTAACCTAAGTGCTTTCGACCCATCACGACCCATTAAGGTAGCTTATGCCACTTTAACGCGTCGTGCGCGCAAAAGCGCACTCGAGACGTCTAACTAGCCCTATGACAAGTGTTATATGCCTAAACATGTTACATAATTAGTTATGTGACAAAAGTTTAGGTTTCATATGCTTAATTACCAATTATACATGAAAAGGGTATTCTGGTAATTTATCTAAGGCATATAAACTACCTATCATACAACTACTTAAACGAAGCGACCATAAGGTATAACCTCGGAAGGTTATTCCCTACCTACTATGGTCACCTAATGTGTTTGGTCGGATCCTAATGATCGACCAAATGGGTCGAGTTCGAAAGCATAAGCGACTGATCAAGTCGCTTACCCTTACGACCCTAGACAACGTGGTAATCAGTAGGCATAGTCACAAGGACTATAACCATCGTGATTACAATCACGTTGCGAAGTTCAAACGAACTTCGCATTGACCATAAACTGGTCAATGCAGAAAGTCAAACAAAGTTTGACTTTCGGACTCGAAAAGCAATAAAAGAACGAAGGAACACTTACAAAGGGTCCCCGAAAGCTTTGATTTCTCAAGTATTCTCAGGTATGAAACAATGGTTTCAACTTAGGGAAATTTCAAGAAATCAAGTGGGTTTTGAAGTTGGGGGATGTGGGTATTTATAGATTTCGGTTCACCGTTAGGATCGTTTCTTGGATAACGCGCCTTGATCTCACCCGTACACTTGTCGGAATGTTATGGTAACTCATTTGCCACTCACCATAGGGTTTTGACACTTGGTCTTGGCCTTTGGGGGTGTTTAAGGACTGTTAACAGCTGAGAAAAATGAGTTGCTAAATCTGGCCCCTGCTTGCGCACCATAACACAAAAAGTGTTGAGGTGCGCAAGGACCTGCAGGCCAGAAAAGTTTGATTTTTGGTAGTTTTGGTCCCTGTTGTGTAATAAGGCCATTTCCGACACGTTTAAGGCCCGTTAACCCCATTTCAAAGCTCTAAAATGAAGCTAAAGTATTGGGAACTTAAAATATGCTAAAAAATATCTCGGATGTCGGTTCGTTTGGCCTTACGATTGCGTTGTTCGGTTAATTACGACGGAATGCGTACAAGAGCGAAAAACGATCCAAATGACGCGACGAATGGATTTTTCTTATGCCAAACACTAAAATAAAATATTTTAGTGCTTACATAAATTTTTGGATGTTCGGATGTATTCAGAACGTAAGTTATGCGCGAAAGTGCAAACTTATGCACTTTTTGACACTTTTAGTCCCTGAATGACCCAAAAGTTTATTTTAGCACACCGAACCCCTCAAAGCCTATTTCTAAGCTATATAAAGGATATTTAAGGTGTGTTTAACTTATGTTCATGTTCTGGAATGTTCGTTACAGTTCAAATTGGCATACTTTCGCAGTTTGTCGAATTAAGTCCCTGTAAGCGATTAAACTTGATTTTGGCATACCAAAGCCTTCAAAACTTATTTCTAAGTTATGTAAAGGTTATTTAAGGTATGTCAAGCCTATTTCACTATTCCAGAGTGTTCATTGGATTAAACTGGTTATATTTACGCCTCAGAGCGCGTATAACCCTCCAGAAAGCGATTTAAAGCTTAAAATCGAACAAGAGTTGATATGTGCAAACGATACACATATTTTTACAAATCCCAAGTATGAAATACAATATTTCATTGGTTTGGAATTTGTTTGATGGTTGAAGTGACACAGGTGTCACATGCATTCATTGGACCAAAAGGTTTATTGGGAAGAACATGGGGGGGGGGGTACCTTGGGTGTTTTAAAAAAAATTCCTTTTTAACATTATAAGTCTTGTTTATTTTTATAACTTTTATAAAAAATTATAACATTACATGTTATAAGACTTATACAACTTTTATTATGTTATTTAACCTATTAAATAACAAAATAAAATATTCTCTCAAAATAATTATCCATATAATTTATTTGTTTGTCAAGTGCAACTATTTAGAAAACCAATTTCTAAATATTCTAAGTGTTAATATTTATTTGTTTGATCATATCATAAATAAATATTATATGTGACAACCTGGATAATTAGGGTTAGCATTGCTTGAAATCCCACAACTTTTAGCGTGTGTCTCTATGTTTATCTGCTTATGATTGCGTGTGTTTAACTGATTAACTATACATGAAATTGTAAATATGTTTGTGTGTCGTACAACTGATTTAGAGAACCAACTCTTAGCACGTAAATGAGTCTAATTGGATCACATTTAGGCATGGGCTTAGTAAAACCCAAATGGGATTGACATGGGCCATATGGTGTGATATGTAGGTTTGGGACACTTAGAAATTATATCACATACCATTACTGTTTACATTTAGTTCCGTGGTTCGTAACCCTTTTCACCCGAACGCTTACTGGGCCGACACACCGGGCCTCGTGCCACCTATTGACTACCCGGGCCAATAAAACCCATGATCGAGTGATATGGTTTAAATAAAAAAGTGTAGCCCAAAGGTTCGTAATCCAATAGCATGATGTGGCCAATTGACTGAATTACTGAAGTGTTTTAACAGCCCACGTGAATGGGCTTAAGCCCACTTCGGGTAGCTTGTGACCGCCCCAAAACCAATATTAACTTGTATACGTATTACATGGATGTTTATCTTAAAACTCAAGCAAAAAGAACTTAACCCTACCTCCCCTACTTGTTGTGCGACTGCAGAGGATTAGACCCCCCCCCCCCTCGAGGCATCATCCCACCCATTCAATCTTGTGGTTAGTATTTATTTACTACTTTGTTGTGATTGTTGGGTTCATCTAGGTAACATATGTGCAACATAATATGAATATTATATGATCAAAAATTATGAGCATGAGTTGTTGTCATCTTGACCGATGTACATGTGAATCGAATTATGAGTTTGTGGGTAACAGTGTGATTTAATTAGGCATATACGTAGGGTAACATGTTTAGGCATAGCATGCTTGTAATTATGAATTATTAACCAATGATTTTGTATGATAGACTGATGCAATCAATAATAGTCTGCAATTTTCTTATGGAATCAATTGACTTTTATGACTAAAATAACGGCGCCCTTCTCACATGTGGTCTGCCTCTCTTTCCAAGATGTGCCGTCCAACAAGTCTAGTCCCCAATGATGATCTTGACTTTTAATTAAATTCCTTATCCTCAAGAATATGCTCCAAGTTTGGTTGTCTTGCCAATATTCACGTGATGCCCTTCTGATGTGATGATGATTATTGTTTAAAAATAGTTGTCCACTCACAAAAGTATGCTGCTAATTCATGTATGTGTGTGATGTCTCCAACATCCCATGTGCGTGTCATCATAATGGTTTTAAAACCATTTAATTGCTTTTCACCATATATCATGTGCACCGAAATTAAGGGCCAATACAGGATCATCTTAATTGAACTAATTGGGCCGCATTTAATTAATGAAGTTAGAATGGACTGTTGAGTGTAATTTGGAACTTGGGCTCGTAAAACAAACATGTTTTTGGCATGAAAATCTGTTGTGCGAATAAACGTCATTAGCTTGGTTAAGGTATGGTGTAGCTAACTGTTAGAACGTGTATAATTATGTGTGTATTTCATAAGTACAACTTGTGCAATGTGTGACAAAATACGTGGTTCAATGCGAATACGAAACTGATTGTTATTGATATGATAAACCATGTTAGGACATGCTTGATCAATTGGTAATAAAATAGCTAATCTTACCGAGCAAACCAAAGGTGAGTTCATCTCTCTTGAGCATGTGTCCCGGTGGTTGGGACAGTCTTTGGGTATCCCTGGGAGGGACAGGTTTTGGGTAACTTGTTTGGGTATTCCTGAGAGGAATACGTCTTGTTGTAAATCGGTAATGTTGGGTAATATACTCATCCTATCACCTTTAAAGTCCCTCCGTGTTGTTTGGTTACCTGAGAGGTAACAAGGTATTAGTTAGTAGCGCTACTTAGGTTTGGCAACCACACCCCGTACCTGGGAGGACGGGTGTTGAACTAATGACCTAGTCATGACCAATGCTTTGATAGGAGCATTGGAGAAAGGGCAATGTATATCAGGAGCCGTCTTGTATTCGGGGTATTATCAACATTAAATTCAATGGATTAACTATACACTTGGTAACTAACGTTTTCGTAAAACTATGAACTCACCAGCGTAGTCTGATACACTTGTTGCATGCTCGCAGGTCGTTAGATGTCTTGGATTTGGAACTTGCTGTCTAGAGTAGCTGGAGTGGTCATGGGTCGACTTGAAGGATTCATGTGATTGAACATTGATATTATACATTAGTTTTGAACAGTTTAACTTTGGTTTACTATGTGCTTCCGCTGAACATGTTGGTTTTCATTTAAACTTGTTGAAGATATTTTCATTAATAATTGAGGATTTTATTTATAAACTTGTATGGGTTCAATGTAATTAGTGGCTCGTTGTTGGTACGTCACACGCCTAGCAGGGACATTCCCTAGGTGGTAATTTGGGGGTGTGACAGTTTGGTATCAGAGCCACTGGTTATAGTGAACTTGGTTTTAAAACATTTTTATAAAACCAGACTATAACCGAACAGTACCGAAATCGACCATGACACTCAGCTCCAGACTGCAAGGTTCGTTTCTCATTTACTATTGCATAGTATATCTAGTGTACACTTATGTATAACATTACACATGAATGCACACTTGGCACAACAGTATGAGCCCTTATGTTACCAACCCCTGTTATGTGATCTGTTAGTGTGATACTACCCATTGACTATTGTGATTCTTAACCCTGTAATACCTTTCGTTTGCTGTTTGGATGAGGGGAACCTTTTAGCGCGAGTTAAGAGGCACTAAGATAAGCATGCAAATTGCCTTATTATTATGGGTGCACACATAATAATAATGTGGGATGCATTTGATTCCTAGTGAGGCTTAACGAGTGTGAGAGGGGTTCCGCTCTGTTGTTTGATGTGAACTCCGTAGTCTGTAAAATCATTAGGAGGTTTGACTCCTACCTTATTTCGACTCGTAACCTTTTCCCTCTTCTCCTATAGAATCATGAGTGGACGAGGCCATGGACGCGGCCACATTGCTATGACCCAGGCCGAACTGACCAACTTGATCAACACTCGTGTGGCTGAAGCCCTAGCGGCTTACCAGGCTGGTACGATATGTGCCAATTACTTTCTATCCTTGTGCCGTATACTCGAATCTTACTTGTGTGTTGTACGTTCTTTCATTTTAGGTCAACCTGTGAATCAAAACAATCCACCTGCCTGCACGTTTAAGACCTTCATGGATTGTAAGCCACATACCTTCAGTGGGACTGAAGGAGCTGTAGGACTCTTGCGTTGGTTTGAGAAGGTCGAATCTGTATTTGCTATGTGTAACTGTCCCGTGGGGGACCGGGTGAAGTATGCTTCAGGCACTCTCGAGGATGGTACCTTGACTTGGTGGAATGCCCAGGTTCAGATGTTGGGTATTGAGATGGCTAATGCCACTACATGGGACGATTTCAAGGAGTTGATGGGAGAGGAGTACTGCCCTCGTGATGAGATACAGAAGCTTGAGAACGAGTATTACAACCTGAAGATGGAGGGGTCTGAGATCGAGGCTTACACGAAACGATCTCATGAGTTAGCAATTTTGTGCCCTAACCTGTCTCGACCTCCACCACGACGAATTGAGTTGTATAGCACCAGCCGTAAAGGGATACGTCACTACCGCAAACCTCAAAAATCTAGCCCAGATCATCCGTTTGGCACACAAGATCACTGACCAAGAGGTCGAACGTGGCAATTTTCCGCCACGTATTTCTGCTACTACAGCTACAGCTACTGCTCCCACTACTGATAGCAAGCGTAAATGGAATGATGTGGACAAGACGTCCAATTCAGTGCAGTCACAGAAGAAACCAGACATAGGCAACAATCGCAAT
This sequence comes from Helianthus tuberosus, assembly GCA_030545235.1. NCBI lineage: Eukaryota > Viridiplantae > Streptophyta > Magnoliopsida > Asterales > Asteraceae > Helianthus > Helianthus tuberosus. The sequence goes on from CM060357.1 coordinate 111,015,726, forward strand.
TTCAGCCAGTCATCTTCTGTTAATCAAAATCAGAGCGACAATTCAAACCAGGGCTCCTACGCGGGAAAGCTACCAAAGTGTAATAAGTGTAGGTTCCACCATCACGGGCCGTGCACTCGGGTATGTCACAGGTGCAACAAGGAGGGTCACATGGCTAAAAATTGTAGGGTCTGGCTCCCAAAGCCGCCGCAGCAGCCGCAGCAACAGGAGAGGCAGCAGCCTCAACAGAATCAGGGAAATCGTAAGGGCTGTTTTCAGTGTGGTGATGAGGGTCATTTTAAGAGGGATTGCCCTCAGCTTAATCAGAATGCTGGCAACAACAACAATATTGGGAATAACAACAATGGGAGCAATGGTGGGAACGGGGCACGTGGAGGAGTATTTACTATTGGCATTGGGGAAGCTCGCAATGATGGCAATGTTGAGACCAGTACGTCTTCTTTGAATGATCTTTTGCTTCTGTTTTATTCGACTCTGGTGCCAATTGGATTTATGTGTCTTTGGGGTTCAGTCGTCAGTTAGGACTGACTCCCACCCCTCTTGTAAATAAGCATGTAGTAGAATTAACTGATAGTAAATCGATAGAAGCTTCTCATGTTCTTTTTTTTATTGTAAACTTGATCTCATGGGTCAAGTGTTCGACATTGACCTACTTCCTGATACTCTTGTAAGTTTTGATGTGGTCGTTGACATGGATTTGGTTATCTATGCATCAAGCGGAAATTCTCTGTAAAGAGAAAATCGTGCGTATCCCTCTCCATAGTGGGGAATCCTAATTAGTTCAAGATCATCGTAGTGGTGCCATGGTTGGCATCATCTCAGCCATGAAAGCCCAGAAGTGTCTACGGGAGGGCTACCCTGCTATACTAGCTCTCGTCACCGATTCGCAACCTGAAGAAAGGAAGATCGAGTATCTTCCAGCTGTTCGTGAATTTTCTGACGTGTTTTCCGAAGAGTTACCTGGTTTACCTCCACATCGTTAGGTGGAATTTCAGATTGACCTTATGCAATTTCAGATTCTTTCTGGGATACAGCAATCCCTTGGGTTCGCTGGATACTATCGCAGATTCATCATGGGATTTTCGAAGATTACGCAACTTCAACCTCCTTAGCACAATGAGGAGCTGTGAATTTTTGGGAAATTAAATAGGGGAATGTATTTTCAGCTTTTGAAACCCAACCCTGCAACGCACTGAGCATCACTTCTATCCGAGGGTACCGAAGATCTGGCGGTATACCATGATGGTTCGAATCAGAGTCCCAGTTACACATCAATGCAACATGAGAAGGAGATGGCCCACGTGGTGGACTTACAGGAAGAACTGCACGAGTCATGACCTGCGGTGGAAGCCGTAGTCTTTGGATTTAAATTGGAGGCATTACTTGGATGGTACCGAATGCACCACTTAGAACGATCACAAGGGCCTCTCGTGTACCCTTGTTTTAAGAGAGCTAAACATGTGATGGCAACATTGGGTGGAACTTTTGAATGAATACGACCGTGAAACCTGGACGTGCACGAGCTCTGCAGCTCGCTATCGACTTTAACATACCTGATCAGACTCGCCTTGTTCAAATTGAAGATCTGAAGGAAGAGAGTTCTCAAGATTGACCCATGCGGGGCATGGGGAAGCAACCTTTGGCAGGTCAGACGATATTTGCTACTTCATGGAACGAATATGGACCTCACTATACAACAACCTTAGGGAACTTGTGCAGGCGAAGCACACGGGCCTCGATATCCTATTCATCTGAGTTTTGATAGGATGTATTAAAACCCGAAGACCATGTACGGGTGACCGGGTCTGAAGGCCCACATAGCCACGCATGGGAACGAAGTTTTGACATGTGGGAAAGTCAAGGTGGGATATTAGCAACCAGAAACACATGTATGGAAATGAGAACAGACTGCAATGGATTTTGTCACTAGTCTACTACAACTCGAAACAGAAACATTATAACCTGGGTGATCATTGATGGACTCAAGTTACCAGCACACTTTCTTGTAATCAAGAAAACTGACGAGTCTTCACAGTTGTGAATGTTCCTCTAAGAGAGGCGGCTTTTAGGCATGAGGTGCCAACTCCTATTACCTCTTAATTTGATCTACGCATGATTTATGTCAGGCAATACACAACACCCTTGGCCCACGTCAGGACCAGAGCATTGCTTATCGTCGTTGGGCAAACGATCAGAGGAAACGAACTCTCTTGGTACTCGAAGACATGCTGCGAGCATGTGTGTGACTGGCTTTGGTGCAAATTGGACGGACTCTTACCTATGGTTGAGTACTACTGCGGCAGTTATCATCTTGGTAATCAGACAGCTCTGTTGAGGCATTACATAGACAATAATGCCAACCTTCTTGTTAGATTGAGATGGTTGACAACTTAATTACTGGTCCAAGACTGGTACTCGAAACTCTTGGGAAGGTTGTTTGGATCAGGAGTCGATTAGCGGCAACGCGTGACCGTCAGGAAAGCTCATAAACTTGGGAAGCGCTGGAAGATCGTTGTAGGCGATCATATCGTGTTGAAAGTCTCACCCTGGGAGGGTGTGGAATGCTTGGGAAGCATGGCGAGCTTAACTGACGTCACGATGGACCATTCAACAGTCTGGGAAGAATCGGTAGCGTAACCTACAAACTTGAGTTACCCGACGAATCGGGTAACGTACGCGGTGTCATTTATGTTTCGGATCTAAGGCAGTGGTTGTCTGATGAAACACGTGCGATACCTTTACTGGAGGAATTTATCAAACACATGGACCAGGAAGTCAAGGTTCGTTAACATAGTCGTATCCCGATTGTGAGAGTTCGTTGGAACTCAAGACTGTCACACCCTGACTTTTGAAGAAGCGTGTGATGTGTGACTGGTTTAATATCATTGCATTCAATCATAATAAATAACTACATGATCAAAACGATGTTCACCCATTCATAAAATTTAAAGTATTACAAACACCAGTTACTTAAGTTTTAAAACACAACCTTCAACTAAGTTACAAACCAACAAAAATGGATGACATCTAAACTTGAAATTTACTTCTAGAAACAACACCCGCGCCCACGATCCAACCTGTTACCTGAAATACATGAAATTTTGGAAAACATCAACAAAAGTTGAGCGAGTTCATGCGTTTTGTGTGAGTACTGGCAAACTTGTAAACCTTTGAGAGACTCCTTTGAAAACAGGTATGAAAAGCATTTATGAACATATCAAATGATTGTTTTACAAGGACATTAAAGCATGTGAGGACATAGGGAGCACTCGAAATGAGTAGGCTTGTACCCTTGTCGATTTCCCTCGAGTATGTCGAATTCTCCTTCGACTATGTCGATTCACGTCGACTATGTCGATTCACCTCGACTGGGACACCGAAGCACTCAAGTGGTCACATAAGGACCATGAGTGGGGCTCGGCCGTACCCGTTAGATCTAACCTACGTCCCTAATTAAGAAGTAAGGGCATTTCAAATTTAATCTATGCTCACATGATCTAATAGTTCATTTCATTGTCAATTCATACCGTTTAAATATTCGTAACCTGTATTCCACCCTCGAGAGTTATAAAACTGAAAACAGTTAAAAAAAGGGGGAGCATGAATGTCACACCCCGACCACGTAGAACATACAAAACGTGGCGGAAACATCGGGGAGTGTTGTAACAGAATTAATGTTTCACAACCATGGAAATTAAAGTTTCGTTTTATTGATTAAAAGTGTTACTATGCCTTAATAAACAAATAAATACAACATAATTAACTAGTCTTGCATCTTTTATTGTCACTAAAGCCCAAGTCTGTCTATGTGTATCTTGATCATCTTATGCAACAGTTCCTGAAAAACACATGTGAAAATAGGTACGTCAGCATAAAAATGCCTGTGAGATACATAGGTTTTGTGAAAATAAGATTCATGACTTATGTTTGAGAAAATGTTTAGTCATGAACCTTGTTATTTGCTTTGTCTTTTAAATCATTTGAAAAACGATAAGATCAGATGATAAGTATAAATAAATGTAAGGTTAAATGAATAACCAAGTAAAATGTGTTTGCATAAGATAAGTTGTTTATAAATCAATGTCTTGTGAAAAGTATGTTATTTGTATGAAATGTTCTATGTCTCAAACTGAAATGATTCAAACAACGTTACGACATGTAATACCATACAAACACTTATATATAGGAAGTACCAGCGGCGTATCCACCATGCTTGTATCATATTACACACGCATCGTTACTTAATCACTTAATCAAACCAAACCAAACAATGTAAAATGTTCATGTCAAGATGTAAATCATGTCAAAATGTCTATGTCAAATATCCATGTCAAATGTCTATGTCAAATATCCATGTCAAATGTCTATGTCAAATATCCATGTCAAATGTCTATGTCAAATATCCATGTCAAATGTCTATGTCAAATATCCATGTCAAATGTCTATGTCAAAATGTCATGTATGGCAAGTGAAAGGTCTCAACTAAACCATATGCACAAAAACAAAGTATTGAAGTAAAACTTGGTTTAAATCAAAGCTATGTTTTGTGTAAATGCATGCAAATATTTAATATGAACATTTATGCGGTATTGTGAAAATGCATACATCCAAGCCTTGCGACTGTGGTGATAAACCCTTTAAACAAATTAAAGGTCTATCTGTCTTATATCAACGAATTCGGTCATTCCTTTCATCCCCTTTCCCTGGGACGTCCGGAACGGGAGTTGTCAATTCCTATGGTACCACTACCTACTAACGAACGGCATGATCGGTGTTAATGAATGTATTGTCCCATGTAAACAAACCAAATGTCATACCAAAATGTAAGCATGTGAAAATAATGCACTAAGTATGTAATCAAATGAACATACATAGCGTGAAATGTCATGTAAAACGATGTACTAAGTAGGCACACAATGGCATACATAGCATAAAATGTCAAGTAAAACGATGTACTAAGTAGGCACACAATGGGCATACATAGCATGAAATGTCATGAAAACGATGTACTAAGTAGGCACACAATGGGCATACATAGCATGAAATGTCATGAAATCATGTACTATAATGTACTAACGAACATAGCAGGTATATGATGTGAAAACAGGAAATCATGAAAGTAACAAGTAGGCACATGTGTTCCACCCCAAAACAGTTTGGAAAACAGTAAAAGAGGGGTTCTATGTACTCACTTGAGATTGCTCAGTTGTCTAAAGATAACCACCAAGCAGTGCTAGAGATCTCGGAATCAAACGGCACCTAATATAGGTAACTATGTTAAATAACCGGACCTAAATCGGAAGACTGGGAAGCATTAGGGTTTGTAAACCAAACGAGTGTGGAGACTCGTGTGATATGGTTTAACAAAGCCTACATACTAAATGAAACCTAACATAACTGCCTACGACCCATTACGACCCGTTTAGGTAGCTTATGCTACTTTAACGCGTCGTTCGCGTGAAACGCGTTCGGATCGCCTAACTAGTCCTATGACAAGTGTTATATGCCTAAACATGTTACAAAATCAGTTATGTGACAAAAGTTTAGGTTACATATGCTTAATTACCAATTATACATGAAAAGGGTATTCTGGTAATTTACCTAAGGCATATAAACTACCTATCATACAACTACTTAAACGATGTGACCATAGGGTATAACCTTGGAAGGTTATTCCCTACACTATGGTCACCTAATGTATTTGGTCGGATCCTAATGATCGACCAAACTGGGTCGGGTTCGAAGGTATAAGCGATTTATTAGATCGCTTACCCTACGACCCTAGACAACGTGGTAATCAGTAGGCATAGTCCCAAGGGACTATAACCAACGTGATTACACTCACGTTGCGAAGTTCAAACGAACTTCGCATTGACCATTACTGGTCAATGCTGAAAGTCAAACAAAGTTTGACTTTCTGACTCGAAAAGCAGTAAAAATAAGGAAAAGAACGAAGGAATACTTACGAAGGGTCCCCGAATGCTAATCCCGATCCAAGAACTCAGGTATGAAACAATGGTTTCAACTTAGAGCTCTCAAATCAGAATTCTTGTGCAAAATGAGGTTGTGTGGGTTGGGTATTTATAGGAATACCCGAACCGTTAGGATCGTTCCATGGAAAACGTGCCATGAATCCAACCCGTACACTTGTCGGAACCTTATGGTGGCTGGAAATCCATCCTTATCAGATGACTAGATAATTAGGAATGTGTGGTTGTGGTTAATCCAGCTGAAAACAGGCTGTTAAGTACATTGCATCTGGTCTGCAGACCCCTAGCGCACCGCTACGCTAAAAGTGTAGCGCATCGCTAGGCTTAAGTTTGGCAGATTTACACTTTTGGTCCCTGTCATGCATTCAGCCCATTTTCGACACGTTTAAGGCCCGTTAACCCCATTTCAAAGCTCTAAAATGAAGTTAAAGTATAGGGAACTTAAAATGTGTTCAAAAATATCTCGGATGTCGGTTCGTTTGGCCGTACGAACGTGATGTTCGCTTAATTACGACGGAATGCGCACAAGCGCGAAAAACGATCCAAATGACGCGACGAATGGATTTTTCTTAAGGCGAACCATAAAATATAATGTTGTCATGCTTACATAAATTTTTGGATGTCCGGATGTATTCAGAACGTAAGTTATGCGCGAAAATGCAAACTTGTGCACTTTTTGACACTTTTAGTCCCTGAATGACCCAAAAGTTTATTTTAGCATACCGAACCCCTCAAAGCCTATTTCTAAGCTATATAAAGGATATTTATGGTATGTTTAACTTATGGTCATGTTCCGGAATGTTTGTTACAGTTCAAATTGACATACTTTCGCAGTTTGTCATATTTAGTCCCTGTAAGCGAACTAGCTTGTTTTTGCCATACCAAAGCCTTCAAAACTTATTTCTAAGTTATGTAAAGGTTAATTAAGGTATGTTAAGACTATGTCACTATTCCGGAGTGTTTGTTGCATTAAACTGGTTATATTTACGCATCGGTGCGCGTATAACCTTCCAGAAAGCGATTTAGAGTTTGGAATTGAACAAAAATTGATATGTGCAAATGATACACATATTTTTACAAATCCCAAGTATGAAATATAATATTTCATTGGTTTGGTATTTGTTTGATGGCCGTGAAGGCACAGGTGTTACAGTCTCCCCTACTTTAGGAAATTTCGTCCCGAAATTTATTTAGAGGAAACTTGTGAGAGTTTAAAACATGAAGTTGAAAAGATCGAACAACATTGGTTAGGGTTCTTGAACTTCTAGTAACCTTAATAACATTATGTTTGCAATGTAAGAGGGACACTTATATACAAGTATATGAAGCGTCATTGGTGCGTCCACCATGCCTCCATTACATCGTTCTCATTTTGTTATTGTTGTCACTATCGGTTCCTTCACATAATAAATCTTACTGGATTTCTGTGCACTAAATTTCATAATTATGTGCGCATCCATAATTAGAGAATTCTTTGCACAGTTCACACAGTCTATTTTATAATGTGTAGGGTAAAACCAAATGAACAATCCTGTGATGAGCGTGACTTAGACCGCCATAGAGTCCTTTAGACTAAATCAATAAATGATTTAAACAGACTATCAAGGAGTCTGTTCAGCTACATCACTAGATGTCATTTTTTTTAACCAAATTGTGAATCAATCTTTTTGACTAGACCACTAAAGGGTCTCTTATGAATCATGGAGTGGTACTATATAATCCAAGGGTCTTAACTATTACATAGAAGCCCATTTAAGGATTAAAGGTAGTACCTTTTGAATATCCTGCTACGAATCCCTCATATGAAGATATGAAAGATCCTGCAAGGATTTGGATAAAGAATATCCAGAGTAGTAAAAACACCAAAAATGCATAAAAGAAAACATAAGATGAGTAAACACATAGTCACATAACCACAAAATTGTTTGTTAATTTGTCTTGTAAATTGCGTACATGCATTTAAAGCACACTAGGAATCCATTCCGTGGATTTCATTTGGTACTTTAAACGTTTATCAAGAATCCAACTATAAAGATAGAAAGATTCAAAAAGAAAATTCGATTTCGATTATTAGGAACCGAAGTGTTCGAATTAAGGTACATAAGGAATCCAATTAAGGACTCTGATTTGAATGATGATTATCCACAAGGGTCTAATTGTGGAGATAAAAAGATCCTATATGGATTTTAGAAGTTGAAGATGTTTTGAAATCTTGCACGGGATGTGATTAAGTCAAAACATGAAGTAAGATGCTTATGAAGTTGAGATGCCTGATATGTCAAGGCGACATATGAAGCGGAATTTGAAGGTTAAGTCAATGTATGAGGAAAATATTTTTGAATACTATGCATGGGGTTCCTTTAAGAAAAATGTGTTTAACGTTTTTGAAACCTTATATATAATACTTTTTGGAAACCATAAAGTAGGTGTATTATATAGGTATATTTATAAAAATGTTTTAAAATCATGCGAGATGAATTTTGAAATTATGTATAAGGTTTTTTGAAAGACATGAATGATGCTTTTCGAAATCATGCACTTGATCAGAAAATGTATTGTGTTAATATTGTCTTCAGACTATGTGAAATATTTTGAAATTAGAAAGGTTGGTTTTGATAACATGGCCAATGTTTTTGAAATAACATAGACAATGCATCTAGAAAAATTGTTTTCAAACTATATGAAATGTTTTGAGATCATGAAGATTGTTTTGAAATACTGGTACTGTGTATGTTGAAAAATCAAAACGTAATGGGAATGAGATTTGAAAATACCCTTAGTTATCTAACCAAGGATTTAAGGGCACAGATGTGCGAAAAGCACGATTACTCATAATGTCACTTAATTTTCTGTACTTTGTTTCTTAGAGTGAAACGAGTACTTAGAACTTTCGAGGAAATTATGAGCGATCACTTGAAAGTGAGAATCACAAGAGTAGTTTGTAAGGAACATAGTTCCTTAATGCAGGTATCATAGGAAAATCATATACACATGTAACTATACTTGTATATCAGAATTTGTGAACAACGATTTTTTTTTTTATTTATGAACAAGACATATTGTTTCACAATACACGAAAACAAAAGAAACAAAGGCATAAGACAGCAACATCCTTTGTTCAGCCGAATGCTCATCCAAGAGTTGGATTTGCATTAGCATTTGCATTCACCAGTCTCGGACAGTTGTGGCGGAAGTGACCAATCTCTCCGCAGTTGAAACAGGAACCCAGTGGGAATCTTGCAGCATTCCCTTGAACCGGAGCTTGGACCTGAGAAGCCTGATTTTGTCCCAAACGACAAACATTGGCCAAATGCCCAAGTTTACCACACGTCGTGCATTGCCAGCAAGCTTGTTGTACCGCGTGATGACCGTTGCAGCGTGCACAATGAGGTGCGGTACCGGCATATGCTTTCTTTGCAGGTGGTGTTGCCACCCGGATGGGTCCTGCTTGATTTGCTACTGCTGCAGTTGGACAAACCCTTGCCGTATGACCTATAAGTCCACAAGTTTGGCATTTGCGGCACTTCACACTAGCCTGATGATGAAGGCTACATTGGTTGCACAAGGGTGCAGTTCCGTTGTATGGCTTCCTAGCTGGTGGCCTTGCCACATGGCTAGGTCCCGCTTGATTAGGTGTAACCGCTGCGGGTTTCCTTGAAGCCTTACGTTTCCTTGATTTTGGTGCTGGCTTGACTTCTGTTTCCTTTGGTGGCTCTTGAGTGGCTTCATTGTCGAGACGAGAGGCTTCATTGTTAAGACGAGCCATGGCAATACCTAAATCCACAGTCCTCTGAATCACTTCGCCAATTTGCTGGACAAATTTGGCTGTTCGCTCGGGCATTTGACCAGTGCCAAGAGGAATAGACATTCTAGAAGAAAATGAAAGACAGAGGAAGAAACGAGTGAAAGGTTATTGGATAATCAATACAGAATGGTAACGAATGAAAATTGTGATCATTTGTTTGTTACCTAAGGCAAACAATTGAGATGGTGACAAATCAAAGTAAATAGGTCAAAAATAATGTATCGCGAAGACATGCTCGCCTATAAGTGAACACTCATCCCAAGAATTCCCAGGTAAGCACAACTGGTCTCGCGTCTGATGAGATGTATACGAAGTGCTTGCCTAGACAGAAAACCCAGAATACAGGCATTCACCCTTCCAGTTTGCACATGTTCACATTATTTAAAACCCAAAACCTTGACGAAGTTTTGAAAACTCAAAGGGGTTCAAAACCATATAATAGAGAGTTCAAAACTTTACAATTGAGGGTTCAAAACCTAGTAATCAATCATCCTAGAACAGATGATTAGTTTTCAAAGCGGTTTTGAAATTTATGTTCTTGTTGTGGTCGTCGCCTAAGGATAGGTGACGGTATTGTTTTATGACTAAACGCAAGTAAACTCGCGTTAGGGTCCTAGAAAGGTTATAGACTAGGTCAAAGCATTACTAATAACCTAATTCCCTATAACCATGAGCTCTGATACCATCTTTTCTGTCACACCCCGACCACGTAGAACATACAAAACGTGGCGGAAACATCGGGGAGTGTTGTAACAGAATTAATGTTTCACAACCATGGAAATTAAAGTTTCGTTTTATTGATTAAAAGTGTTACTATGCCTTAATAAACAAATAAATACAACATAATTAACTAGTCTTGCATCTTTTATTGTCACTAAAGCCCAAGTCTGTCTATGTGTATCTTGATCATCTTATGCAACAGTTCCTGAAAAACACATGTGAAAATAGGTACGTCAGCATAAAAATGCCTGTGAGATACATAGGTTTTGTGAAAATAAGATTCATGACTTATGTTTGAGAAAATGTTTAGTCATGAACCTTGTTATTTGCTTTGTCTTTTAAATCATTTGAAAAACGATAAGATCAGATGATAAGTATAAATAAAATTTAAGGTTAAATGAATAACCAAGTAAAATGTGTTTGCATAAGATAAGTTGTTTATAAATCAATGTCTTGTGAAAAGTATGTTATTTGTATGAAATGTTCTATGTCTCAAACTGAAATGATTCAAACAACGTTACGACATGTAATACCATACAAACACTTATATATAGGAAGTACCAGCGGCGTATCCACCATGCTTGTATCATATTACACACGCATCGTTACTTAATCACTTAATCAAACCAAACCAAACAATGTAAAATGTTCATGTCAAGATGTAAATCATGTCAAAATGTCTATGTCAAATATCCATGTCAAATGTCTATGTCAAATATCCATGTCAAATGTCTATGTCAAATATCCATGTCAAATGTCTATGTCAAATATCCATGTCAAATGTCTATGTCAAATATCCATGTCAAATGTCTATGTCAAAATGTCATGTATGGCAAGTGAAAGGTCTCAACTAAACCATATGCACAAAAACAAAGTATTGAAGTAAAACTTGGTTTAAATCAAAGCTATGTTTTGTGTAAATGCATGCAAATATTTAATATGAACATTTATGCGGTATTGTGAAAATGCATACATCCAAGCCTTGCGACTGTGGTGATAAACCCTTTAAACAAATTAAAGGTCTATCTGTCTTATATCAACGAATTCGGTCATTCCTTTCATCCCCTTTCCCTGGGACGTCCGGAACGGGAGTTGTCAATTCCTATGGTACCACTACCTACTAACGAACGGCATGATCGGTGTTAATGAATGTATTGTCCCATGTAAACAAACCAAATGTCATACCAAAATGTAAGCATGTGAAAATAATGCACTAAGTATGTAATCAAATGAACATACATAGCGTGAAATGTCATGTAAAACGATGTACTAAGTAGGCACACAATGGCATACATAGCATAAAATGTCAAGTAAAACGATGTACTAAGTAGGCACACAATGGGCATACATAGCATGAAATGTCATGAAAACGATGTACTAAGTAGGCACACAATGGGCATACATAGCATGAAATGTCATGAAATCATGTACTATAATGTACTAACGAACATAGCAGGTATATGATGTGAAAACAGGAAATCATGAAAGTAACAAGTAGGCACATGTGTTCCACCCCAAAACAGTTTGGAAAACAGTAAAAGAGGGGTTCTATGTACTCACTTGAGATTGCTCAGTTGTCTAAAGATAACCACCAAGCAGTGCTAGAGATCTCGGAATCAAACGGCACCTAATATAGGTAACTATGTTAAATAACCGGACCTAAATCGGAAGACTGGGAAGCATTAGGGTTTGTAAACCAAACGAGTGTGGAGACTCGTGTGATATGGTTTAACAAAGCCTACATACTAAATGAAACCTAACATAACTGCCTACGACCCATTACGACCCGTTTAGGTAGCTTATGCTACTTTAACGCGTCGTTCGCGTGAAACGCGTTCGGATCGCCTAACTAGTCCTATGACAAGTGTTATATGCCTAAACATGTTACAAAATCAGTTATGTGACAAAAGTTTAGGTTACATATGCTTAATTACCAATTATACATGAAAAGGGTATTCTGGTAATTTACCTAAGGCATATAAACTACCTATCATACAACTACTTAAACGATGTGACCATAGGGTATAACCTTGGAAGGTTATTCCCTACACTATGGTCACCTAATGTATTTGGTCGGATCCTAATGATCGACCAAACTGGGTCGGGTTCGAAGGTATAAGCGATTTATTAGATCGCTTACCCTACGACCCTAGACAACGTGGTAATCAGTAGGCATAGTCCCAAGGGACTATAACCAACGTGATTACACTCACGTTGCGAAGTTCAAACGAACTTCGCATTGACCATTACTGGTCAATGCTGAAAGTCAAACAAAGTTTGACTTTCTGACTCGAAAAGCAGTAAAAATAAGGAAAAGAACGAAGGAATACTTACGAAGGGTCCCCGAATGCTAATCCCGATCCAAGAACTCAGGTATGAAACAATGGTTTCAACTTAGAGCTCTCAAATCAGAATTCTTGTGCAAAATGAGGTTGTGTGGGTTGGGTATTTATAGGAATACCCGAACCGTTAGGATCGTTCCATGGAAAACGTGCCATGAATCCAACCCGTACACTTGTCGGAACCTTATGGTGGCTGGAAATCCATCCTTATCAGATGACTAGATAATTAGGAATGTGTGGTTGTGGTTAATCCAGCTGAAAACAGGCTGTTAAGTACATTGCATCTGGTCTGCAGACCCCTAGCGCACCGCTACGCTAAAAGTGTAGCGCACCGCTAGGCTTAAGTTTGGTAGATTTACACTTTTGGTCCCTGTCATGCATTCAGCCCATTTTCGACACGTTTAAGGCCCGTTAACCCCATTTCAAAGCTCTAAAATGAAGTTAAAGTATAGGGAACTTAAAATGTGTTCAAAAATATCTCGGATGTCGGTTCGTTTGGCCGTACGAACGTGATGTTCGCTTAATTACGACGGAATGCGCACAAGCGCGAAAAACGATCCAAATGACGCGACGAATGGATTTTTCTTAAGGCGAACCATAAAATATAATGTAGTCATGCTTACATAAATTTTTGGATGTCCGGATGTATTCAGAACGTAAGTTATGCGCGAAAATGCAAACTTGTGCACTTTTTGACACTTTTAGTCCCTGAATGACCCAAAAGTTTATTTTAGCATACCGAACCCCTCAAAGCCTATTTCTAAGCTATATAAAGGATATTTATGGTATGTTTAACTTATGGTCATGTTCCGGAATGTTCGTTACAGTTCAAATTGACATACTTTCGCAGTTTGTCATATTTAGTCCCTGTAAGCGAACTAGCTTGTTTTTGCCATACCAAAGCCTTCAAAACTTATTTCTAAGTTATGTAAAGGTTAATTAAGGTATGTTAAGACTATGTCACTATTCCGGAGTGTTTGTTGCATTAAACTGGTTATATTTACGCATCGGTGCGCGTATAACCTTCCAGAAAGCGATTTAGAGTTTGGAATTGAACAAAAATTGATATGTGCAAATGATACACATATTTTTACAAATCCCAAGTATGAAATATAATATTTCATTGGTTTGGTATTTGTTTGATGGCCGTGAAGGCACAGGTGTTACAATGAACTCACTGGGTTATCTCGTTTTACATACGCAGACCAACCCAGTCCCGTTATTATAACTAGGACAATCCCGTCCCTAATCATGAAAATCATTCACGTTTCGAAAATACGCATTTGTTTTGTAAAACCGGTATCCTTAGTATGAATCATTCGTAAACCATTTGAGTTCCTTGAAATCCATTCGTAACATGATTCAGAAATATGAGTTTTCGTTATTCAAAGAAAAACCTCGTATGTTCTTTGCAAAACGTGCTTTGTCTAAAATATGCAATCTTTGTTCATCGAAAATTTTGTATGTTTCTACAAAACGTGCATGTCTTTCCACCCCGAAAACATTTATAAAAATGTAAAACCGTAAAAAGGTGGGGTTATGAACTCACTGTTTTGCGTCTTCGGTACTCGTAACTCAAGTCTCGTCAGCAAACACGACTTCCTACAATGTACTAGGGTCAATTAGACGAACGGGCTGTGCCTTGCGTTAGTATTTACGTTTCTGAGTTACGTTTCTTTTATGCCTTCAATATTATTCCAAGTTATAATTTCTTGTTAAAATAATAATTATTTTAACTTTAAATTATATTAAATTTTGGAATAATTGTTAAACAATATTTTTGTAACAATACTTCTCAAGTATTTATTTTCGTATTTCCTTCCCAATGATGGGGGTATCTCATACATGTATCTTCGTATTTTGTATTTTGTATTTTGTATTTTGTATTTTGTATTTGTAGTTCCAAAATAATATATTTTCAAGTATCACTTTAGAAAATATATAACTTATTTTGTCCAAAAATAATGTATTTCAAGAAAATATATATTTTTTCTCAAAAATTAGATATCTTCTAAATATTCTGGGAAAATATATTTTTACTTCCCAAAAATAATGTATTTCTCCTTGTCGAAAATATGACATACTTTGTAATATTTACAAAAATCATATTTTTCATTTCTTGTATCCAAAATAATATTTACCAAAAATATTTTTGTAACGGTATTTTCCGGAATATTTTGTAAGTTATGTTCTTGCGTTCGGTTTCTCAATATTATGCGTGTAACTTATATATTTATTCCTTGTGATTTTTGGTATTATTTTGGATTGTAAATTCTTGGTATATGTTAAGTTATATTATTTTAATTCCTAAAATAATATAACTAATACACAAAGTATACAAATAATCACACACAATGTGTCTTCTAAATATATATCCTTCAAATACATATTTAGTTATTTTTATAAAAACCAACCTCCAATACTTGTATTTTTGTAACAAAATCTATGGCAAAGTCTATATTGAAAACCATAGTTAAAACTCACTTGTAAATATTTGTTTTAGAAAATATTTTTCTAAGTGTTTTTATTTTTAGGAAATTTTGCCATAGTTTCCCCTAAAAATGGAGGTGTCCATGCTATCAAAGCATATCATTTTCTTTTCAAAGTCATCACAAACAATCAACAATCAATCTTAAACAACTTATACTTACCAAGTGCCAAAATATTGTTATCTACATAATAATCATGAACTTGAACTTTCATAAAAACTTGTAGTAACTTGGTAGTGCCGTTTAGTTGGTTTAGTTACCCTTTAAAGTGTGTTTATTTCTTTAAAAATCTCATTCTTAAAGGATTTAGGTGTTTACAACTTACTAGATGATTTTTTCAAAAATCATTTTCTTGAATTTTTCTTGTAAACAATGTATTCTTATACTTGTTTCAACACTAGAAACATGGTTGGTTTTCTTTAAAAATAATGTTCATGTAAATCTTGCGATTTAACTTGGTTTCTTTGGAAAACTATTTTAGAAATCATCCACTCACAAGACTTGTATTTTGTTTAGATCATCATCATATGAAAACAACTTTTATTATTCAAGTTCATGTAAACATAAAGCATGATGATCTTGGTTTTTCACAAGATCACCACGTTAACTTACTAGATCATGTGTTTAATCACAATCTAGTAGGTTTCTTATGATGTCTAACATCACTAACACAAATCATCAATCATCAAGAAGCAAATAATCACAAATCAACAAGTATTCATATGTTTATAAGCTTATGTTAGAGATTCATGTTTATGTTCTTTAATGTTCATCATATTTTTCATCACATAACATCTATTAGCCATCAAAATATGAAGTAACAAAGGGTTATTAGGGCCTTACTACTAGCAGAAGGCTAGGGAAGAATACTTGAAGTTGATGATGGCAAATGTGATGGATAAAAGCAATCGGGAGAGGTCCTTCAAGATCCAAGACCACCTAGCTTCTTTAGACACCTTCTTGAACCTTTGTAAGTGTGTGGAATGGATGATCAAAATTGAAAGTGGTGGTGGTGTGGGTGAAGGTGTTCGGCCGAGAGGGAGAGGAGGAGAAGGGGAAAGAAGGTGATGGTTTAGTGTGGGTGATGAATGAGCTCTAATCTCTCTCATAACCATCTAAACCTTTTAACCAATGTGTAATGTCTTTGTAATAGTACATACATATCTCTAAACATATCAATTCAGATCTTAGAAAGATTAGGGAAAATCTTGGTGGGGTCACCCTTGGTAACCGTCCACTTACATGGGGGGGGGGGTATTGGTTAGGTTTTAATGTTAAGTTAGATAACTAGTTAGAATTCAAAGTGTATTAGTTAGTGTTTATGTGTAACATGTGTTATATAGGGTGTTAGGGTGTTCGGGAATCACAACTAGCTCAGAAACATTAAAACAATGCTTCTAGTATAATTTTGATGTTTCGGGTAGTGTCCAGTTGTTCGGTTAGATACCGGTTCGTTAAATTGTCAAACTATACCGTTTAGTGATCTTTATGTACCCTTTTGTGACACTTTTAATTCCCGACACTTAGGAAAGCATTCAGGACCATTTTATCATATTTTTACATGTAATTAGCTTGCTAAAATGCTGAATTTTGCTGAAATATTCTGAATTCAGCACTTTAGGTGGGTCTTAGGCACTTTCCGGCACTCAAACTATCACCTAGGAATGCAGTTTTATGGTCCTTACTTCCCTACACACCATACTAGTGTAACACTTGGTCCTGGGGCTTATTTTGTGTCTCCACATCATGTCTGTTTAAGTACCAAACTCCCGTCAGTATTTCTAGTTTTGTCTGATAGCTGTGCCAACTCTGTTTTGAGCATTAATAGAATTGTATTGTGTTGCACGTAGTAATGATAAAAGTCTTGCAACATGAAATGCCATTGTGTGTATATAACGGTAATCAGAATTTCATTCGTCTTGTAACCTATACCATGCATAGTTCTTAAAACACAAATTACTGTTCAATGAGTGTACGAAATGTACGGAAAAGTGACACTTGTCACATTCTCCCCCCGTTAAAAGAATTTCGTCCCGAAATTCAAGCGATGCCATCGGTCGCAGGGGAGTTGTGAATCAAATGTGGTCACTTAGGTTTAACATTGGTCTTCATGTTCCCAAGTAACTTTGGGCCATGATATGAATTCCAACGTACTCAAATGAATCAATTACGTCTCCTCCGTGTTTGTGGATTCTCAGTCCGCAACCTTAAGAGGTTCTATAGTAAATTGGAGTTTGTCGTTGACGTGAATCTTGTTTGTGGGAATAACGACTGTTCCTTGAGTCAGACTCCTCTAAAGACTAGACACGTGGAATGTGTCGCGATCACTACTGATCTTTTCTGGAAGTTTCAGCTTGCGAGCAATGGCCCCGATCCCTACCAGGATCTCGAAAGGTCTAATATACCGGGGTCCAACCTTCCACGTTTTCCAAATCGCACCACGCCTTCCCAAGGCGAGGCTCCCATTAAAGCCATACTTCTTACCTCAATTTCCTATGATTTCCGCCGCTCGTCGACGCAATCTTTCTGTATTCCACGGGCTGTCTTGATATGATCACATATCTGAACGATCTTGCCTCTCATCTTTCCTGAACCAACTTGGGCCAGTAGATTGTTTATCTCCGGTCTCCGTTCAACACAATGGGGATCGATTTATTATGTTCCATCTAAAGCTTTACATATGGCGGCCTAAACGACGGTTGTGGTAAATGTTATTGTAAGGAAAACTCCACTAAGGGAAAGTGGGTAATCCATCGTTTCATTAGAGTTTATCACACAAGCACGTAACATGTCCATACAGTCTGCATCATTCAGTAGTTCAGTCCATCTTCGTTAATATTTAAGCTCTTACGATCAACAGTATGCTGCAACCCTTGTGATCATTAAAGGTCGCGCAGCGTTTTCTTACAGGTAATGACGTCAAATTTGCGACACGCAATTACTGTATCTAGATCAAGGTTTCTTCTCATGATCCCTTAACCAACGTGACGCGTGTGCAATGTCGTGGTCTCGTTGCATAGACGCGCAATTGAGACGTTATCGAGAAGCGTCACATAATTGCAACTCTAACTCCTTAGCTCTTGATTGCAGGGTTGGCATGAATCTCATTCTTATCCACCATGTATCCTAAAGTTCTTACCTTGCGAATTCAAAATCTGCCCTTCGACATTCTAGCACATAATTGTTCTTTCTCTAAGAGTCGCAAGGTAAATTGCAGATGTCACTCACGACCTTCCTTGGTCGTTGGGCATATAAGAATGTAGTCAATAAATATAATCATGATCTATCCAGGTACGGCTTACACGTTCGATTCATGAGGTCCATGAATACTGTCGATGCATGTGTTAGACCAAACGGTGCGACAAGGAACTCGTAATGCTCGAACCGAGTCCTAAAGGTCATTTTAGGGACATTTCCTTCTTGTATTCACAATTGAGGACATCTTATCCTCAAGTCGATCTTTGGGTGGTAACTAGAACCTTACGATTGGTCTGTTCATGTCATCAATCCTTGGCAAAGGATACCGATCCTGGATATCCAATTCTCTGAAATTGATGCAAAGTGGAAACTATCAACTTTCTTCTTGTGTCCTTAACTAAGGACACCATGTCCTTAATTCCATCTTGGAGTAGTGGCTGGGATCTTATAGTTGGTTGACAAGTCATCGGTTCTCGGTAAGGGGTACCGATTCTTGTTGGTTAGTTGTCTATCTCCCTGTAACCCATGCGTAATACTTTTCTCCCTCATTATTCCCTCTGAGTTCCTCTCAGACTATGTACGCGTGTAAAAACTGTTGTCCTGATTCCTAACGAATAACACTGGGACTTCCCAGGGTGATAAACTCAGCCTGGTAGATTTCCTCTGCCTAGCAGATCCTGCAGTTGCATCAGAGGCTCCTGTATCTAGGACGAAACTAGTCGGTAAGGCGTCATCTTGTCACTGGTGCCGTTCCTGGCACGAGGTTTATCCTAAGCTCCTCTTGTCTTTGAGGGGGCATTCCTGGCAAGTCCTCAGGAAAGGCTTCTCGAAATTCCTCCACCACAGGGTGGTCTTCTAGCCACAGCTCCTTGGTCTCCTTATCGGCAGCATGAGCTAGGAAGGCTATGCAGTCTACTCGGAGGTGCTTCTGTGTCTCTTCGACCATGGTGAGATGTTGCAGACCCACGGTCTTATGGGGCCTAGTACCCTTGCACCTATTGCAAGAAGTTTGTGTACTATAAGTGTTTCATCATTCGTAAGAGGGGTGCGACTGATTTTCCTTATAATAAATGACTTTTGCTCTATACTTGGATATCCAATCCATGCTGACTACCGTATCATGACTTCCCAAGTCAATGGTAATAGAAGGTTCCGGCCTTCTGGGTTCCCAAAGCATAATCCTTAATCACATCGTCTGCTTAAACGAACCTTCTATAAGCCAATTCTAAAGAATACGAGACGTTTATTCTACTTAAAACTAGATCAAGCAGTTCTTAAGTTCTAAGCATACAAGGTTAAAGTTGGTGCCGGTATTAATCAAAAATAGATGCATAAGGTTGGTTAATAGGGAACGTACCCGTAACCGCATCTGGATCCTGGCGTGCTTCACGAGCTCCGATCGTGAGGACCCTTCCTTGCTTGTTTCTTCCTAGGGCAATCTTTCCTAAAGTGGCCTGCTTCACCACATCTGTAGCAACCTGGTACTCTACCATTATCTCTTCCATCTGGATCCTTCGCCCAACAGGCGTCCTTGCTGTGCCCTTCTTTTCCACACTTCCCGCACTTAGGCCTCAGACATTGACCTTCATGGTAAAAATTTCATTCCTCGCATCTCGGCTTATTCCCCAAGTATATCTTACCACCGGCCTTATTGGCGGCTCCATAAGCTTTCCTGCCACGAGGCGGGTTCACTTCCTTTCTTTTATTTGCTTTAGAGCTTCCATAGCTAACTTGGGTGCCTACCTTTAGGTTCGCAGACTTCCTTTTCTTGTTGCCCGATGACTCCACATGAGTCTCTTTCTTGTTATCCTCAGATTCCAAAAATTATCCCATGCGTAGAGCTTCTTCAGTAAGAGTGACACTCAAATCGATAGCCTCTGCGATGGTTGGGGGCTTTGAGGTAGTAACCATGCTCCTAATTTGAGGTGCAAGTCCCCAAATGAATCGCTCAGTCCTCTTGAATTCTGGCTTGACTAAGTAGGGAACGACCCTAGACAAGTCGTGAAATCGCTGGACGTACTTAGAAATCTCCGGCCCGTCCATTTTCAAATTCCAGAACTCCACCTCAAGCTTCTGGATTTCAGCCCTAGAACAGTATTTCTTCTCCATCATTTCCTTGAGCTCGTCCCAGCTCAGTGCATAAGCAGCTTCGTCACCGAGGGTCTGAACCTGAAGGTTCCACCAGGAGAGTGCGCCATCTAAAAACAGCCCTGAGATAAAGGTAACACTCCGCTGGGGCGAACAGTTACTCATTCTTAGAACGGAGTCAGTCTTTTCTGCCCAATGAAAAAATGCAACGGCACCTCCCGTGCCATCAAAGTTCAATGGCTTGCAGTCCAGGAACTGTTTATAGGTGCAGCCAGTTGGAGGGTTACTTCCAGAAGTGCCACCGCTACGTCCAGACCGGAGGGCTTCATGTTGTGCTATAGCTTGGGAAATGCGCTCATTGAGTTCGGCCTTCGTTAACGTAATGGTCTCTGTGTTACGTCTGGGCGGCATTTCCGTCTGTCAAAATGGTAGGGAGTAGGTTAGACAACATTCCATAATTGTCTTTGTGGTACATAGTACCATAAGCAAACATGTAATCACCAAATATCACATGCATATATAATCAATAATGTATGAGTGAGGAGACAATTACTGAGCTTTCATATGAGCTTGGCAACTTGACTTATTGCTTGTAATAAAATGAACTCGAGGTTACATCACCTTGGTCACACAAGTTTCATGATATGAAAGTAGCAGTTATTTTCCTGCTACATTGGTTTTCTTAGGTCTTTAGCTTCACTGATGGGTATACTTTCCCAGAGATGGGGGGTTGTTCATGTAAGGGTGATAGTGAGTGCAACGTCACTGAATCTTTCCCGCGTGTTAGCCATCTCCACTAGCTTAGATATCGGTTCCCAAACGCCTCGTATACGGGTAGAAGTGTCTGACACGAAGTAGGTAAAGACAGGTTTCCTACTTTGTAAAGTGCTAAAGCAATGGCCTAGGTGTTGTTCTACCAGATGAAGGTGCGAACACCTATAGATTATTTTTGGAGGGATGGTGATCATTAGCCTGACCCGCAGAGTCCACCAGGGTTTCCATGCACTACAAGTTGTTATTACGTGGGCCCCCGTAATAATAAATTGTCTTGCACAGTTACCCCAATTTTCCCTCGTCCAAGCAGATGATCAACCAAGGAGGGGACACTACTGTCCTTATACCTCTGACATGGAAAGGACCATTGCGGTGGTCCACGCGCTAACATTCGTTACGCGCGTATAAGCACGATGATTAAACGAAATAGGAATAAGGAGAATTCCTAATAGTTGGAGGGGCACCTTTGAGATGAATACTTCATCTTCCTTGTTTGGTCAAGTGTGTCGTCAATCTTGTTTCACAAAAGCCACAGGGACCTCGTCCTGCTGATAAAGAAGTTATCCAAGGTTGCCGCCTCTGCCTCGCCGTCACTACCGTAGTCTGGCTCCTTCACAATCGAGAGGGAAGAGCAGCCATCTCCTATGGAAACAAGCTCAGAATCTCGTTTGATAATCACTCTAGTCATGAACACGAGGTTGATAGCTTCATCGTGCAGGTTAAGAACAATAATAGGATTCGGAGTCGAAGGTATCTTATTCACGTCAATAATTATTCCGTACACTTATTCGTATGTATATATCAATAAATAAATATGTTACTTAGCATAAGCAGGAAAATAAATGCATCATATCGCATATAACTCTCGTTTATCCTTTGGGGGGGGGGTCATTTTGGGCAAGTCTAACTCATGTAGACTATGCCTCAGTTGGCACTTTAGTTTGGGGTATTCTCCTCCCTACTAATGTCCTTGCTTTGTCCTTTCTTTAAAGAAATGTTTGACTCATGGATCTTGACGCTTACGTGAATGCAATGAAAAACCTTTTTGTAAAAATGTTTTTGTCAGAGAGTCCTAGTGATTATAGTCTAGACTCGTGAAGGAATCCTAGTTCACTACAATCAAAGCTCTGATACCAAACTGTCACACCCTGACTTTTGCGGAAGCGTGTGATGTGTGACTGGTTTAATATCATTGCATTCAATCATAATAAACAACTACATGATCAAAAAGATGTTCATCCATTCATAAAATTTAAAGTATTATAAACACCAGTTACTTAAGTTTTAAAACACAACCTTCAACTAAGTCACAAACCAACAAAAATGGATGACATCTAAACTTGAAATTTACTTCTAGAAACAACACCCGCACCCAAGATCCAACCTGTTACCTGAAATACATGAAATTTTGGAAAACATCAACAAAAGTTGAGCGAGTTCATGCGTTTTGTGTGAGTACTGGCAAACTTGTAAACCTTTGAGAGACTCCTTTGAAAACAGGTATGAAAAGCATTTATGAACATATCAAGTGATTGTTTTACAAGGACATTAAAGCATGTGAGGACATAGGGAGCACTCGAAATGAGTAGGCTTGTACCCTTGTCGATTTCCCTCGACTATGTCGAATTCTCCTTCGACTATGTCAATTTACCTTGACTATGTCGATTCACCTCGACTATGTCGATTCACCTCGACTATGTCGATTCACCTCGACTGGGACACCGAAGCACTCAAGTGGTCACATAAGGACCATGAGTGGGGCTCGGCCGTACCCGTTAGATCTAACCTTCGTCCATAATTAAGAAGTAATGGCATTTCAAATTTAATCTATTCTCACATGATCTAATAGTTCATTTCATAGTCAATTCATACCGTTTAAACATTCGTAACATGTATTCCACCCCCGAGAGTTATAAAACCGAAAACAGTTAAAAAAAAGGGGGAGCATGAACTCACTGGGTTGTCTCGTTTTACGTACGCAGATCAACCCAGTCCCGTTATTATAACTAGGACAATCCCGTCCCTAATCATGAAAATCATTCATGTTTCGAAAATACGCATTTGTTTTGTAAAACCGGTATCCTTAGTATGAATCATTCGTAAACCATTTGAGTTCCTTGAAATCCATTCGTAACATGATTCAGAAATATGAGTTTTTGTTATTCAAAGAAAAACCTCATATGTTCTTTGCAAAACGTGCTTTGTCTAAAATATGCCATCTTTGTTCATCGAAAATTTTGTATGTTTCTACAAAACGTGCATGTCTTTCCACCCCGAAAACATTTATAAAAATGTAAAACCGTAAAAAGGTGGGGTTATGAACTCACTGTTTTGCGTCTTCGGTACTCGTAACTCAAGTCTCGTCAGCAAACACGACTTCCTACAATGTACTAGGGTCTATTAGACGAACGGGCCGTGCCTTGCCTTAGTATTTACGTTTCTGAGTTACGTTTCTTTTATGCCTTCAATATTATTCCAAATTATAATTTATTATTAAAATAATAATTATTTTAACTTTAAATTATATTAAATTTTGGAATAATTGTTAAACAATATTTTTGTAACAATACTTCTCAAGTATTTATTTTCGTATTTCCTTCCCAAGGATGGGGGTATCTCATACATGTATCTTCGTATTTTGTATTTGTAGTTCCAAAATAATATATTTTCAAGTCTCACTTTAGAAAATATATAACTTATTTTGTCCAAAAATAATGTATTTCAAGAAAATATATATTTTTTTCTCAAAAATCAGATTTCTTCTAAATATTCTAGGAAAAATATATTTTTACTTCCCGAAAATAATATATTTCTCCTTGTAGAAAATATGATATACTTTGTAATATTTACAAAAATCATATTTTCATTTCTTGTATCCAAAATAATATTTACCAAAAATATTTTTGTAACGGTATTTTCCGGAATATTTTGTAAGTTACGTTCTTGCGTTCGGTTTCTCAATATTATGCGTGTAACTTATATATTTATTCCTTGTGATTTTTGGTATTATTTTGGATTGTAATTTCTTTTTTTTTTTGGGTAAAGGGTTACCCCGGTGATTCTATTAAAATGCAACCGCAAATAAGTACAAGTAGTGAGGATGAGTTCCACACTAGTTCATATACAGGACATGCCCCATATATGTAAAACAAAACAAAAACCAAAGACCTAAAACACCCCATAACCTAGTCTACTATACATCATGACACGACATCTAGTAGACAAAAAAGCAAAACCATAGAACATAATCCTCAGCCACCATCATCGAAAATAAAGAAGCCACAAAACAGTAGCCCCTTCAGACGAAAAGCAGAGAGCCTATCCATTAGAGAACTTGGTAGAAGAGGTGCTTGCCCCTGCTTTCGAAGTAAAAGGATGAGTACCCGATGTCATAAAAGCACTAGTTTCATTATATACTTCTTCAACCTCCTCCTTATCCGATTCCTGCCTGTTACTCGACGGTTTCTTCTCCACGCGACCCACATTGGTACCTCCCTGTTTACCAGTATCATCCCTCAGAATGTCAAACGGGTTAGACGTTGAAACCTGATTCTGCATCGGGCTCTTTACGGACGATTTTGGTTTAGGGTTAACAACTGGCCTGTAAACTACCTTAGGCTTCTGATTTTTCATGTGGATGCCTTGGTTGTTCACTTTCTTCTTCTTGCCCCCTACAACCTGAAATTCCTCATTATTCCTTTCAGCATCCCCACTAGAAGATACCTGAATGTTCTTCGGGCACAAGCTGTCATCATGACCAAACACACAACAAGAGGAGCACCTTAGAGGCTCCCAATCATAATCTATCTTGACTTCCACCTTTGAATACCCACTACCATCCATAGATGGGATAGCCACAGTAACACTCTTTTTTAACTCAGCCCCCGCTTGCACTTCAATAAGAGCTCTTGCATAGCTGCTTCTTCCCCAAGATTCCGCACACATTGTGGCAGTATACGAATCTAACATTATAGGCACCCCAATCTTAGATGCAAGTAAACTGAGCCCATCCTCAGTAAATGCCGCTAACGGGACATCATGCATCTTGACCCAAACTGGAATAGCTTTTAACTCCTCTTTTTCCAACTTGATAGAGGCCGACCACTCTTTCAAAATTATTGGAACATTTCTTATCATCCACGGTCCATCCTCTAACATTTGATCCATCCCTTCTTTCGTTTTGAACTTAAAGAAGAAAAACCCGTGAGCATTCATCATCATTCTTGACAACCCATATTTCGCCCAATTATTCTTAGCAAAGAAATCAACCACAGGAAATGCCAGCCGTTTACCCAGAAAATAACCATACAAAGTATTCGCATACCTGTCAGAGACTTGTTTAACTGAAGACAGTGGAATGACAACATCAGCTCCGTCAACAGCCTCATTCGATTCCATCACCCTAAAGTTCACCTTAACTTTCTCTTTGGTATCCTTCACAACATTCGCAAATGATAGTTGTACCGCAGAACCATAACCTATTTGTTTACTTTTATCAGCCGAGGAATATGCTCCAAAGAGGTCTGACTTTGGCGTAATCTTGCTAGGATAATCCCAAAAATTATCTGCCTTTCCAACATCCCGTTTTTCTAACCGAACCGGAACTGTTACCTTGGTAAGCTCATCGATGATGTTTGTAGCCTTAGGGTCACTTTGTGTTGTACTCGTTACACCACGCTTTGGCTGCAAAGTGTTCCCATCTACATCAAGAAATCGTGCAGCAATTTCTTCAAACGACAATGACGGCTTCCCATTAATAGTCTGTTGATTTCCACCCGAAGCGTTAGAATCATCCATACCCATATAGACAACCCTAACAGCCGATATATGACGACTGAAATCAAAATCCGTGACAAACCCTAGAAGCCGTCAAGATGAGAATCGACCAGCAACTGAAAAACAATCACAATCGGATAAATCAGATGACCGATTAGAATGATTCTGCCAAAATCCTGGTCGGCAACAAATGGAACAAGAGCCGAAACCCTAGTCGCTATCCCCAAGATCAATCAAAAACGAAAACTGAAAGAAAACAAAACCCTAGATCCCGAAATTAATCTGATTTCAAATGATTAAAGCCTAAAGAAACGATTAACGAATTCTTAGACTCTAACCAAGATCAATCGATACCAAGGATTGAAAGATTCGTCTAGGGTTTCAAGATATCTCCAAAATCGCCCAGAGCCTCCATAACTCTTCATCCACTACTGGAGCTTTCACTTGGATTGTAATTTCTTGGTATATGTTAAGTTATATTATTTTAATTCCTAAAATAATATAACTAATACACAAAATATACAAATAATCACACACAATGTGTCTTCTAAATATATATCTTTCAAATACATATTTAGTTATTTTTATAAAAACCAACCTCCAATACTTGTATTTTGTAACAAAATCTATGGCAAAGTCTATATTGAAAACCATAGTTAAAACTCACTTGTAAATATTTGTTTTAGAAAATATTTTTCTAAGTGTTTGTATTTTTAGGAAATTTTGCCATAGTTTCCCCTAAAAATGGAGGTGTCCATACTACCAAAGCATATCATTTTCTTTTCAAAGTCATCACAAACAATCAACAATCAATCCTTCTGAAAACCCTAATGCTCTCTCTCCTTTAGGCGATTTCTGGTTACTCATGACTCCCTTGTTTTTCTTTGTGATCTTTTGCATAACAGTCTGTGATTAGAGTTTTGATCTTTCAAAATTCTATAACGAACTAGTTAGCATTAGGGATCGATCCAAAACTAGGGTTTTTTGTTTCTATTTTTTTTTTTGCTTTTCAATCGCCGCCTTAGTGATTCAATCCAAAACCCTGATTTATTAAACTGGTTGTTATTGATTGCGGTTAACTGAGATTAATTTAGCTAGATTGCTACTCTGATTTAATCGATTAAGGGTTAAAGATTGATACTAGAGTTTTAAAGGATTAGGGTTTACGTGTTCCTTCTTTGGGCTGTTTCGCTTGCTGTGGTGACGTTGTAATCTGTTGCATGGTTGATTTCTTTACGTGATGATGGAGAGAGTAGGAGAATCTGATGGGAATGATCATCAAAAGACTAATAATGGTGCTGAAAAGAATGATAAATCCGATGTTCTTCAAGACCCGCAGCCAAACGATGTGAATGAGGATGTTTCAACTCCGGGAACAACCCCTATTCGTGGTATTGGGTTAAGGGTCACGAACATTGAAGGCAATACTTTGATGCCGAGAAGAGGTATGTATGCTACAAATAACGTCGGTAATTGACGGCCTCGAGGCTATATCTAGACCTGTTAGTATGGATTATAAGGGAGGGAATATGGTTTTTTCTGGTGTAAACCCTAAGTCCGGATCGTCTTCTTTTGCTGAAAAACTAAAGGGGAACCAGGAAAAGGGTAAAATAAATTTTCGTTTTCTCGAGAATTTGGAAACTCATGGTGATGCTGAAGTTACAATACCAATAGAATCTGTCAAAAGAGTTCAAGAAAAATGCAACAATGTGCTATTTGGTTATTTCTTGGGAAAGAGGTTAGCATTCCCGGTAGTAGAATATTTTGTTAAGAACCGTTGGGCTATATATGGATTGCAGAAGAGCATGATGAATGCTAGAGGTTTTTTCTTCTTCAAGTTTGATTCGAAGGAAGGTATGGAGCAAGTGTTGCAAGAAAGGCCTTGGTTAATATGTAATGTTCCCATATTTCTAAAACCGTGGTCGACAAAGATGGAAATCAAGAAGGAGGAACTTAAAAAAATTCCGGTGTGGGTTAAAATGCATGATGTTCCACTCGTAGCCTATACTGAGGATGGATTGAGTTTGATTGCCTCTAGAATCGGTGTTCCTAAAACTCTGGATACGGAAACTATGAATATGTGCATTGATTCATGGGGGAAGAGTAGCTATGCTCGTGCAATCATTGAATTGGATGCTGAGAAAGAGCTAAAGGAGTCGGTTTCAATTGCTATCCCGAATGTGGAAGAGGGGGGATATCTGAATAGCAACATCAAAGTGGAGTATGAATGGACCCCCCGAGATGTTCTACATGCCGTGTGTTTGGTCATACAGTAGATAATTGCCCAAAGCAGGATCGGAATGTGATGAAAGTTAATAGGGGCAAGGAAAAACAACAAATAGATGAAGATGGTTATACTGTGGTGGAAAACAAAAAGAAAGCAAACAAAAAAGGAGTGGTTATAAAGGAAAAACCTAAATTTGAGTACAGGCCGGTTTCTAAACAGCATAGTAATGTCGCTCACAAGGAGACTAAGACGAATGAACGTGCAAAGTCTTCGAATTTTCAGCCTCCAATCAAGTTGGGTAATTCTTTTGATTGTCTTGGTACGAGTAGTGGAACTAGAGAAAATGATGAGTCTGATTATGATGAAGTGATTGAAATAAATGAGGAAACATCAGATTTCATGATGGATGGAAATATGAATACAGGGGCAAGCACTCCTGCGGTGAACGTTTCCAATGTCTAGTATTGCATGTTGGAATATAAGGGGCCTGAACCATCCCCTGAAACAAAGAGAGGTTCGAGACTTCATAAATGATAATGGGATTCAAGTGTGTGCTATCCTTGAGTCACATGTCAATATTGTCAATTTGGTGGGTATTTGCAACAAAATTTCTAGTAGATGGAAATGGTACTCGAATGGGGATATTTGTTTAAAAGGAACGAGAATTTTGATGGGTTAGAATTCGGATTTAGTGGATGTGATGGTGGTATCTAAGACTCCCCAAGTTATGCATGCTCAGATTTTATTCAAAAATGATAGCAAGGCGATGTTTTGTTCGTTTGTTTATGCGGAAAATGACTATATGGATAGGAGGAATCTTTGGGAGAACTTAAAGATGCATAAAGGGTTTGTCAAAGATAAGCCATGGACTATTATGGGAGATTTTAATTCAGCGCTTTCTCTGGAGGATCAGGCTGTCACACCCCGACCACGTAAAAACAACAAAACGTGGCGGAATCGTCGGGGAGTGTTGTAATAGAATCATTGTTTCATAACACATGGAAAATTGAAATTTCGTTTTATTGATTATGAGAGTTACAATGTCTTAACAGACAAGAAATGTAACATAATTAACTAGTCTTGCATCTTTTATTGTTGCTAAAGTCCAAGTCTGCCTAGGTGTATCTTGATAAATCCTACGCATCATATCCTGAAACACATGTGAAAATAGGTACGTCAGCATAAAAATGCCTGTGAGATACATAGGTTTTATGAAAATAGGATTCATGACTTGAGTTTAAAGAAATGTTGAATAAAAGTTAGTCATGAACCTTGTAAATTGTTTTGTTACCTAAAGTCTTGTGAAAAATATGTTGTTTGTATAAAATGTATGAGTCCAATTTAATTCAATTGTCAAAAAGTCCTTGTATAAACCATGTCAAATGTTAAAAGTCCAAATGTAGTCAAGTAATGTGTAACAATTGTTATATATGGTAAGTAAAGTGTAGTCACATAAACCAAATGTAAAGATGTACAAAACAAAGTATTTTGAATATATCAAAAAGTTATGTTTTGCAAAGTAAATGCATGTTTTATTGGTACAAACATTTATGTGGTAAGTTAACGCATACATTCAAGCCTTGTGACTGTCGGATAACCCTTTTAATCAAGGTTATCAAATTGTTTTCGGATTCAGTCATTCCATCCATCCAAACAAACCTAGGATTTTAGAAACGGGATTTGTCAAGTCCTATGGTACCATTACTTACTACCGAGCGGCGTAGCTAATGTTAATGAACGTATATATGTTCCGTTTGTACAAACCAAATGTTATACCGATTGTAAACGTGTTAAATGTAAACAATGTACTAAGTGTGCTAAGTCAACATACATAGCAGAAATGTAATGTAAATCATGTACTATATGTGTACTAATAAACATAGCAAGTATATGATGTGAAAAACAGGAAAGCATGAAAGTAACAAATAGGCACATGTGTTTCACCCCAAAACAGTTTGAAAACAGTAAAAGAGGGGTACTATGTACTCACCTTGATTTCGGGTAAGTCCAAACAACTATGCAAAGTGTGAGAGTTTTGGCGGGAACAAGGTTTTTCCACGTTACTCTAATGGTATGAACATGCACAGAATATTGCAATTGGTATCAACAAACATTGTTAATTGTAAACTGGAAACTAAGTTCATGGTGTTTAGTATGGTTTGACAAAAACGGTAACTATGGGTTTGAACAACTTAATTTGGGGAACTTGGTAAATAAGTAGGATTCAAAGGGATTATTTATGAGAAATATATTTTCTTAAAATAATCAATTATATATATATATAATGTTAAAGTGAAATACATGATAATTATCTAACAATTATCTAAATAATTAAATTAAATCAGAATAATTAAAAATAATATTTTTAATTATTAACATGTAATATTACTGATTTACAGTAATTATTAGAGCCCTTGAATATTTTTATATAAATAAATGGAATTAAAAGGCTAAAATATCAGTATTTGAGTTTATCAGTTTAATTATTAAAAATAATCTGAAAATAAACAAATTAGTTTCTGAATTTTTATAAACTCAGAAAAATATGTACTTTGTTATAAAAATATTTTTGGGCAGAATTTGTATAATTATATAAATAAAATAGTTAGGTTTAATTAAATAACTTAACTGATTTAATTGTGTAAAATAAACTGTAAATAATAAAACAGTGACCTAATTTATATAAACTCAGAATAAAGTATGTAATATCATAAAAATAATTTCGGACATAAATTATGTAGTTATTTAATTTAAATAAATAAGATTTAACCATATTTTTAAAGTGTAAACACTGTTTAATTTGTAAAACTATCAAAATTATATGAAATATTAACAACAATATTATTTCTGTAAAGTCCAACATGTAAAATAATTACTATAAAAATTTCAATAATTAACTCATTAAAATCAATTTATTATAATTTTTGAAAGATTAATACTGTTTTAATTTATAAAAACAGTTTTATAAATATTTTGTCTAACTTTATATTTTTAACAAATGCATCAGTATATAAAGTAAATATGGTAAAATTTTCAGATTCTAACTGTTTAACATCGATTTATTACAAATTTTTAAAGAATAACTGTTTTTATAAAATCAATAGTACTGTTCATCTTCTTCCCCAAAATAGTCAACCGAAGCCAACAGGCCCGATTACCCTGTCTAAACCCGATTATATTTCAATTAAACTTGCAGGAACATTGTATCTTCGAGTGTTTTTTTATTCAAGATGGTGATCGCTCGGACGATGGTGGCTGATTAGTTGTTTTTTTTATCTTCGAGTGTTACTAGTTTTTAGACTAGTTGTTTTATTCCTCGTATGTTTTTGCTTTGTGTGGTGATACATTCATGAGGCATGTCTCATGTCTGAACTAGTGTAGGCTTCTCTACACTACTTGTTTGATTTGTTTGTGAATATATAGAATCACCGGGGTAACCCTTTACCCAAAAAAAACATTGTATAAGTATAACCATACCGAAAGAACGTTTAAAGTCGATCCGGTAACGGCTGGATAGGCGGCTCGCTTTAAGTCCGGCGAGTGGATTCCGGCGACAAGTTGCAGAAACGAACAAACCAGTTTATTCGAGTGTTTGTGAATTTTGAAGGTGGTGTGAGGTTTGTAAAGGTTCAGGGATCTAAATAACGTGTCAATTGATTCCAAAACAAACGTATAACAGTGGATTGATTCCCACTATGAATTTTATAAAATTTTCGGTTTAGGAAACATAAACGCATGTCCTCGGTCAAATGAATGCTTTGTACGAGTTCAGTATGTCGTGGAGAATAACAGGCATGCACTTCGAACACTGAATCGTTTGTTTATTTGTGTTTTGGAGTTAATCCGGTCAACAGGTTCGCGGTTCAATTTTTGAATTATATAAATTAACTTTAAGTCATGATAAATATAATTAAACTTCAAGTTAATACTGGATGAGGCTCATAGCCGACCGGTCACACGCTCGTTATGTGAACTCGAGGTCTCGAGTTCGAATCCCTCCCGTGACCGGGTTGAGACCCCTTTTTTTTTGCTAAAATTCGGAACTTTCAAGAATGACCAAACAGTCCCTGTGGTTTCAGAAAGATACATATTGGTCCCTGAAATAGTTAACTCAAGGACTAACTAGGTTAGTTGTTTAATAAGAAACCTTATACATTAACTAACTTAGTTAGATTTTCAAGTTAAAACTAGTTTAAAAACGACAGGAACAGTCCCTGGACTTCAAGTTTAAGGAAATGACCCTAAGGCCCTTGTACTTTATATTCAAAAATATGTGTATTTAGTTAATTAAAATATATGTTTCAAAAATGACAATTTAGTCCCCGAACTTTATATTTTGTAAAAATAGTGACATATTTATTTACGGATTTAAAATCGAAGTTTCCAAACAAGTTTCAAGGAATGACAATTAAGTCCCTTAACTTATACTTTCACATAATGACATATTAGGCCCTTGTAATTAATGTAGCCTTGTTTATAAGTATGAAACTTAATCAAATTTGCAAATATTCACGTGTTTGGGCCAGTAAAGCATCTTAGAGCATAAAACAAGGCATGAATCAAACAAATTGCATTTCAAAATACGATGTGTGTATCAAACAAGTACATGTTTGAAAATCAAGGTTGTTACACAGGCCGTGGGTTCGTCTAAAATATTAAAGGGTATGAAGGATTTCCAGGATTGTGTATAGGCTCTTCAGATTTCGGATGTTAACAGTTTTGGTTTTCACTTTACTTGGTCGCAAAAGCCAAAAAGGGGAATGGTATTCTAAAGAAGATAGACCGGGTCATGGCGAACATCTCTTTTTTAGATGAATTTCCAGGTGCTTGCGTTATATTTAAACCTTATAGGGTGTCTGATCATACTCCTTGTCTTCTAAAGCTTCCATCTGTGACTGCTAGTAAGCCTAAACCCTTTAAGTTTCAAAACTTTATAGCTTACAAAAAAGAATTCTTGGAGCTGGTTAATGAAGAATGGCCGAAGTACATCAGTGGAGTGCCCATGTTTAGGATTGTAAAAAAGCTGCGAGCTATGAAGCACCCAATCAGAAGTTTGTGCAAAAAACAAGGTAACCTTCATAGCCGGGTTAAATCGCTTAGAGAAGAACTTGACCGGATTCAAAAGGAGATTGAGGAGAATACAGTTGATGCTAATATCCAAACTCGAGAATCTGATCTTCTTGTTAGGTACCAGGAAGCGGTTCTGGATGAAGAGAGGTTTCTAGAACAAAAGTCTAAAGTACACTGGCTGAAAGTGGGTGATTCGAATACATCATTCTTTCATAACTCGCTGAAAACTAGAAACCATAGAAGCCGTATTGACATCACTAAAGATGGGGATGGAAACACTTTTGAAGGTAATGCGGCTGCAAATGCGGTGGTGGATCATTTCAGGAATTTTTTGGGCCAGAAAGGTATAACTACAAGACTCCCTACTCAGGATTTGTTTCCAAAAGTTATTGATATCCAGGTTGCGACATACATGATCCGTGATGTTTTGATTGAGGAAGTGAAATCGGCTATGTTCTCAATAGATGATAACAAAGCTCCTGGTCCTGATGGATATTCTGCGGCTTTCTTTAA
The DNA here is from genome assembly GCA_030545235.1 of Helianthus tuberosus. Lineage (NCBI taxonomy): Eukaryota > Viridiplantae > Streptophyta > Magnoliopsida > Asterales > Asteraceae > Helianthus > Helianthus tuberosus. Next base: position 111,049,718 of record CM060357.1, read on the forward strand.
AAAAGCATGGCATATAATTGGTGATGAAATTACTGTTGCAATTCAAGACTTCTTTAAATCTGGCCGTTTCTTGAAGGAGATTAATCATACGATCATCGTGTTGGTTCCAAAAGTGCCTACTCCAGCTTCGGTTACTGACTATCGTCCTATTTCTTGTTGCAATGTTATTTATAAATGCATTAGCAAGATTATTTCAAATCGATTGTTAGAAGGGCTTGGAGATGTGGTTAGTCTAAACCAGTCGGCTTTTGTTCCGGGTAGACGTATTTCGGACAATATTCTTCTAACTCAAGAACTCATGCACAATTACCATCGCAATATTGGAGCTCCAAGATGTGCTTTCAAAGTGGATATTCAAAAAGCATATGATACAGTGGATTGGATCTTCTTGAAGAATGTTCTCTTGGGATTTGGCTTTCACGCGACCATGGTAGAGTGGATTATGAGTTGTGTTTCTTCGTCTTCTTTCTCAGTGAGTATCAATGGAAATCTCCATGGGTATTTTAAGGGGCAAAGGGGATTAAGGCAAGGAGATCCAATGTCCCCATACCTGTTTACGCTGGTTATGGAGGTCTTAACATCCATTCTACAACAGGCAACTAGAATAGAATCTTCATTCAGGTTCCATGCTAAATGTGATAAACAAAGAATAGTGAACCTATGTTTTGCAGATGATCTATTTTTATTCACTAGAGGGGAAGTTCAATCGGTAAAAATTATCATGGATTCCCTTAATGCGTTCAAAAACATGTCTGGATGGGTGCTTAGCTTGCCAAAAAGTACTGCTTTTTTCTGTAATGTTCCAGCCCGAACCAAGCAGCGTATTCTTGATATTATGCCATTTGGAGGGTTCGTTACCTGTTAAGTATCTTGGGGTTCCACTTATTGCTACCAGATTATTGAACAAGGATTGTAAAATACTCATTGAGAGAATGGAGAAGAGAATAATGGATTGGAAAGCGAGATTTCTTTCTTTTGCGGGTCGGTTGCAACTTATTATCTCAGTTCTTTCAGCTTTTTATGTTTACTGGGCATCTGTATTCATCCTTCCTAAGAGTATAGTTAAAGATCTTGAACAGAAAATGAGGAGTTTCTTATGGAGTCAAGGGGCAATAACCAAGGGTAAAGCCAAAGTTGCATGGAGTATTGTGTGCTTACCTAAACATGAAGGTGGATTGGGGATTCGAAAGGTAGCTGATGTGAACAAAGCGCTCATGACTTATCATATCTTCAGTATTCTCTCGGTTTGGAACTCGCTATGGGTACAATGGATACATGCATATAGACTAAAAAATCAGAGTTTTTGGGACATTCCTATTCAAAATAATATATGCTGGAGCTGGAGAAAATTGTTAACTCTGAGGCCAATGATTAGATAATATGTTTGGTCGGAGATAGGAAATGGTGAAAAGACATCTTTATGGTTTGACCGATGGTGTGACATATGTCCTCTTAGTTTGTATGTCTCTCCTAGACAAATAAATCATGAAGGCCTCTCTATTCGCTCTACCGTATCGGAAGTTTTTCGTGATTCTCAGTGGGATTGGCCAGCGGCTTGGAGGGATGTATTTCCTATTCTATATGATCTAAGCCCTTTGCAACTAAACCCATCGAGAGCTGATGTATATAAATGGAAGAATGAGGAAGGTAATCTTGAAACTTTCTCCACGAAGTTGGCTTGGAACACCCTTAGAACCCGTGGCCAGCCTGCTACTTGGCATAATCTGGTTTGGAATTCGTTTTCTATTCCAATGCATGCTTTTATTTGTTGGCTGATATTTGAAAAAAAAGCTGTACACCCAAGACCGAATTCAGGCGCAGAATCAACAGGCTGGTTGTATGAACTTGATGTGTTGCTTACTATGCAAGCAGGATGCTGATACCCATAATCATTTGTTCTTCGAATGTTCTTACTCAAATCAAGTATGGAGTTCATTAAGAGGGAAAGGTGGTATGAGTCACATTCCGGGTAAGTGGGAAGAGATTGCTAACTGGCTAATTCCTAGAGCTAAGTCAAAATCAGCCCGTGTAGTCATTGCAAAGCTTCTAATGGCTGCGACAGCATATTATGTATGGCAAGAGAGGAATGCAAGGTTTTTCAAAAACCAACTAAGGCCACCAGAGACAGTGGAAGGAATCATAAAGGAAACAGTTAGACTGAAGCTGCACTCGTTCAAATTTAAGAATTCTGAGCGGGTAAGAAGAATCTTGGAAGATTGGAGGATTGCATCGGGTGACGTGATAATGGATGAATAGCAAAATTCTTATGGTCATCTAGATGTTAGATGTTTTAATTGTTTTCATGTAGTCTTTAGTTAGATGTTTGCTTGTTCTACATTGGAGGTGGCATGTCACCCCAATAAACTAGAGTGGTTTTTCAGCCCTCTACTTGTTTTTATTTGGTTGATAGTAATACAAATCACCAGGGTATACCCTTTTACCCAAAAAACAATCAACAATCAATCTTAAACAACTTATACTTACCAAGTGCCAAAATATTGTTATCTACATAATAATCATGAACTTGAACTTTCATAAAAACTTGTAGTAACTTGGTAGTGTGTTTAGTAGGTTTAGTTATCCTTTAAAGTGTGTTTATTTCTTTAAAAATCTCATTCTTAAAGGATTTAGGTGTTTACAACTTACTAGATGATTTTTTCAAAAATCATTCTCTTGAATTTTTCTTGTAAACAATGTATTCTTATACTTGTTTCAACACTAGAAACATGGTTGGTTTTCTTTAAAAACAATGTTCATGTAAATCTTGCGATTTAACTTGCTTTCTTTGGAAAACTATTTTAGAAATCATCCACTCACAAGACTTGTATTTTGTTTAGATCATCATCATATGAAAACAACTTTTATTATTCAAGTTCATGTAAACATAAAGCATGATGATCTTGGTTTTTCACAAGATCACCACCTTAACTTACTAGATCATGTGTTTAATCACAATCTAGTAGGTTCCTTATGATGTCTAACATTACTAACACAAATCATCAATCATCAAGAAGCAAATAATCACAAATCAACAAGTATTCATATGTTTATAAGCTTATGTTAGAGATTCATGTTTATGTTCTTTAATGTTCATCATATTTTTCATCACATAACATCTATTAGCCATCAAAATATGAAGTAACAAAGGGTTATGAGGGCCTTACTACTAGCACAAGGCTAGGGAAGAACACTTGAAGTTGATGATGGCAAATGTGATGGATAAAAGCAATCGGGAGAGGTCCTTCAAGATCCAAGACCACCTAGCTTCTTTAGACACCTTCTTGAACCTTTGTGAGTGTGTGGAATGGATGATCAAAATTGAAAGTGGTGGTGGTGTGGGTGAAGGTGTTCGGCCGAGAGGGAGAGGAGGAGAAGGGGAAAGAAGGTGATGGTTTAGTGTGGGTGATGAATGAGCTCTAATCTCTCTTATAACCATCTAAACCTTTTAACCAATGTGTAATGTGTTTGTAATAGTACATACATATCTCTAAACATATCAATTGAGATCTTAGGAAGATTAGGGAAAATCTTGGTGGGGTCACCCTTGGTGACCGTCCACTTACATGGGGGGGGGGGGTATTGGTTAGGTTTTAATGTTAAGTTAGATAACTAGTTAGAATTCAAAGTGTATTAGTTAGTGTTTATGTGTAACATGTGTTATATAGGGTGTTCGGGGATCATAACTAGCTCAGAAACATTAAAACAATGCTTCTAGTATAATTTTGATGTTTCGGATAGTGTCCGGTTGTTCGGTTAGATACCGGTTCGTTAAATTGTCAAACTATACCGTTTAGTGATCTTTATGTACCCTTTTGTGACACTTTTAATTCCCGACACTTAGGAAAGCATTCAGGACCATTTTGTCATATTTTTACATGTAATTAGCTTGCTAAAATGCTGAATTTTGCTGAAATATGCTGAATTCAGCACATTAGGTGGGTCTTAGGCACTTTCCGGCACTCAAACTATCACCTAGGAATGCAGTTTTATGGTCCTTACTTCCCTACACACCATACTAATGTAACACTTGGTCCTGGGGCTTATTTTGTGTCTCCACATCATGTCTGTTTAAGTACCCAACTCCCGTCAGTATTTCTAGTTTTGTCTGATAGTTGTGCCAACTCTGTTTTGAGCATTAATAGAATTGTATTGTGTTGCAAGTAGTAATGATAAAAGTCTTGCAACATGAAATGCCATTGTGTGTATATAACGGTAATCAGAATTTCATTCGTCTTGTAACCTATACCATGCACAGTTCTTAAAACACAGATTATTGTTTAATGAGTGTACGGAATGTACGGAAAAGTGACAGTTGTCACAAAGACGTGGACCGGGGTTCACGTGGGAGTGTGAGGATCAGATGAAGCTCAAGTATCCTCAACTATTTCCTATTGACCAATCTAATTTGGGTACTACTGGTGAATTTCGGGACGAAATTCCTCTTCAAGTTGGGGATGCTGTGGCACCCGAGGGAAAACCAGCAGCAATCTTGATTTATCACTTCATCCTTTTGTGCTTACTTGTTAAATTTCGGGACGAAATTTCTTTCAAGTTGGGGATGATGTGACAACCCGGATAATTAGGGTTAGCATTGCTTGAAATCCCACAACTTTTAGCGTGTGTCTCTATGTTTATCTGCTTATGATTACGTGTGTTTAACTGATTAACTATACATGAAATTGTAAACATGTTTATGTGTCGTACAACTGATTTAGAGAACCAACTCTTAGCACGTAAATGAGTTTAATTGGATCACATTTAGGTATGGGCTTAGTAAAACCCAAATGGGATTGACATGGGCCATATGGTGTGATATGTAGGTTTGGGCCACTTAGAAATTATATCACATACCATTACTGTTTACATTTAGTTCTGTGGTTCATAACCCTTTTCACCTGAACGCTTACTGGGCCGACACACCGGGCCTCGTGCCACCTATTGACTACCCGGCCCAATAAAACCCATGATCAAGTGATATGGTTTAAATCAAAAAGTGTAGCCCAAAGGTTCGTAATCTGATAGCATGATGTGGCCCATTGACTGAATTACTGAAGTTCTTTAACAGCCCACGTGAATGGGCTTAAGCCCACTTCGGGTAGCTTGTGACCGCCCCAAAACCTATATTAACTTGTATACGTAATACATGGATGTTTATCTTAAAACTCAAGCAAGAACTTAACCCTACCTCCCCTACTTGTTGTGCGACGACAGAGGATTAGACCCCCCCCCCCCCTTCGAGGCATTATCCCACCCATTCAATCTTGTGGTTAGTATTTATTTATTGCTTTGTTGTGATTGTTGGGTTCATCTAGGTAACATATGTGCAACATAATATGAATATTATATGATCAAAAATTATGAGCATGAGTTGTTGTCATCTTGACCGATGTACATGTGAATCGAATTATGAGTTTGTGGGTAACAGTGTGATTTAATTAGGCATATACGTAGGGTAACATGTTTAGGCATAGCATGCTTGTAATTATGAATTATTAACCAATGATTTTGTATGATAGACTGATGCAATCAATAATAGTCTGTAATTTTCTTATGGAATCAATTGACTTTTATGACTAAAATAACGGCGCCCTTCTCACATGAGGTCTGCCTCTCTTTCCAAGATGTGCCGTCCAACAAGTCTAGTCCCCAATGATGATCTTGACTTTCAATTAAATTCCTTATCCTTAAGAATATGCTCCAAGTTTAGTTGTCTTGCCAATATTCACATGATGCCCTTCTGATGTGATGATGATTATTGTTTAAAAATAATTTTCCACTCACAAAAGTATGCTGCTAATTCATGTATGTGATGTCTCCAACTTCCCATGTGCGTGTCATCATAATGGTTTTAAAACCATTTAATTGCTTTTCACCATATATCATGTGCACCGAAATTAAGGGCCAATACAGGATCATCTTAATTGAACTAATTGGGCCGCATTTAATTAGTGAAGTTAGAATGGACTGTTGAGTGTAATTTGGAACTTGGGCTCCTAAAACAAACATGTTTTTGGCATGAAAATCTGTTGTGCAAATAAACGTCATTAGCTTGGTTAAGGTATGGTGTAGCTAACTGTTAGAACGTGTATAATTATGTGTGTATTTCATAAGTACAGCTTGTGCAATGTGTGACAAAATACGTGGTTCAATGCGAATACGAAACTGATTGTTATTGATATGATAAACCATGTTAGGACGTGCTTGATCAATTGGTAATAAAGTAGCTAATCTTACCGAGCAAACCAAAGGTGAGTTCATCTCTCTTGAGCATGCGTCCCGGTGGTTGGGACAGTCTTTGGGTATCCCTGGGAGGGACAGGTTTTGGGTAACTTGTTTGGGTATTCCTGAGAGGAATACGTCTTGTTGTAAATCGGTAATGTTGGATAATATACTCATCCTATCACCTTTAAAGTCCCTCCATGTTGTTTGGTTACCTGAGAGGTAACAAGGTATTAGTTAGTAGCACTACTTAGGTTTGGCAACCTAACCCCGTACCTGGGAGGACGGGTGTTGAACTAATGACCTAGTCATGACCAATGCTTTGATAGGAGCATTGGAGAAAGGGCAATGTAAATCAGGAGCCGTCTTGTATTTGGGGTATTATCAACATTAAATTCAATGGATTAACTATACACTTGGTAACTAACGTTTTCGTAAAACTATGAACTCACCAGCGTAGTCTGATACACTTGTTGCATGCTCGCAGGTCGTTAGATGTCTTGGATTTGGAACTTGCTGTCTAGAGTAGCTGGAGTGGTCATGGGTCAACTGGAAGGATTCATGTGATTGAACATTGATATTATACATTGGTTTTGAACAGTTTAACTTTGGTTTATTATGTGCTTCCGCTGAACATGTTGGTTTTCATTTAAACTTGTTGAAGATATTTTCATTAATAATTGAGGATTTTATTTATAAACTTGTATGGGTTCAATGTAATTAGTGGCTCATTGTTGGTACGTCACACGCCTAGCAGGGACATTCCCTAGGTGGTAATTTGGGGTTGTGACATTATAAGTGTTTGTCTAGCTTGTATTTGGGTATGACTCGATTTGGATCATAACGTACTAGCCACATACATTTAATATGTGTCTTGGGCATACAGAATCCAACAGGATATGCAACGGTTTTCAGTAAACGTTGATGTTGGATAATACACTCACTCTCTATCACTTAAGTCCCATTATACAACCGGGTTAGTTGCTTGTAGGGCAACGGGGTTATTAGTTGATAGCGCTATTAGGTTTGGAACCCTCACGACGTACCTGGATAGGACGGGCGTGAACTATTAACTTTAAATCATGACCAATGTTTGATAGAGCATTGGAGAAGGGCAAAAAGGGCCGTCTGCAGTATCGAGTTATTATCAACATAACATAACATGAATCAGTAATCGGTAACGAACGGTTTAACAAATCAGTGAACTCACCAGCGTCGTCTGATACACGTTTTTCTGCATGCTTGCAGGCCTTTAGGTACATGTTGTTGGGACTTGCTGTCTGGGATGCTGGAGTGGTCATGGGTCAAGTTACAAGGAATCACAAGACAAGTTTAATGGCTTTTATACACATGAGATACGAAACTTAATGACGATTGTATTATGCTTCCGCTGATTAATAAATAATGTTATATAACACTTTATATTAATAAATGAAAGTTTATTTGAAATATTATTATGAGTTCAATGTGATTGGTGGCTAGATCCTAGTACGTCACACGCCTCGCGGGGAATTTCGCATGTGGGATTTTGGGGGTGTGACAGTTTGGTATCAGAGCCACTGGTTATAGTGAACTTGGTTTTAAAACGTTTTTGTAAAACCAGACTATAACTGAACAGTTCTGAATACGCGAATACGACCATGACACTCAGCTCCAGATTGCAAGGTTCGTCTTTCTCACTTGTTGCATACATCACATGACTAGTACACATTTGTTTATGACGAAACATGCGAACACACGCTCATCACTATAGCATGATGGCATGAATTGTTTGCTTGCATTATGATGCATTGATAGTATGTCATAGTCCTTGGATTTCTGTGATCTTATCATTTTGAAAACCTCCGTTTGATACCTGAGTTTGAAGAACCATTTGACATGAGTTAGGAGGAACTGAGATGAACATGCAAATCACAATATTATTGTGGGTGCACACATAATAATAATGTGGGGTGCATGTGAGTCCCAGTGAGGCTTAACAAGTGAAAAAGGGTTCCGTTATTCGAACAATGAGAAACGTAACAAATCTATAGGAGTCCTAACAGTGATTTCCTCCTACTTGAACGTGATCTTTTCACTCCTCTCTGAATCCTTATGAATCTCGATGTTATCGAGTATTACCTGAGCACCCATCCAAACGCCTAGCGAACTGTGTAGAATGTTAGGTGCTTGCACGAACGTCCCTGAGTTGAATGTCGTAGCGTCGAATGATTGGTCGGTTCCTTTCTCACTCCACTTCATTGGCTGGAACTCAATGTAGTGACGTCGTAGCTCCCGAAGTGCGATCACTTCTGCAACATCTCACAACATACCATGTATTACTCAATCAACATGCTAGATCGATGGACAAGAGGATGAGTGTAGTACTTTACCGACTCCAGTGTTTGGACGACCCTGATTACCAACAACGAACATCAGCAATTTGACGCCGATCGGATCTTTAACCCTAGTCAGCGACTTATGGGAGTCAACTCTTACGAGTTAATCGGGATATAAACGATAACCATGGACTATGGTATGAAATGTGAAGCTGCCAGCACAATGAGTAACGCCTAGTACATGACACGGAAATGTGACAAGATGGACCCTGTTGGTGAAAGATTTTAGGGCTCCGTTTTAAGCAACGGCAGTAGAGGCAACAGTCATGGCAACATCAAGGAACTCGTAATCGTAGCCTACGGTATGGAAGATGGAGGTGCCTACGACATGGATCGGCCGTTGGTAAATCAAAGACGGCAACAACCAGGGGAACGACGGCAGTATTGGGAATCCTAGTAACTGTGACAACAACACTGGACGTGGTACTCGTGGAAGGGCATTTAGGATTGGCGTAGGCAACGCCAGGTGGAATAGCAGCATGGTAGCTTGTATATTTTTGGGGTAAATAATCGCTTCGTCTCTGTTCTGTGTAACTCCGACGCTTCTTGAAACCGAACTTGTTGTGAAATTGGCTGATGGCAAGTCAATTGAAGCCTCGTATGTTCGTTGGGATGCAAGCTCAACCTTGTGGGACAAGTGTACGACATCGACCTTCCTTCTGCTATCCTTGGTAAATACGATGCAGTAGTTAGTGTGGATTGGTTATCCAGATATCGCGCAGATATACCCTGTGAGAAGAAAACTTTGCGTATCACTCTCCCTAGTGGAGAATCGTCGGCCGACCTAAGGTGTCAAAGTGGGATAAGGGTTAACATCATTTCAGCCATGAAGGCCCAGAAGTGTCTATGGAGGGATTACCCCGCTACGTTAACAACCTTTACTGACGTTAAGGCTAAGGAGGTGAGGATCAAGGATCCACCAATTGTTCGTGATTCCTCTTGGTGTGCTACCCGAGGAACTTTCAGGTTTACTTCCACAACTGTTAGGCAGAATCTTAGTTTGATCTCACGCCAGAGGCAGCCCTGATTACTCGTACTCTTACCGTCTTACACCAGGAGGGTTACAAGAGCTGTCTAATCAACTACAAGAACTGTTGAACAGGAGTTTTATCAGACCTAGCTTTTCGCTTTAGGGAGCCCCAGTTATATCCGTGACGATAAGCCTTTTTGTATGTGTACTGATTATCGAGAACTCAACAAGGAGACAGTCGAGAACCGTTTGTCACGACCATGTATTGACAACCTGTCGACCAGTTGCGGGGGTCAAGCTCCCATTAGAGGATTGATTAACGGACAAACTATCATCAGATGGAAGTTCAAGGGGAGAATGTTCCTAAAATGGCATATCAAACGCAATGTGGCCATTGCGATTTTGTATTCCATGACCTTTGGGTTAATCAACACACCAGCAGCTTTATGGATCACATGAATCGACCGTGTTTATTGATGATGTTTTGAATCATTTCCAGGAGAAAGGAACATAATGGGCAGTATTTGTATCTTATTTTAGAGCTCCCGAGGGAGGAGCCACTCCACGTGAAGTCTTGTAAAATATGACTTCTGGATTCGAGAAGTACATTTTTGGTCATGTAATCAACGAAGTGGAGAAGTACACGTGGATCTCGCTAAGATCCATTTCATTAGAAACTGATCGACACCAAAGAGTCCTTCGGGGATAAAGCAATTTCTTGGTTTCGCTAGAGACTATCGCAGATTCATCATGGGATTTTCGAGGATTGCGCAGCTTTAATCTCTTTAGCACAGCAGGGTGCTGTGTATTCGTGGGAGACAAAACAGGAGAACGTCTTTTCAGCTTTTGAAATCCGACTCTACAATGCACTGAGCAACGTCTTTACCCGAGGGTACGGGTGATCTAGCGGTATACCATGATGGTTCGAATCGGAGACCCAGTTACACGCCGATGCAACATGAGAAGGCGTTGATGCACGTAGTGGATTTACGAAGGAGAATTGCATGAGTCACAACCTGCGGTGGAAACCGTGGTCTTTGGATTTAAGTTGGAGGCATTATTAGACGGTACCAAATGCACTACTTAGACCGATCACAAGGGCCTCCCGTGTACCCTTGTTTCGAAAGAGCTAAACATGTGATGACATCACTGGATGGAACTCTCGAGCGGTTAAGACTATCGAACCTAAACACGTATGAGCATGCAGCTCACAATCGACTCTAGCCTACCCGATCAGATTCGCCTTGTTCTAACCGAAGCATTAAAGGAAGAGGAATTTCAAGTTGGGTCCATGCGGGGCATGGAAGAGCAAGTTTTGGCAAGTTGGACAATATTCGCTACTTCATGGAACGCATATGTTTTCCCATTATACTGCAACCGTAGGGAACTCGAGTGGAGCAAAGCACACTTGCCTCGATGTTCTAGTCATCTGGGTCTTGATAGGGGATAATAGGATTTATAAATCCTGTACTGGCGACCGGGCATGAAGGCCCACGTAGCCGAGTATAAGAACGATGTTTGACTTGTGCGAAAGTCAAAGCGGAATATCAGAAACCTACTGCTTTGTGCCAACAACCAGAAACACCCATATGGAAATGAGAACAGACTACCATGGATTTTGTCACTAGTCTACTTACAACCCGAAACGGAGACAATATCATCTGGGTGATCGTTGATTTTCTCACGTGACCAGTACACTTTCTTGCAATCAAGGAAACTAACGAGTCTTCACAGCTTATGAATGTTCCTCTGAGAGAGGCGGTTTTTAGGCACGAGATGCCAACTCCTGTTACCTATGATTTTGATCCATACTGATCTATTGCTTATCACCATAGGACAGACGGACAGAGTAAACGAACCATCCTGACACTCGAAGACATGCTGCGAGCACGTGTGTGATTAACTTTAGTAAAATTTGAGGGCTATTTACCTTTGGTTGAGTTCTCTTGCAGCAGTTACCATTCTAGTATTCAGACAGCTCTGTTTGGGGCATTGCATGGATGATAATACCAATCTTCTTGTTGGACTAAGGTGGGCGACAACCTAATCACAGATCCAGGACTTGTACTCGAAACTCTTGAAGATTGCTTTGATCGGAAATTATTTGACGGCAACGCGTGACTGTCAGGAAAGCTGATAAGCTTAGGAAACACTGGGAGTTCGCTGTAGGCGAACGTGTCATAATCGAAAGTCTCACCCTGGGAGGGTGCGGTACGCTATCGAAAACCTGGCAAGCTTAGTTTACGATGCGTTGGGACATTCGGATTTCTGGAACGAATCAGTGACATGGCTCACAAACTCGAGTTAACTGATGAATTGGATAACGTTCGCGATGATATTTATGCCTCGAATCTAAGGCAGTGTTTGTCCGATGAAACACTTGTGATACCTTTACCAGAGTCTAAGGTTAACTGACCAGTTGTATTTATCAGGGAATCTATCGAAAACATGGACCAAGAAGTTAAGGTTAGTTGACATAGCCAAAGTCCAGTCGTAAGAGTTTGTTGGAACTCAGTAAGTGGACCGAAGTCCTTGTGGGAACGTAATAATCAAAGGGAGCTCTAATATCTCCAGTTGTTCGAACGGTTGAATCAACTCCTGATATCATTGAGGAATTTCGGGAGGAAATTCCCTTTCAAGTTAGGGATGATGTGGCACCTGGGGAAAATCCACAGTCATCCTGATCTAACACCTTGCTGTTTTGGGATTGCTTGTCAAATTTCGGGACGAAATTTCTTTCAAGTTGGGGATGATGTGACAATCCGAATATTTAAGGTTAGCACTACTTAAAATTCCACAAGCTTTGGCGTGTGTCTTTACGTTTATTTGCCTATCGAATGCGACCATGTGAGACTTATTTGATTTCACTAGTGCACCATTAAATGTTTATGTGTATATGATGGTTAACTATGCATGAAACCGTTAAAGGTTTATATGTGTCGTTTAGTTGATTTAGGAAATTAAATAAATTGGGCCACAAATTTACTTGACACACTTGGGCCGCGAATTTGCTTGACACTCACGGGCCCCTTTCATCTCGGTCTCTCGGCCCACACGATTAGAACCGGCCCAAAGCCCAATCATTGTGTCATGCGTATACATGAGGGGCGAGTGGTGTGTTACGTAATTTTTGGAAGAGGTAGCAAACCCTAGAATTCTTTTAACCTTCACATAACCGGCGACGGCAGCCTCTTGATTTCTGATCGGCCCCTCTCTTCGAAGCACTCCCCTTCTCGTCTCAATTCATCCTCTGCAATTTTCTGGTTAGTGTGATAATACTTGTTGTGATTTTGGTTGATCATAGTTGATTAGTTGTTTATGTGTAAGCCTAGATCTGACTACAGGGAAATGCATATTTTGAATGATAATCAAGTGTAAATCGGATTGATTGAATGATTATTGTCACATGAATTGTTATTGTATGTGTGTCACGATGTAGCTGTAACTGATGATTAGGGTTCATGTTTTGATCTATGATTGCATATAAATGAATTGTGATTGCTATCAATGATTCGTTGTTGATGAACGACTGTTATGGCAGATTGTGTATACGTGTAAGTACTGAAACATGTCTTTGATCTGTAACTGATGGATATAAGAGTAATGAGTAGTCACAGGATGAAATCTTGTGAACTGTCTGTTTAGCAACATATGGTCCCGACGAAGAACCCAAGTCGATGAAAGATGATATTTCGTCGACATGCTCTGACGAAAGATGGTGATGTTTCGTCGAAAATGACCCCGACGAAAAATAGTGGTATTTTGTCACATGTGGTCTTGACGAAGGATAGTCCTTCGTCGATTGGGTATTTCGTCGTAAGGGTTATAGATGGAACAATAGAAGTATTCGGTGTGTGTGCAATGTTGGATGTTTGTGTTTACGAATGTTAACTGTTATGTATCTTGTGAAATATGAACTTGTGATATGAGCTTGTAAATGAAACAACTACCTACTATGGGATTTCATGATGATAATCGACTGTTAAGTGTTAATTGGGACTTGGATGTGGCACAATAATCTGTTGTGTGGATAAACTCTGTTAACATGAATGATGTGTGACATGGCTAACAACTATAACATGCATATTATGTGTACATATATATATGTATATCATGAACTCAACTTGTGTAATATGTGACAACATACGTGGTTCAATGTAAATACAGAACTGATTGTTATTGATAAACCATGTTAGGACGTGCGCGATCAATTGATAAACAAAGTAATAAAACATACCGAGCAAATCCAAGGTTAGTTCACTTCTCTCAAAACAAGCATGCGTCCGGTGGGGACAATCAAACTGACAAAACTTATAAACGGATTTTCGTAAACCCATATCCTTGTAGGGTTTATGAGGCGGTTTTCAAAATACCCACATCCTTGTAGGGGATGTGAGGCAGATCTCACAAACGCATATCCTTGCAGGGGATATGCAACGGTTTTCAGTAAACATTGATGTTGGATAATACACTCACTCTCTATCACTTAAGTCCCATCATACTACCGGGTTAGTTGCTTGTAGGGCAACAGGGTTATTAGTTGATAGGGCTATTAGGTTTGGCACCCTCACGACGTACCTGGATAGGACGGGCGTGAACTAATAACTTTAAATCATGACCAATGTTTGATAGAGCATTAGAGAAGGGCAAAAAGGGTCGTCTGCGGTATCGAGTTATTATCAACATAACATAACATGAATCAGTAATCGGTAACAAACAGTTTAACAAATCAGTGAACTCACCAGCGTTGTCTGATACACGTTTTTTTGCATGCTTGCAGGCCTTTAGGTACATGTTGTTGGGACTTGCTGTCTGGGATGCTGGAGTGGTCATGGGTCAAGTTACAATGAATCACAAGAAAAGTTTAATGGCTTTTATACACATGAGATACGAAACTTAATGACGATTGTATTATGCTTCCGATGATTAATAAATAATGTTATGTAACGCTTTATATTAATAAATGAAAGTTTATCTGAAATATTATTATGAGTTCAATGTGATTGGTGGCTAGATCCTAGTACGTCACACGCCTCGCGGGGAATTTCGCATGTGGGATTTTGAGGGTGTGACATATACTGTGTTAAAATGTTTTCAAACTATATGAAATATTTTGAAATCATGAAGGTTGTTTTTGAAAAACATATTCTATGTATGGAAACTAGAATGTAATGATATGGGTATGAGATCGAAAAATATCCTTAGTTATCTAACCAAGGATTTAAAGTGATACTTTGAGTAATTGTCCAAAATTGTCACTTGTATCCTGTACTTCGTTTCTTAGAATAAAACGTGTACTTATGATTTTGAGGAAATCGTGAGCGATCACATGAATGGGAGAACTACTAGAGTAGTTTGTTTTGCAAAGAAAAAAGTTCCTTGATGTAGGTATTTTAGGGTATGCCATACACATATGTAACTACATTTGTTTTTGTACATCAGAATTGTGAACAACGATTTATTTATAGACCAACCACATTGTCTCAGAGTTCAAGGAAAACAAAAGCAACAAAACATAAGATTTTAGTCATTTCAAAACAACATTATTTCCCAGTCAGCCAACTGCTCATTCATGGGTCTGATTTGCATTAACAAGCTTTGGGCACTTGTTCCTGAAATGACTCATCTCACCACAGTTGTAGCAAGTGCCTGGTGGAAAACGAGCTTGTGCTGGATCTGCTTGAAGTTGAGCAGGGTTCTGAATATCTTGGTTTAACGCAGTGACTGAACGACAAACTCTTGCTGTATGACCAAAAAGTCCACAGTTGAAACATTTTCGGCATTTGACACTGGCATGGTGATGGAGGTTACATTGATTGCACAAAGGGGCTGTTCCTTCGTATGGTGCTTGAGCAGCTGTAGGATCTGCAATAGTTTTGTTTTGGATAGCAAACCGGCATGTGTTAACCAAATGTCCCCATCGTCCACAGTGGGTACATTTGAAACGTGGTATTTGATTCGGATGATGACGGTTGCATTGATTGCACAAAGGAGCAGTTCCCTTGTATGGCTTCTTGGCTGGTGGTGTTGCCACCTGGCTAGGTCCCGCTTGATTCGGAGCATTCGCTGGAAGATTCTTTGAAGCTTTACGCTTTCTTGATCTTCGTGAAGGCTTGGCTTCTGTTTCCTTTGGTGTCTCTTGGGTGGCTTCATCCTTGAGACGAGACATAGCAAAAGCTAATTCAGCAGTCTTCTGGAATACTAAGCCTATTCGTTGGGCAATTTTGGTAGCCAGTTCGGACATTTGAGTGTCCCTACGATGAAGAGACATCCTAAAGGAAATGAAAGACATGGGAGGAAACAAGTGAGATGTTATCGGATAATCAAAAATAAATGTTTAAATGTATCGACAACGCATAAAGATTGTGATCAAAGTAAGCAGGTCATATTAATGTATCGCGAAGACATGCTTTAGCCTATAAGTGGACACTCATCCCAAGAGTTCCCAGGTAAGAGTGACTGGTTCGATTGTGTGGATTTGTACGAACACTCTAGCCTTAGACAGAAAACTTGGGATACAGGCACCCACCCTTCCAGATTGCACGTGTTCACATTAATAAGACCCAAACTTTGACGAGATTTTGAAAACTTTGAGGGTTCAAAACCTTATAATAAATCATCCTAGAATAGATGATTGGTTTTCAAAGCGGATTTGAAATTTGTGTTCTTGTTGTGGTTGTCACCTAAAGATAGGTGATGGCATTGTTTTAAGATCTAAACACAAGAATCTTGTGTTAAGGTCCTTGGAAGGTTACTAATAACCTAATTCCCTATAACCATGAGCTCTGATACCAACTCTTCTGTCACACCCCGACCGCGTAAAACAACAACCGCGACGGAAATGTCGGGCAGTGTCGTAACAGAATCATTGTTTCATAACACATGGTAATTGAAGTTTTGTTTTATTGAATTAAAAGAGGTTACAATGTCTTAAAAACAAAGGAACATAACATAATTAACTAGTCTTGCATCTTTTATTGTCACTAAGGCCCAAGTCCGCCTAAGTGTATCTTGATCAACCCTATGCATCAGCTCCTGAAAACACATGTGAAAATAGGTACGTCAGTATAAAAATGCCTGTGAGATACATAGGTTTTATTGATGTAGGATTCATGACTTGTAGGTTAAAAGAATGTTTAACAAAAATAGTCATGAACCTTATAAAAATGTTTTCTTTTATGAAATCATACGAAAATCGATAAGAAATCAGATGATATAAAAGAATAATGCATAGTTAAGTAAATAACCAAGTAAAAATGAGTTTGTATAAAATATGTTGTTTGTAAAACAATGTTTTGTGAAGATATGTTATTTGTGTAAAATGTAATATGTCTAAATTGAAATGGTTTAAATAATGCTACGATATGTAGTATCATAAAAGCACTTATATATAGGAAGTACCAGCGGCGTATCCACCATGCTTTTATCACATTACACATGCCTCGTTATTTAAATCACTTACCCAAACAAACCACCAAAATGTAAAATGTACAAAACAATGTATTTGAATAAATCATAATTTAAATCAAAAGTTATGTTTTGTAAAATCAATGCTTTATTGATACAAACATATATGCGGTAATGTTTTACGTCTACATTCAAGCCTTGAGACTGAAAGAGAAAACCCTTAACAAGTTAAAGGTTTATCAATATGTTTATCGGATTCAGTCATTCCTTCCACCCAAACATACCTAGGATTTCAGGAATGGGAGTTGTCAATTCCTATGGTACCACTACTTACTACCGAGCGGCATGATCGGTGTTAATGAACGTATTAGTTTCGTTAAACAAACCAAATGTTATACCAAATGTAAGCATGTTATGTGAAAATAATGTACTAAATATGCTAAGTGAACATACAAAGTAGAAATGTTTAATGTAAATCAATGTGTCCATATGATGAGTGAACATATGCAATAGAAATGCAATGTAAATCAATGTGTCCATATGCTGAGTGAACATATGCAACAGAAATGCAATGAAAATCAATGTGCTAGCATGCCAAGTAAACATACATAGCAAATCATAAATGAAATCATGTACTATATGTGTACTAATGAACATAGCAAGTATATGTCATGAAAGCATGAAAAAAACATGAAAGTAACAAGTAGGCACATGTGTATCACCCCAAAATATTTGAAAACAGTAAAAGAGGGGACTATGTACTCACCTGATAATGCTAAAAGATCTTGAAACAACAATCAAACAACGCTTGAGGGATCACGGAAATCAAACGGTACCTAATATAGGTAACTATGTTAATAAACCGGACCTAAATTGGAAGATTGGATAAAATGAGGTTTCGTAAACCAAATGAGTATAGGAACTCATGTAATATGGTTTAACAAAGCCTACATTCTAAATCGGAACCTATCCTAAGTGCTTATGACCCGTTATGACCCGTTTAGGTAGCTTGCGCTACTTTAACGCGTCATTTGCGTAAAAGCACAAACGAGTAGCCTAACTAGTCCTATGACAAGTATTATATGCCTTAACATGTCTAATAATCAGTTGATATGACAAAAATTAAGTTACATATGCTTAAAATGAAGTTATGGAGCCTTCTGCCTCGGCAACACCAGAATGAAGACTCTGCCATGAGTAAACCCTTTCTCTCTCTCCTTGGGGCGATTTCCTGTTCTTCATGAAACCCTAGATTTTCTTTGTGATCTTTTGTATAACAGTCTGTGATTAGAGCTTTGATCCTTCAAAACTTTATAACGAACTCGTTAGCAATTGTGATCAATCTAAAATTAGGGTTTTTGCTTGTTCTTTTTCTAATCGCTGTCCTAGAATTCGATTTGAGACCCTGACTTATTAAATTGTTTGTCATCGATCGCGGTTAACTGAGTTTAATTTAGCTAGATTGATACTCTCATTTAATTAGTTAAGGGTTAAAGATTGATTCTAGGGTATCAAGGATTAGGGGTTACGTTTTTTTCTGGTGTATAAGGCTGCATGTGTTTGTCGGTTGGGTGAGTTTGGGTTTCCTTTACGTTTTCTTGTGCATGGAGAGAAATAAAGAAAGGGGTTTGGAGGATTTAGGGTTTCAGTCTTTTTTTGAAAAGCTGCATGGGGATGTCTTCATTACTTCGAAGGGTTCTAAGCCGTCGGGTGTCCAGGATTTACGTGACAAATCCTCCCTGTTTGGTAAGCCGTTAAATATTGATGGCAATCCGTTGTTGCCTAGACGTGGTCTAGTACAGAAAGAGCAAAGGGTTATTAATGTGATTGATGAATTGGAGAAAGTTACTGTTCCAGTTCAGCCATTGAGCACTAAAACCGATTGCCAGGAGGATCAGAATGAGAAAACAACAGCGCCAATCTCTTATGCTGAGAAGCTCCAATCTGCTGTTAGGAACAAAAGGGAGATTAATTTCAGGCTTATGGAGGCTCAAGAAGTGTTGGAGGAAGCTGATGTTGTTATCCTTAAAGAAGCGGTCCGTAAAGTGCAGGAAAGGTTTGCTAATGTCTTGTATGGTTATTTTTTGGGTAGTAGACTTCCGTTTCCAGTGGTAGAATATTATGCAAAAAATGTTTGGAATAAGTTTGGATTCTCTAAACTTATGATGAATTCCAATGGTTTTTTCTTCTTTAAGTTCGATTCATCAGATGGTATGAATAAGGTTCTAGAAGGTGGTCCTTGGCTTATCAGGAAAGTTTCGTTATTTCTAAATGTCTGGTCTTCGGCAGTGACACTTAGGAAGGATGGGATTAAATCGGTCCCTGTCTGGGTTAAATTTCACAATGTGCCTATTACTATCTATACTGATGATGGATTGAGCCTTCTGGCATCGAAGATTGGGATCGCAAAGAGGTTGGACAGTTACACTGCTGATATGTGTCTCGATAACTGGGGTAGAACAAGTTTTATGCGTGCTATGATAGAAATCTCAGCTGATAAAGAACTGAAAGATTATGTAGTTGTAGCCGTTCCTAAACTAGAAGAAGAGGGTTATGTTATGGAGAGAGTGAAGGTTGAATATGAATGGAGGCCGAAAAGATGTGCTACTTGTTGTTTATTTGGACATGATGTTTCTTCTTGCCCCAAGTCAGAACCGATGCAGTCTAAGAAAGTGTCAATTGATCAGGAAGGGTTCGTAACAGACAAGAGGAAAACGGCTAAACATGTGTTTCCCCAGAAAAAACAAAAACCTAAGTTTATCTATAAACAAAAGACTAACTTGTTTGGGCCTGGGCCGTCTGGAACAAAACAGGATGAGGGGATTTTTGATAAGGATGTTCGAGGGAATGGCAGCAACAAAAACAATCTGAATCTTCGTTACTCTTTCTCTGCTCTCTCGAATGATCAGGATGCGGATGGGGAGCTGAGGGAGGATCTGAGCTATAAGCCTGGTTCGAGCAGGCTTCCGGAGGATGATGATGGGGTGATAGATAATTTACAAACTGAAATTTCTGAATTTATGGCTGCTGAAATGAATAAAAAACCTTCTGAGGGGGCAAGCACCCCCGATATAAAGGGTGTTAATGGGTAGCATAATGGCATGGAATGTTAGGGGCTTGAACCGGCCCCTGAAACAACGAGAGGTTCAGTAATTAATTACTGAAAACCATATTAATATATGTGCTGTTTTAGAGTCGCATGTCAATGTTACTAATCTGGATAGAGTTTGCAAAGGGGTGTTCCGTAGTTGGGATTGGTATTCTAATGGTAGTAGCTGTTCGAGGGGCACAAGGATTATAGTGGGTTGGAATAAGGAGATGGTGGACCTTATAGTGATTCACCATACTGACCAGGTTATTCATGTGCAAGCTCGTTTTAAATCGGATGACAAAATTCTTTTCTGTTCATTTGTATATGCCGAGAATAAGTACCAAGACAGGAGAGTCCTATGGGAAAGCCTTTGTAAGCATAAGAGTTTTGTTCGAGATAGGTCGTGGGTGGTGATGGGTGATTTTAACTCGGCGCTATCTTTGGAGGATTGCTTTGTTGGTTCATCGAATATTTCTATTGGTATGAGAGACTTTTATGAGTGTGTCCAACATAATGAGCTGGTTGATATCAAGAGCCATGGGATGCACTTTACATGGAATCAAAAACCGAAACAAGGAGTGGGCGTGTTAAAAAAGTAGATAGAATTATGGGTAATATTCGTTTCTTGGATATGTATCCTAATGCCTATGCCCTTTTTCATCCTTTCCGTGTGTCGGATCACACCCCATGTATTCTCAACTTATTCAGCTATAAACATAGTCGGCCTAAACCCTTTAAGTTTGCTAATTTCTTAGCGACCAAGGAGGGCTTCATCCAGTGTGTTTCTAATGAATGGGCTAAGGAGATACAAGGGGTCACCATGTTTTCGGTCGTTAAAAAAATTACCTTCTTGAAAGCTCCTCTGAGACGTCTCTTATTCAAGCAAGGTAATCTCCATGACAGAGTTAAGTCTCTGAGGTTGAAGTTAGATGATATTCAAAAGGCTATCGATGCTAGCCCGTTAGATGCTGTGCTTAGAGAGGAGGAGTCTACTTGTCTTAAAGAGTTCCATTCGGCCTCTTATGATGAAGAGTGCTTTTTAAAGCAAAAAGCTAAACAAGACTGGTTGGCGGCGGGAGACTCGAATACAAAATTTTTTCACAACTGCGTGAAAACTAGAAACGCTTGCAATAAGATTCATAACATCCAAGATACCAATGGTAACCAATTCAAGGGGGATGAAGTCTATGCAGTTTTTGTAAATCACTATTCTGATTTCTTGGGAACGATGTGTAGTGTGGATAAGCTGGACGTCAATGGCTTGTTCACTAATGTTCTTGATTTAAATGTTGCAACCTCTATGACTCGTCAAGTTACTCGTGAGGAGGTGAAGAGTGCTATGTTCTCCATTGGTGAGAATAAGGCTCCGGGTCCGGATGGGTACACTTCTGCTTTTTTTAAAAATGCATGGGAGATTGTTGGGGATGAAATTACAAAAGCTATTTTGGATTTTTTTTGAAAATGGGAAACTGTTGCAACAAATTAATCATACCATCATTGCGTTGGTCCCAAAAGTTACTACCTCCAATTCGGTTGGAGATTATCGGCCTATTTCTTGCTACAATGTGCTATATAAATGTATTAGCAAAATTATCACTGACAGAATTAAAGGTAGTCTGGATTTGCTGGTGAATATAAGCCAATCGGCCTTTGTCTCTGGTAGAAAGATTTCAGATAATATTCTTCTTACTCAGGAGTTAATGCATAACTATCACCTGAATGTTGGCCCTCCTACATGCGCTTTTAAGATCGATATTCAGAAGGCTTATGACACGGTGAGCTGGTCCTTCTTAGAGGACATTCTGACTGCATTTGGGTTCCCTCATAAAATGGTTAGCTGGATAATGACTTGTGTTAGCACGGTTTCATACTCTTTGAGTATAAATGGTAATCTTCACGGGTATTTCAAGGGCAAGCGTGGGTTGAGACAGGGTGACCCGATGTCACCTTACTTTTTTACTTTGGTTATGGAGGCACTTTCGCTACTTCTAAAGAATGCAGCTTCTTCTAGTAATGCTTTTAGATACCATCTCCACTGTAAAAAACAGAAGATCATTAATATCTCATTTGCTGATGATTTATTCATTTTTGTGAATGGTGATCCTGCTTCGGTTAAGGTGGTGAGAGATTCTTTTCATCAGTTTTCGAGGGTCTCGGGATTGATTCCTAATATGTTCAAAAGCACGGTTTTCTTTGGTAATATTCCTCATCCCATCAAGCAGGAAATTCTAAGCATTATGCCGTTTCAAGAGAGTTCTCTTCATGTTCGTTATTTGGGAGTTCCGTTAATATCCTCTAAACTCTCGTTTAAGGATTGTAAGGTTCTGGTTGAGAAAATGGAAAAGAAGATTGATAACTGGACGACTAAGTCTCTTTCATTTGCTGGTAGATTACAACTGGTAAATTCGGTCCTCTCGGCTATGCATATTTACTGGGCTATGGTGTTTTTGTTGCCTGCTAGAATTATTACTGAGTTGGAAAAACGTATGCGAGACTTCTTATGGTCTGGGAATTATCTTAGGACCATCAAGCCTAAGGTGGCCTGGAAGGTTGTGTGCCTTCCGAAGGATGAGGGTGGGTTGGGTGTTCGTAGCATTTCGGATGTCAACAAGGCCCTCTTATCTTCTCATGTCTGGAGCATTCTTACCAATAGGAAATCGTTGTGGGTGCAATGGATACATATATATATACAAGCTTAAGGGTAGAAGCTTCTGGGAGGTCCCATGTCGAGGTCGAATGACATGGGGATGGAGAAAGCTCCTTGCTATTCGTAGCCTTATTCGTCCATTCTTGTGGAAATCTATTGGTAGTGGTACTGAGACTAATGCGTGGAGTGATACTTGGTGTGAATCGGGTCCTCTTCGTGCTCTTATCAGCCCAAGAATTATTGCTAATGCAGGCTTCAACCTGCAATCTTCTCTAGCGGACCTAGTGTCTCAAAATGGTCAATGGAGGTGGCCGATTGCCTGGTATAATCTTTTCCCAGTCTTAATTAATTTAGTGGTTCCTATTTTATATGACAATGTCCGTGATCGGCTGGTTTGGAAAGAATTGGAAGGAAATACACGGCCGTTTTCTTCTTGGAAGGTCTGGAATAATATCTGTCATCATGATAGCAAAGTGTCTTGGGTGAATATGGTATGGTTTAAGCAATGCATTCCTAGACACTCATTTCACATTTGGCTAGTTATCCGAAACAAATTGAAGACACAGGATCGTTTGTCTGTTTGGGAAGCGGGAAGTGAAACAAATCTAAATCTCATGTGCTGCCCTTTATGCTGTTATAATAGGGACTCGAGAGATCATCTATTCTTTGAATGCTCTTTTGCGGCTCAGGTTTGGCACAATATAAGAAGTTTCACTAATATGGAAGACGTGAATGGAGGATGGTCCGATATAATGGCTTGGATGAATCAAAACTTGAGCTTACAGAAGCCTGACAATGTGGTTAGTCGGTTGGTGGTTGCGGCTGCAACTTATTTTATATGGCAAGAACGAAACAACAGGTTGTTTTCTCGGAACATGCGTACGGTTCTGGTGGTGTCTCAGGAGATTATCAATACTGTTCGTATGCGGCTTATGACTCTCAAGTTTAAACGGAGATTTGAGAATGGTAGATTGGTGGAGAAGTGGAAGATTCCTAGCAGCAATTTAGAGATTGATCCCGGCTAGTATAGTTGTCTATTTTATGTTTTGTTGTGACTTGGCCGTGTTTGGCTAGTGTGTGTGTCTGTGGCTTTGTTTGCCTGGTTGTGTTTTGTTTTGGTTGTTTGGTCCTAGTCTTGGTATGCCAAGACTAGAGTGAGTGTGGTACTTCAGCCACTCTTTTGCTTTTATTGGTTTGATTTATAAAATTCACCGGGGTAAAACCCTTTACCCAAAAAAAAAATGAAGTTATGCGCAAAAAGGGCATTTTGGTCATTTTCCTAAGGCATATAAACTACCTATCATACAACTAACTAAACGAAGTGACCATAAGGTATAACCTCAGAAGGTTATTCCCTATACAACTATGGTCACAAAATATAAGTCGGATCCTAATGATCGACCAAATGGGTCGGGTTCGAAAGTCTAAGCGGTTGTTTAGATCGATTATCTTACGACCCTATATAAGCACTAAACTAAAAGTGACGAGTTAAACATGTTAAAACATGTTTAACTAAGTTAGAAAACAAGTTTGATATCAAAACAAAGTGTTTTGATACCCAAAGATAGCTTCGTGGCAAAATACACATAAACACGTATTTTGACCGAAACTATGACTCGTCACTACGCCTAATCAACGTGGTAATCAGTAGGTATAGTCACAAGGAACTATAACCATCATGATTATGCTCACGTTGCAAAGTTCAAATGAACTTCGTGTTGACCATTGACTCGTCAAAGCAGAAAGTCGAACACTGTTTGACTTTCACGCTTGAAAAGCAATAACAAGCATGAAAGAAACTTACAAAAGGTCGAAGAAATGAAGAATTTGATCTAAAATACTCAGGTATGAAGCTAAGGCTTCAACTTTGAGTATAAATCAGATCAAATGTGGGGAATGCAAATGAATCAAGATGGGTATATATAGTTTTCGGACAACCGTTGGGATCTTTTCTCGGTTAATGAGCTTTAATCTTGACCCTCCATGTGTACCCACTGTTTTACAATGCTATGGGTGTCCAAAACCAGTTCATTGTTTGAAGGAAACCATGTATAAAACCCAGAAACCTGCTGCTGTTTAAGAAAATGGATTCTGCTGAACTGGGGAGGCTTTACGGACCGTAAAGGAACCCATACGGTCCGTATGGTGCTTTTTGCTGGCAGAAAGTTTCACTAATTGGCAGAACAGGCCCCTATGACTCCAAACTTGATTTTTGATGCGTTTTGGCACTTCTAACACCCGTCAAGCCCATTTTTAAGCTCCATAAGGATGTTAAAACATAGGGAACTTGAAATATGCTCAGAAATGTTACAGATGTCGGTTTGTTTGGCCGTACGGTTGCGTTGTTTGGTTAATTACGACCGAAATCGTAACGGACGCGAAAACGATCCATATTGCGAAACGAATGAAGTTTTAACATTCAAATCACTAAAATAAAATATTTTAATGATTACAAAAAAATTTGGATGTCCACATATGTTCAGAACATAAGATATGCGTGTAAATGAAAACTTATGCACTTTTTGACGCTTTTAGTCCTTGTTTGACCAAATAAGTTTATTTTAGCATACCAAACCCCTCAAAACCTATTTCTAAGCTATGTAAAGGATATATAGGGTATGCTTAACTTATGATCATGTTCTAGAAGGTACGTTACTATACGAATCAGCATACTTTCACAGTTTGACGTAAATAGTCCCTACGATTGAATAAACTTGATTTCGGCACACCAAACCCTCCAAAACTTATTTCTAAGTTATGTAAAGGTTATTTAAGGTATTTTAAGCCTCTGTCACTATTCCAGAGTGTTTGTCGCGTTAAACTATTTATGTTTATGCATCAGTTCGCGTATAACATTCCAGAAAGCGATTTTGAGCTCGAAATCGAACGAGAATTGATATGTGCAAAGGTCACAAGTATTTGTACAAATTCCAAGATTAAAACACAAGATCTCATTGGATTCGTACTTTTATGATGGTCGTGGAGGCACAGATGTCACAATCAGAGAGAAGGGGAATGATACTAGGGTTTCGCTAATAATAAACTTCTTGTACAAATATGAGAATACAAAGTAAATATAGTCGAGTGGGCCTCACTTGGGCCGGAAGCCCATACGGAGAACACTGCCTCGACGAAGATGCATACTTCGTCGAGTGATGATGGTGACGAAGATTCAAGCTTCATCGAGTTGGGTGATGACGAAGAACTATCTTCGCCGAGGTGAGTTTATGACGAAGAACCTTAGTTATCAAACATGCACAATACAACCACACCTAACAATACAGTAATCATTTACCAAACATGCAACATTAACCACTTATCAAACATGCAACATTAATCAGTTATCAAAACAGAGTTGTGAAACAAGTAATTGCGTACTCATAACAAAACCCTAGTTCTCTCTCTCTAATGGAGAAAAACGGCGACCACACCTTTCCTTGACCTAAAATTCGTGATTACTTGATGATTATGAGGATTGTTTATCTTTGCAATTCACTATAATCGTCTTTGGTCCGATTCTTAGGCATTAGGGTTACGTTTTTTCTTCCTTTCTTGGGTTATTTGCTCTTGGCTGCCGTGGTTTTTTGGGATTCTATTATAATCTGGTTTGGGTTTACAAAGAGAGAGTACCATAGTTGTTACGCTGATTCATCATCTCTTGATTGTATTAGGGTTGACGGCTACAAGGTTTTCAGGTTTCTTTTCTGCATATTAAGGTTGTCGGCTGCTAGGGTTTCTACAATCTGTTTACGGCAGGTTGGGATTATCTAGTGGGTGTTATTTGATTGCTGAAAGAAATCTTTTTGGCTGCTGCAAATCTGATCTAGGTTTGACGGCATAATTTAATTGGGGTGTGACGGCATCAACTCATTAGGTTTTCATTAAACTTAATTGTGTTTTTCAACAAGCTTCTGATTAATGGATGAGAAGAAAACAGACGGGGCTTTTCCGCAAGATCGTGGCAAACCTGCAGTATCTTTTGAAGCTTTTGCTAACCGTGTAATCGATGTTGAGGGTAATACTTGGTTACCCCGAAGAGGATCGGTTCAGAATCCTATTGATCCCAAAAACTTCAACGAAAGCTCAAGCATCATTGACGATAATTCTAAGGGTTCGGCTCATGTCCGACTAGGTAATCTGAATACGAATTTCTGGGATTTTCCGGGTATGGGATACACGCCAATTTAAGGTTTGGATAAAGTGAAGTTGGCTGCCGATCAGGGTTTGGAAAAATCATCCGGTTCTGCGGATCCTATTTCCTTTGCTAATCTAGTGAAGAACACTAAGGAAAACATTAAGGTGAACTTCAGGGCAATGGAATCTAGTGAAGTTGTTGATGGAGTAGACGTAGTTATTCCATTGACATCGGTTAAACAAGTCACAGATAGGTATGCTAACACTTTGTATGGGTACTTTCTGGGTAAACGATTGGCATTCCCTGTGGTGGATTTCTTTGCAAAGAACAACTGGGTTAAATATGGTCTATCTAGGTTAATGATGAATGCAAATGGGTTCTTTTTCTTTAAGTTCAAGACTAAAGAAGGGATGGATCAAATGCTAGAGGATGGCCCTTGGTTGATAAGAAATGTTCCGATAATTCTAAAGGAGTGGTCAGCTTCTATTAAGATGGAAAAAGAGGATATTAAAGTTGTTCCAGTTTGGGTTAAGATGCATGATGTGCCGTTAGCGGCATTTACCGAGGATGGTCTTAGCTTGGTTGCTTCTAAGATTGGGAATCCTAAGATGTTGGATTCGTATACTGCCACGATGTGTGCTGAGTCTTGGGGAAGAAGCAGCTATGCTAGAGCACTTATTGAGGTTCAGGCAGAGGCGGAGTTAAAGAAGAGTGTTACTGTTGCAATTCCATCCTTGGATGGTAATGGTTATTCAAAGGTAGAGGTCAAAATTGAGTATGATTGGGAGCCTCTAAGGTGTTCCTCTTGCTGTGTGTTTTGTCATGACGATTGCTCATGCCCAAAGAACCCTCAGGTTACTTCAAGTGGGGATTCTGGAAAGAATAATGATGATTTTCAGGATGTGGGTACTAAGAAAAAGAAAGTTAATAATCAAGGCCTCCATATGAAAAATCAGAAGCCGAAGGTAGTGTACAGACCAGTTGTCAAACCTAAACCAAAATCGTCCTTGAGGAGTCCGGTGTATAACCAGGTTTCAACATCAAACCCGTTTGACATCCTTAAGGACGATGATGGTAATCAGGGAGGTAGTACTGTGGGTCGAGTGGAGAAGAAAACTGCGCAGACTAGAAGTGACAAGCAGGATTCGGATGAGGAGGAGGTTGTTGAAGTCTATAATGAAACTAGTGAATTTATGACCTCGGGTACACATTCGTCATCTTCGAGAGCAAAGGCTAGCACCTCTTCCACAAAATTCTCCAATGGATAGATCTTTTTTGTTTCATGTGAAGGGGTTGCCGGTTTCTGGCAATTTCATTTTTTATGATGGCGGATGAGGGATTTTATTTTTGTTTTTTTGTATTGTTTCGTCTACTGATGTATAGTAGGCTAGGTTATGGGGTGTCATAGTTTTTCCTTGGTTTTTTTGTTTTACATATATGGGGCTTGTCCTGTATATGAACTAGTGTGGAACACATCCTCACTACTTGTACTTATTTGCGGTTGTCTTAATAGAATCACCGGGGTAACCCTTTACCCAAAAAACAAGTAATTGCGTAGAGACAAGACCTTGAAATCTTGGGTCGTCACATCATCCCCAACTTGAAAGAAATTTCGTCCCGAAATTTGATAAGTAATCTAAAACAGAGAGGTGTTAGATCAGGATGACTGTGAATTTTCATCGGGTGCCACATCATCCCCAACTTGAAAGGGAATTTCCTCCCGAAATTCACCAGTGGCACGAGGATTAGGTTGGTCAGCTGGGAAAAGGTGAGGATACTTGAGCTTCATTCGATCTTCGCATTCCCACGTGAACTCCGGTCCACGTCTTGAGTCCCAACGGACTCTCACGATCGGAATTCGGCTATGCTTACAGACCTTGACCTCCTGATTCATAATTTCGATAGGTTCTTCGGTAAACTACAACTTGTCATCAATTTTCAGCTCTTGAAATGGTACTACAAGTGTTTCATCGAACAAACACTTCTTTAACTACGAAACATGTAAGACATCATGAACGTTGCCCAACTCAGCAGGTAACTCGAGCTTGTAGGCTACTTTACCGATCCGTTCCAGAATTTTAAATGGTCTGACATAACGTGGATTAAGCTTACCGCGTTTCCCAAAGCGTACGACACCCTTCCAAGGTGAGACTTTTAACATAACATGATCGCCTACAGCGAATTCCAAAGGTTTCCTACGCTTGTCAGCGTAGCTTTTCTGACGGTCGCGCATTGCCGCCATACGATTTCTGATTTGTACAATCTTCCCGGAGGTTTCGAGCACCAGTTCTGGACCTGTGATTTGGCTGTCACCCACTTCAGCCCAACAAAGAGGAGATCAACATTTCCGTCCGTACAAAGCCTCGAACGGAGAACTCCACCAAGGGTAAGTGTCTCTCCCAACCTTTACCAAAATCGATAACGTATGCCCGCAGCATGTCTTCTAAAGTCTGGATGGTTCGCTCGCTCTGACCATCTGTTTGAGGGTGATAGGCAGTGCTCATGTCAAGACGTGAGCCAAATTATTTGTGCATCGCCTGCCACAAATCGGATATAAAACGCGGATCACGATCAGAGATAATGGAGGTTGGCACCCCATGTCTGGAAACCACTTCCTTTAGATAAATACCAGCTAGCTGCGAGAACTTGTTAGTTTCTTTGATTGCAAGGAAGTGCGCAGATTTTGTGAGACGGTCCACGATCACCCAATTGGTATCATTTCTGTTTTGAGTTCTTGGCAATCCAGTGACGAAATCCATAGCGATTTGTTCCTATTTCCACATAGGTATCTCTGGTTGCTGAAGCAGACTAGAGGGTTTTTAATATTCCACCTTGACTTTCGCGTAAGTCAAACACTTACTCACATAAGTCGCGATGTGAGCTTTTATCTTTGGCCACCAGTATAAGACTTTGGAATCCTGATACATCTTATCCGAACCCGGATGCACAGAGTATCGAGACTTGTGTGCTTCATCCATCACAAGATCTCTGAGGTTACCAAACAAAGGAATCCATATTCATTCCATGAAATAGTAGATGTCGTCAGATCTCTTTACAAGTCATTTCTCCATGCCCCGCAAATACTCAGCTTCAATGTTCTCCTTTTTCAACGCTTTAGTTTGAGCAGAACGGATCTGATCAGGTAAATTAGAATGGATGGTGAGCTGCAAGGCGCGGACACGTTTGGGTTTCGTTTCCTTTCGACTAAGGGCATCAGCTACAATGTTAGCCTTGCCTGGATGAAACTTGATTGCACAGTCATAGTCGTTTAAGAGTTCTACCCAGCGACGCTGTCGCATATTCAATTCCTTCTGGTCGAAGATATGCTGAAGGCTCTTGTGGTCGGTTTAAATAGTGTATTTAATACCGTACAAGTAATGCCTCCAGATTTTGAGCCCAAACACCACGGCCCCCAACTCTACGTCGTGAGTCGTGTAATTCTTTTCATGGACCTTCAACTGTCGAGAGGCGTAAGCTATAACCTTCTCGCGTTGCATTAGCACGCAACTGAGACCCTGAATAGAGGCGTCACAGTACACTACAAAATCTTCAGTACCCTCAGGTAGAGACAGAATCGGTGCACTGCGGAGCTTTTGCTTCAGAAGCTGAAAGGCATCTTCCTGTTTCGTTCCCCAAGTATACACTACACCCTTCTGTGTTAGAGTAGTGAGAGGTTGAGCGATCTTTGAAAAACCCTCAATGAATCTTCGATAGTAACCAGTGAGACCAAGGAATTGTTGCACCTCCGAAGGATTCTTTGGCGCTGCCCAATTCCTGATAGAGTCGATTTTAGCGGGATCCACATGTATCCCCATTTCGTTAACGATGTGGCCGAGGAAGTGTACTTCTTGAATCCAGAAGTCACACTTAGAAAATTTCGAATAGAGCTGCTCCTTCCTCAGGAGCTCCAAGATAAGACGCAGGTGCCGTTCGTGGTCCTCCTTGCTCTTAGAATAGATCAGGATGTCATCGATAAACACGATAACGAAATCGTCAAGGTATGGTTTACAGACGCGGTTCATGAGATCCATGAATACCGCTGGTGCATTGGTTAACCCGAATGACATGACTAGTAACTCGTAATGGCCGTACCACGTTCTGAAGGCTGTTTTGGGAACATCCTCTTCTTGGACTCTCATCTGATGATAACCCGACCTTAGATCAATCTTTGAGTAGAAGCTTGACCCTTGCAACTGGTCAAACAGATCGTCAATGTGAGGTAAAGGATAACGGTTCTTGACCATCACCTTGTTGAGTTCGCGATAATCAATACACATGCGAAAGGATCCGTCCTTCTTCTTTACAAACAACACCGGGGCTCCCCAAGGCGAAGAACTGGGTTAGATAAAGCCTCTATCCAATAGTTCTTGGAGTTGATTAGACAATTCTTTTTTTTTTTGGGTAAAGGGTTACCCCCGTGAATTTTATTAATAAAGAATCACACGAGTGTGCCAGAGAAGCACACTAGAGCTAGACTTGGCATACCAAGACTAGCACAACCAAAAAAACAACTCAAACATCCAGAATCAACCAAGGAAAACAACCATAAAGAAAAACAACCAGAAGCCGAAACAATGGCAACAACTAAGAAACTCAAAGCATAAAAGACTCTAGCCCGGGTCGATGCTTAAAGTCTTCACTTGGAACTTCCACCTTTCTAACAGAAGCGGGTTCTTGGATCCTCTCCCGGCCTTGAACGTCATCAACTTCAGACGAACCGTATGTAGAACAATATTGGCAATCATAGTGGCATTACGTTTATTCAGAGAAAAGAGCCTGTTATTTCTCTCTTGCCAAATGAAATATGTAGAAGCCGCCACAACCATCTTACTAACAATACTTTCCGCTGATTTACTAGTAGGGTGTTGTGAAAACCATGTCATAATGGATTCCCAATTAGCATCAACAGAATCCATATACGCCATATCCTTAACCAATTTCCAAACTTGCAACCCATAAGAGCATTGAAAAAATAGATGGTCACGAGAGTCTTTACCATGCTTACACAACAGACAGCACATAAGATTTAGGTTGGTTGCACTTCCCGCATCCCAAACACCCATCCGATCTTGAGTTTTCAGTTTGTTCTTAATGACTAACCACAAATGGAACGAGTGTCTAGGGATACACTGACTAAACCACCCCAGATTAACCCAAGCAACATCCTCACCACGCAGACGAATGTTTTCCCAGACTTCACTAGCGCTGAACACCGATTGCTTGCCCTGTATATCCTTCCAAATAAGCTTATCAGGAACATCATGATCAAGAACCGGTGGCGTTAAACTAATCAGGACCGGATACAAATCGTACCAAGCTTCCGGCCACTTCCAACCATCCTGATGGTCAATAAGGTTCGACACAGTAGTATGCATGCTAAAGCCCGCCCCATGTATACGTCTAGGAGTAATAAAGTCACGCAAAGGACTATATGGGCACCAATTGTCGTTCCATGCACTAGTCTTACGTCCATCACGAATAGAGTACCAAATGAACGGACGGACGGAAGATCGAATAGCCAGAATTTTTCTCCACCCCCAACTCATACTACCACGAAATGGAATCTCCCAAAAATTCTTTCCCTTAATCCTGTAAGAATGAACCCATTTAACCCAAAGGGAATCTCTTTTAAGAAGAATATTGTGAGAAGAGCCTTATTCGTATCATGAATTCTTCTAATTCCCAACCCACCTTCCGATTTAGGAAGACAAACATTTTTCCAGGCCACTTTAGGAGTAGTGACTTTAGCCGATCCTCCACTCCATAAAAAATTGTGCATTCGTTTTTCAATGTCACCAATAATACGGGCCGGAAGCATAAAAACAGAGGCCCAGTAAATATGCATGGCCGAGATGACCGAGTTAATCAATTGAAGCCTTCCCGCAAAAGAAAGAGACTTGTTCATCCAGTGTTCAATCTTTTTATCAACTCGGTCCACTAAAATTCTGCAATCCTTATACATGAGCTTGGTCGAAATTAACAGAACTCCCAAGTACTTAACAGGGAGCTCTCCCTCTTGAAATGGCAAAAGAGAGCATATTTCTTGTTTCACCATAGCCGAGACATTACTTAAAAACACCGTGCTTTTAGCTAGATTCGGGGTTAAACCTGAGATCCTAGTGAACAAATCCAACGTATCCCTCATGACTTTAACTAAAACCATATCCAGGTTAACGAATAGGAACAAATCATCAGTGAAAGATACATTAATAATCTTCTGTTGTTTGCACTTATCATGGTATCTGAAAGCAGGATGTTGATCAGCAGCTTTATGCAACAACAAAGAGAGAACCTCCATAACTAGAGTGAACAAATAGGGGGATATGGGATCCCCCTGTCTAAGACCCCTCTTACCCTTGAAAAATCCACAAAGATTCCCATTAATGCTTAACGAAAAAGAAGCGGTAGAGACACACGTCATAATCCAGTCAACCATTTTGTGAGGAAAGCCGAAACTTATAAGGATAGAATGAAGAAAAGACCAGCTAACTGTGTCATACGCTTTCTGAATATCGATTTTGAAGGCACACCTTGCTTACCCCTGTTAATATGGTAGTTGTGCATAAGCTCCTACGTGAGAAGGATATTATCTGAGATCTTCCGACCGGGGATAAAAGCGGACTGATTTATATCAACCAAGCTACCCAGACTGCCTTTTATTCTATCCGACAAAATTTTGCTAATGCATTTAAAAATGACATTGCAACAAGAGATGGGTCTATACTCCAAAACCGAAGTAGGAGTAGGCACTTTGGGGACAAGGGCAATTATAGTATGGTTTACTTGCTGAAGCAACTTTCCATTTTCAAAAAATTGGAGAATAGCATCTGAAACTTCCTCTCCCACTATATCCCAAGCTTTCTTAAAAAAGACCGACGTATAACCATCTGGACCAGGGGCCTTATTATCAGCAATACTGAACATCGCTGCCTTGATTTCTTCATGTGTAACTGGACGAATCATCTGAGCAGCTGCTACCGAGCTTACAGTATTAGAAAACAGATCATCCATATCTAACGCCTCTACCTCAGTCTCGATACCCAAAAAGTTCACATAATGATCAACTAAAGCTTGCTCGACGCCCACTCCCTCGAATAGGTTCCCATTAGCATCCTTAATTGAGTGAATTTTATTCCAGGCATTCCTATTCTTAACAAAGTTATGAAAATAAGAGGTATTACCATCTTCTGCACTAAGCCATTCCAGCTTTGCCTTCTGCTTTAAAAAGGATTCCTCATCATAAGCGGCACAATGGAACTCCTTTATAAGATTAGTTTCCTTAACCCAAAGAGTAGTATCAAACAGATTCAGATCTATTTGTTTATGAACCTCATCCAACTGGACTCTAAGATCATTCACTTTAACATGCAAGTTCCCTTGTTTATGGAGAAGCTTCCTAAGAGGAGATTTCAGATTACGAAGCTTTTTAACAACAGAAAGCATCGGAATACCCTCTATTCTTTTATTCCATTCAGTCACAACACATTCCTTGAACTCATCTTTATTGGCTATGAAGTTGGCAAACTTAAACGGTTTAGGCTTTGGCCGGAAGACTCGAGCCATTTTGAGAATACACGGCGTGTGATCCGACAACCGGTAAGGATGATAAAGCACGTGAGCATTAGGATAATCATCCAAGAAACTAACATTACCCATCACCCGGTCGATCTTATTCATAATACCTATCCCATCTCTTGGTTTTTGATTCCATGTAAAATGGAGCCCGTGACCCGGTGTCACACCCCGACCACGTTAAAACAACAAAACCGTGGCGGAAACGTCGGGGAGTGTTGTAACAGAATCATCGTTTCAACAACCATGGTAATTAAAAGTTTCGTTTTATTGAATTATCGAATAATGTACATTGTCTTAAACCAAACAAACAAATTAAACATCGTCTACTATCGTTTTTATGTCACTAAGGCCACGTCCAAATCCTAAGTGAACATGCTCCCTAGCAATGATCATGCAACATCACCTGAAACATATGTAAAAACATAGTCAGCAAAGAAATGCTGGCGAGTACATAGGTTTTGTAAGAGTATCGGAATCATGGTTTGTTTACATATATTGCAATACCTCGAAAACCTTGTTTTGAAAAGTATATAATATTGCAACATGATTAACCAACTCAAATCAAGATGGTTATAATTTGTAAAATCTCGTAGCCATGATTCCTAACCCCAAAACATTTGTTTTAGTAAACCAATTCGTAAAACATCTCGTTAAAAACTCATTAATAAAACTCGTATGGTTTATATCATTTTGAAAACCTCGTTGTGTGATATCGTTTCAAAATCGTTTTCCATGTGAACTAAATAATGTCACGCAATGTAATATGATAAAAGCACTTATATATAAGATGTACCAGCAGCGTATCTACCATGCTTTTATCATGCTACACCCGTCCCATTATCTAATCACTACCCAAAACCAATCGTTCGTTCAAAACGTTTATATCATTTAAGTCGTTCCAAATCGTTTAATTCGTGTAACACCCGTGTCACTCCAACCATCAGACAAATGCCAAACCAATGAAATATAGTATTTCATACTTGGGATTTGTAAAAATATGTGTATCGTTTACACATATCAATTCTTGTTCGATTTCAAGCTTTAAATCGCTTTCTGGAGGGTTATACGCGCTCTGATGTGTAGATATAACCAGTTTAATCCAACGAACACTCCGGAATAGTGAAATAGGCTTAACATACCTCAAATAACCTATACATAACTTAGATATAAGTTTTGGAAGGTTTGGTGTGGTGAAATCAAAGTTTAATCGCTTACAGGGACTAAAGTTGACAAACTGCGAAAGTATGCCAATTTGAACTGTAACAGACCTTCCGGAACATGACCATAAGTTAAACATACCATAAATATCCTTTACATAGCTTAGAAATAGGCTTTGAGGGGTTCGGTGTGCTAAAATAAACTTTTGTGTCATTCAGGGACTAAAAGTGTCAAAAAGTGCACAAGTTTGCATTTTCGCGCATAACTTACGTTCTGAATACATCCGGACACCCAAAAATTTATGTAAGCATGACTACATTATATTTTAGTGTTCTCCATAAGAGAAATCCATTCGTTACGTCATTTGGATCGTTTTTCGCGCTTATGCGCATTCCGTCGTAATTAAGCGAACATCGCGTTCGTACGACCAAACGAACCATCACCCGGCATATTTTTGAACATGTTTCATGTCCACAATGTTTAGGCAACATTTTAGGGCCTTAAAGTTGGCTTTACGGGCCTTAGAAGTGTCGGAAATGGCCTTAAACACGTGCAGGGGCTGAAACTGTCATTTTTGAAACTTATTTTCGGATCAGAAGCCCCATGCGGCCCGCATTAGATTTGGTGTATCCTGAAGCGGGCCGCCTCAGCCTTCCAGACCAGGTTAACTGCATTTAACAGCTGGTTGCAGCTGTTTAGCACCTCCAATCCCTCTTCCACATGTCAATTCCCTATGGTGAGTGGCCATTTGACACACCACAACATTCCAACACTTGTACGGATGGGATCATGGCACGTTTTCCATGAAACGATCCTAACGGTTACCCGAAAACTATATATACCCATCCACCCCCATTGCTAAACTTACAAGAATTCTGATTTTGAGAGCTCTAAGTTGAAACCATTGTTTCATACCTGAGTTCTTGAGTCGGGATTAGCATTCGGGGACCCTGGGTAAGTATTCTTTCGTTCTTTTCCTTATTTTATTGCTTTTAGAGTCAGAAAGTCAAACTTTGTTTGACTTTCGGCGTTGACCAGTAATGGTCAATGCGAAGTTCGTTTGAACTTCGCAACGTGAGTGTAATCACGTTGGTCGTAGTCCCTTGGGACTATGCCCACTGATTACCACGTTGTCTAGAGTCGTAGGGTAGGCGATCTGATAAATCGCCTATACCTTCGAACTCGACCCATTTGGTCGATCATTAGGATCCGACCAAATACATTAGGTGACCATAGTAGGTAGGGAATAACCTTCCGAGGTTATACCCTATGGTCACATCGTTTAAGTAGTTGTATGATAGGTAGTTTATATGCCTTAGGTAAATTACCAGAATACCCTTTTCATGTATAATTGGTAATTAAGCACATGTAACCTAAACTTTTGCCACATAACTGTTTATGTAACATGTTTAGGCATATAACACTTGTCATAGGACTAGTTAGGCGGTCCGAACGCGTTACACGCGAACGACGCGTTAAAGTAGCATAAGCTTCCTAAACGGGTCGTAATGGGTCGTAGACACTTAGGTTAAGTTTCATTTAGCATGTAGGCCTTGTTAAACCATATCACATGAGTTCCTACACTCATTTGGTTTACAAACCCTAATGCTACCCAGTCTTCCGATATAGGTCCGGTTTATTAACATAGATACCTATATTAGGTGCCGTTTGATTTCCGTGATCTCTAGCATTGTTTGGTTGTTATTCAAGGACTTCTGAGCAATCTCAAGTGAGTACATAGACCCCTCTTTTACTGTTTTCCAAACTGTTTTGGGGTGGAACACATGTGCCTACTTGTTACTTTCATGCTTTCATGTTTTCACATCATATACCGGCTATGTTCATTAGTACATTATAGTACATGATTTCATTTACATTTCATACTAGGTGTGCCATTGTGTGCATTACTTAGTACATTGTTTTACATTACATCACATGCTACGTATGTCTATTGTTGCATACTTAGTACAGGTCGCATGCTACGTATGTCTGTTGTTGCATACTTAGTACAGTTCACATGCTATGTATGTTCAATCGTGCATTGTTCTTCATACTTAGTACATTTGTTATTCATCACATACTTACATTTTGGACGCATATTACATGATTGACCTTGATCATGCATTTTCACAAGACATAATGTTGATTTAAACTACGTTTTACTTCAATACTATGTTCTTGTGCATATGGTTTAGTTGACACATTTCGCTAGCCATACAGGACATTTTGACATAGACATTAGTCATAGACATTTTAACATGATTGACCTTGATCATGCATTTTCACAAGACATAATGTTGATTTAAACTACGTTTTACTTCAATACTATGTTCTTGTGCATATGGTTTAGTTGACACATTTCGCTAGCCATACAGGACATTTTGACATAGACATTAGACATAGACATTTTAACATGATTGACATTAATCATGCATTTACACAAAACATAACGTTGATTTAAACACAGTTTTACTTCAATACCTTGTTTTTGTGCATTTCACCTATGGTTTAGTTGATGCGTTTTCACTAGCCATACATATCATTTAGGTTACACATTACATGATTTACATTGATCATGCATTTTGACATATTATTCAATACATTTGACAAATTCATTTACACATGGACAATTTACATTGTTGGTTTGGTTTGATTAAGTGATTAAGTAACGATGCGGGTGTAATACGATACAAGCATGGTGGATACGCCGCTGGTACTTCCTATATATAAGTGTTTGTATGGTATTACATGTCGTAGCGTTATTTGAATCATTTCAGTTTGAGACATAGAACATTTTATACAAATAACATATTTTTCACAAGACATTGATTTACAAACAACTTATCTAATACAAACTCATTTTACATGGTTATTCATTTAACCATACATTATTTATACATATCATCTGATCTTATCGATTTTCAAATGATTTACAAAACAAAGCAAATAACAAGGTTCATGACTAAACATTTTCTCAAACAAAAGTCATGAAACCTATTTTCACAAAACCTATGTATCTCACCGGCATTTTTATGCTGACGTACCTATTTTCACATGTGTTTTTCAGGAACTGTTGCATAAGATGATCAAGATACATATAGGCAGACTTGGGCTTTAGTGACAATAAAAGATGCAAGACTAGTTAATTATGTTGTATTTCTTGTTTGTTAAGACATTGTAACACTTTTAATCAATAAAACGAAACTTCAATTGCCATGGATTTGAAACAATTAATTCTGTTACAACACTCCCCGACGTTTCCGCCACGTTTTGTATGTTCCACGTGGTCGGGGTGTGACAGAAAAGATGGTATCAGAGCCAATGGTTATAGGGAATTAGGTTATTAGTAATGCTTTGACCTAGTCTATAACCTTCTTAGGACCCTAACGCGAGTTTACTTGCGTTTAGTCATAAAACAATACCGTCACCTATCCTTAGGCGACGACCACAACAAGAACATAAATTTCAAAACCGCTTTGAAAACTAATCATCTGTTCTAGGATGATTTATTACAAGGTTTTGAACCCTCTATTGTAAGGTTTTGAACCCTCTGTTATATGGTTTTGAACCCCTTTGAATTTTCAAAATCTCGTCAAGGTTTTGGGTTTTAAATAATGTGAACACGTGCAAACTGGAAGGGTGAATGCCTGTATTCTGGGTTTTCTGTCTAGGCAAGCACTTCGTATACATCTCATCAGACGCGAGACCAGTTGTGCTTACCTGGGAATTCTTGGGATGAGTGTTCACTTATAGGCGAGCATGTCTTCGCGATACATTATATTGACCCGCTTACTTTGATTAGTCATTGTCTCATTTGTTTGCCTTTGGTAACAAACAAATGGTCACAATCTACATGCCTTGTCATTTTATTTTGACTATCTTTCGCTTGTTTCCTCCTATGCCTTTCGTTATCTTCAAGATGCTTCTTCACCGCAACAACAATGTCCGAACCAGGTGCTGCAATTACCCAGCGAATAGGCGTCGTACTCCAGAGGACCGTTGACTTAGCTATCACCATGACTCGCCTCAGGGGTGAAGCTGTATAAGGGAACTGCTCCTTGGTGCAATCAATGCCATCGTCATTATTCAAATCAAATACCTTGTTTCAAATGTACCCACGGTGGACGATGGAGGCATTTGGTTAACATATGCCGCTTTGCAATCCAAAGCAAAGCTGTTACAAATCCTGCTACTGCTCAACCTTCAAACTCTGCTTCATATGTCGCTTGGCATATCTGGCGCCTCAACCTCATGAACTTTCTACCTTGTGTATCAACGTAAGCACGCCTAGTGCAAGGTGTCGGAACACTCTCGTTACACAAACTCCAAAATCCATGTAGGATCTTTCTATATTCATAATTAGATCCTTGTGGATGGGTATCATTCATCGGAGTCCTTAATTGAATTCTTTGTATGATTCAATACGTACATCACAATTCAATAGGGACAAAGCCGAATTTCTTTTAAGATTATCCTATCTTCATGGATGGATTCTTGAAATGATTAAAGTGCCAAATGAAATCCACGAATTGGATTCCTGGTGTGCTTTAAGTATCCGCGTCCAAAGATAACAAATTAATAAACAAGTCAAACAACTATGTGATTATGTGCTTATGTGTTTCCTTTTATGTTTTTGTGTGATCCAAGTTTTGTCATCCAAATCCTCATAGAATCTTCCATATCTTCGTATAAGGGATTCATAGTAGGATATCCAAAGGTACTATATTAAATCCTCAATGGGCTTCTACGTTGTAGTTAAGTCCCTTGGATTTTATTGTACTATTCTATAATTAGACCCCTTGAGTGGTCTAGTTAAACAGATTGATCCAAAAATCTGGTTAAGTATATCAAATGATGATATAGCTGAAAGGACTCCTTGGAGGTCTAATTAAAAAGATCATGTGTTGATCTGATTAAAAGGACCCTATGGTAGTCTAGTCACACTCATCACAGGTTTGATATTTTCTTCCCCTACACATCATGAAATGCACTGTGCGGACTGTGCAAGGAATTACGTAATTATGGACGCGTACATAATTATGGAAATTCAGTGCACAGAGACCACAGCGAATTTTGTCATGTATTCCGTTCATTTTTGTTTCTGAAGATGTAAAATGACTCATTCGGTTCATTTTTGTTTCTGAAGATGTAAAATGACTATTCCGTTCATTTTTGTTTCTGAAGATGTAAAATGACTCATTCGGTTCATTTTTGTTTCTGAAGATGTAAAATGACTATTCCGTTCATTTTTGTTTCTGAAGATGTAAAATGACTCATTCGGTTCATTTTTGTTTCTGAAGATGTAAAATGACTATTCCGTTCATTTTTGTTTCTGAAGATGTAAAATGACTATTCCGTTCATTTTTGTTTCTGAAGATGTAAAATGACTCATTCGGTTCATTTTTGTTTCTGAAGATGTAAAATGACTATTCCATTCATTTTTGTTTCTGAAGATGTAAAATGACTCATTCGGTTCATTTTTGTTTCTGAAGATGTAAAATGACTCATTCGGTTCATTTTTGTTTCTGAAGATGTAAAATGACTATTCCGTTCATTTTTGTTTCTAAAGAATGCCTGTTGAAAATAACTCCGTTCATTTTTCAATTCTGAAGAATGTCCGTTAAAGAGAAATAACAGGATTATGCCTTTCATATCTCTGGTGGTTATTTGACACAAAGCCACAGTTAGACTCCTACGAATTAATTTCGGGACGAAATTTCCTAAAGTAGGGGAGACTGTAACACCCGTGTCACTCCAACCATCAGACAAATGCCAAACCAATGAAATATAGTATTTCATACTTGGGATTTGTAAAAATATGTGTATCGTTTACACATATCAATTCTTGTTCGATTTCAAGCTTTAAATTGCTTTCTGGAGGGTTATACGCGCTCTGATGTGTAGATATAACCAGTTTAATCCAACGAACACTCCGGAATAGTGAAATAGGCTTAACATACCTCAAATAACCTATACATAACTTAGATATAAGTTTTGGAAGGTTTGGTGTGGTGAAATCAAAGTTTAATCGCTTACAGGGACTAAAGTTGACAAACTGCGAAAGTATGCCAATTTGAACTGTAACAGACCTTCCGGAACATGACCATAAGTTAAACATACCATAAATATCCTTTACATAGCTTAGAAATAGGCTTTGAGGGGTTCGGTGTGCTAAAATAAACTTTTGTGTCATTCAGGGACTAAAAGTGTCAAAAAGTGCACAAGTTTGCATTTTCGCGCATAA
This sequence comes from Helianthus tuberosus, assembly GCA_030545235.1. Taxonomy (NCBI): domain Eukaryota; kingdom Viridiplantae; phylum Streptophyta; class Magnoliopsida; order Asterales; family Asteraceae; genus Helianthus; species Helianthus tuberosus. The sequence continues at coordinate 111,091,542 of CM060357.1, forward strand.
CTTACGTTCTGAATACATCCGGACACCCAAAAATTTATGTAAGCATGACTACATTATATTTTAGTGTTCTCCATAAGAGAAATCCATTCGTTACGTCATTTGGATCGTTTTTCGCGCTTATGCGCATTCCGTCGTAATTAAGCGAACATCGCGTTCGTACGACCAAACGAACCATCACCCGGCATATTTTTGAACATGTTTCATGTCCACAATGTTTAGGCAACATTTTAGGGCCTTAAAGTTGGCTTTACGGGCCTTAGAAGTGTCGGAAATGGCCTTAAACACGTGCAGGGGCTGAAACTGTCATTTTTGAAACTTATTTTCGGATCAGAAGCCCCATGCGGCCCGCATTAGATTTGGTGTATCCTGAAGCGGGCCGCCTCAGCCTTCCAGACCAGGTTAACTGCATTTAACAGCTGGTTGCAGCTGTTTAGCACCTCCAATCCCTCTTCCACATGTCAATTCCCTATGGTGAGTGGCCATTTGACACACCACAACATTCCAACACTTGTACGGATGGGATCATGGCACGTTTTCCATGAAACGATCCTAACGGTTACCCGAAAACTATATATACCCATCCACCCCCATTGCTAAACTTACAAGAATTCTGATTTTGAGAGCTCTAAGTTGAAACCATTGTTTTATACCTGAGTTCTTGAGTCGGGATTAGCATTCGGGGACCCTGGGTAAGTATTCTTTCGTTCTTTTCCTTATTTTATTGCTTTTAGAGTCAGAAAGTCAAACAAAGTTTGACTTTCGGCGTTGACCAGTAATGGTCAATGCGAAGTTCGTTTGAACTTCGCAACGTGAGTGTAATCACGTTGGTCGTAGTCCCTTGGGACTATGCCCACTGATTACCACGTTGTCTAGAGTCGTAGGGTAGGCGATCTGATAAATCGCCTATACCTTCGAACTCGACCCATTTGGTCGATCATTAGGATCCGACCAAATACATTAGGTGACCATAGTAGGTAGGGAATAACCTTCCGAGGTTATACCCTATGGTCACATCGTTTAAGTAGTTGTATGATAGGTAGTTTATATGCCTTAGGTAAATTACCAGAATACCCTTTTCATGTATAATTGGTAATTAAGCACATGTAACCTAAACTTTTGCCACATAACTGTTTATGTAACATGTTTAGGCATATAACACTTGTCATAGGACTAGTTAGGCGGTCCGAACGCGTTACACGCGAACGACGCGTTAAAGTAGCATAAGCTTCCTAAACGGGTCGTAATGGGTCGTAGACACTTAGGTTAAGTTTCATTTAGCATGTAGGCCTTGTTAAACCATATCACATGAGTTCCTACACTCATTTGGTTTACAAACCCTAATGCTACCCAGTCTTCCGATATAGGTCCGGTTTATTAACATAGATACCTATATTAGGTGCCGTTTGATTTCCGTGATCTCTAGCATTGTTTGGTTGTTATTCAAGGACTTCTGAGCAATCTCAAGTGAGTACATAGACCCCTCTTTTACTGTTTTCCAAACTGTTTTGGGGTGGAACACATGTGCCTACTTGTTACTTTCATGCTTTCATGTTTTCACATCATATACCGGCTATGTTCATTAGTACATTATAGTACATGATTTCATTTACATTTCATACTAGGTGTGCCATTGTGTGCATTACTTAGTACATTGTTTTACATTACATCACATGCTACGTATGTCTATTGTTGCATACTTAGTACAGGTCGCATGCTACGTATGTCTGTTGTTGCATACTTAGTACAGTTCACATGCTATGTATGTTCAATCGTGCATTGTTCTTCATACTTAGTACATTTGTTATTCATCACATACTTACATTTTGGACGCATATTACATGATTGACCTTGATCATGCATTTTCACAAGACATAATGTTGATTTAAACTACGTTTTACTTCAATACTATGTTCTTGTGCATATGGTTTAGTTGACACATTTCGCTAGCCATACAGGACATTTTGACATAGACATTAGACATAGACATTTTAACATGATTGACCTTGATCATGCATTTTCACAAGACATAATGTTGATTTAAACTACGTTTTACTTCAATACTATGTTCTTGTGCATATGGTTTAGTTGACACATTTCGCTAGCCATACAGGACATTTTGACATAGACATTAGACATAGACATTTTAACATGATTGACATTAATCATGCATTTACACAAAACATAACGTTGATTTAAACACAGTTTTACTTCAATACCTTGTTTTTGTGCATTTCACCTATGGTTTAGTTGATGCGTTTTCACTAGCCATACATATCATTTAGGTTACACATTACATGATTTACATTGATCATGCATTTTGACATATTATTCAATACATTTGACAAATTCATTTACACATGGACAATTTACATTGTTGGTTTGGTTTGATTAAGTGATTAAGTAACGATGCGGGTGTAATACGATACAAGCATGGTGGATACGCCGCTGGTACTTCCTATATATAAGTGTTTGTATGGTATTACATGTCGTAGCGTTATTTGAATCATTTCAGTTTGAGACATAGAACATTTTATACAAATAACATATTTTTCACAAGACATTGATTTACAAACAACTTATCTAATACAAACTCATTTTACATGGTTATTCATTTAACCATACATTATTTATACATATCATCTGATCTTATCGATTTTCAAATGATTTACAAAACAAAGCAAATAACAAGGTTCATGACTAAACATTTTCTCAAACAAAAGTCATGAAACCTATTTTCACAAAACCTATGTATCTCACCGGCATTTTTATGCTGACGTACCTATTTTCACATGTGTTTTTTCAGGAACTGTTGCATAAGATGATCAAGATACATATAGGCAGACTTGGGCTTTAGTGACAATAAAAGATGCAAGACTAGTTAATTATGTTGTATTTCTTGTTTGTTAAGACATTGTAACACTTTTAATCAATAAAACGAAACTTCAATTGCCATGGATTTGAAACAATTAATTCTGTTACAACACTCCCCGACGTTTCCGCAACGTTTTGTATGTTCCACGTGGTCGGGGTGTGACAATTCATCCCAAAAACGTATTCGTTTTAAATTGTGAAACTACTTATGGTTGCCTTGCTAATAACATTTAAACCTTCGTGACTCGACCACCTCGTTTATCGTATTAACAAACGACCAATGGGTAAGTTAACAATCATCAGATTCGGTCGTTACCTACATAACCCCCACACATAACCATGGGTGTAGTCTGATAACGGGATTTGTCAGAACCTATGGTACCATAACCTAATACTGGTCGGCTTGATCAATGCTAATGAATGTCATTTGTTATGTAATTTCAACCATCGAGTTTGTTCACATTATTGAAATCGTTATTAGTTTAATATAAACCATCTTTATCGTCTTTGAAACCATCGTTTAAATATCGAAATCGTTTTGAAAACCATTGTTAAAACCTCGAAAACATTTAGTACATATGAATCACCCCAAAACAATTGAAAACAGTAAAATAGGGGAACTATGTACTCACATTGAATGAAGGGTATCCTTGATCTAAAGAACTTAGCGAAGCTCAGACAAACCAAGGAAATTCAAGTGGTACCTAGTAATCGGATCACTAGTAATTAAATAGACACCTAAATCGGAAGATCGGATAGAATGAGGTCTTGTAAACCAAATGAGTGTTGGAACTCATGTGATATGGTTTAACAAAGCCCACATTCTAAATCGGAACCTAACCTAAGTGCTTTCAACCCGTTACGGCCCATTAAGTTAGCTTACGCTACTTTAACGCGTCATTCGCGTAAAACGCGTTCGAGACGTCTAACTAGTCCTATGACAAGTATTACATGCCTAAACATGTTTAAATAGGTTGCATAATCAGTTAGGTGACAAATGTTTAGGTTACATATGCTTAAAATCCAATCATGCATGAAAAGGGTATTTTGGTCATTTACCTAAGGCATATAAACTACTTATCATACAACTACTTAAACTAGGTGACCATAAGGTATAACCTCGGAAGGTTATTCCCTATGCAACTATGGTCACTAAACATGCTTGGTCGGATCCTAATAATCGACTAAACGGGTCGAGTTCGAAAGTCTAAGCGGTGGTTTAGACCGCTTGACTTATGACTCTAAACAAGCACTAAACTAAAAGTGACGAGCTAAGCATGCTAAAACATGCTTAACTAAGTTAGAAAACAGGTTTTGATATCAAAACAAAGTGTTTTGATATCCTAAAGTAGTTTGGTTGCAAAATACGCTAAAATGCGTATTTTGACCGAAACTACGACTCGTCACTACACCTAGTCAACGTGGTAATCAGTAGGTATAATCACTAAGGACTATAACCATCGTGATTACGCTCACGTTGTGAAGTTCAAACGAACTTCTCGTTGACCAACTCGTGGTCAAAGTTGAAAGTCAAACACTGTTTGACTTACGAACTAGGAAAGCAATAAAAGAATGAAAGAGGACTTACAAAGGGTCCAAATAGATTTGATTCTAAGTATTTCTTAGGTAGGAAGTGAAATATCACAACCACTTAGAGAAAATCTCAGATCAAATGCAAGGAAAATGGAATGGGAGCATGGCCTTATATAGTTTTCGCAAAACCGTTAGGATCATTTCTTGGAGAAGAGGGAATGATCTAGGCCATACAATTGTTATAGACTGATTGGGGGACTTGTTCTCCACACAAACCAACCCATAGCATTGAAAACTAGAGATCAAAACCATCAAATTCGAGCTAAATGACCAGATTCAATGTTTCTGATCTGTGACACTGACATGGGCCGCCTAAGGATATGGCCAGGCTTACGCGGGCCGCCTGGCCATATTTGGCAGAATGTCACATTTAGCCCCTGAACTTGTAAAACTTGCATTTCGGCCCATTTTTGACACGTTTAAGCCCAGTTAACCTCATTTCAAGGCTCTAAAATGAAGTTAAAGTGTTGGGAACTCAAAACATGCTCAAAAATATCTCGGATGTCGGCTTGTTTGGTCGTACGGTCGCGTTTTTCGTTAAATTACGACGAAACTCAAACGGACGCGAAAACGAACCAAATTAAGCGACGAACGGTAACTTTGCATGCCGATCACTAAAATAAAAATATTTTACTTTCTACAAAAATTTTGGATGTCCAGATGTTGTCAGAATGTAAGATATGCGCGAAAATGCAAACTTACGTCATTTTTGACACTTTTAGTCCCTGTAAGATCAAATAAGCATATTTTCGCACACCGAACCTATCAAAGATTATTTCTAAGCTATGTTTAGGTTATTTATGGTATGTTTAGCTTATGATCAAGTTCCAGACACTTCGATACCATACAAATCGGTATAGTTTCGCAGTTTGACACAAATAGTCCCTGTGATTGAATAGACTTGTTTTCAACACACCAAACCATCCAAAACTTATTTCTAAGTTATGTAAAGGTTATTTTAGGTATGTTAAGCCTATTTCACTATTCCGGAGTGTTTCTCGCGTTAAACTGACTGCGTTTACGCACCAGTTTGCGTATAACTCTCCAGAAAGCGATTTAAAGCTTGAAATCGGAATCGAATCAAATTGTAAAATCCTCAAACACAAAAACACACATAATAACTTCAAAAAACATTGTTTTATTAATAATCATCATTGTTTTACATTGTTCATCGATTACAGAGCACAGTTGTCACAGTCTCCCCTACTTTAGGAAATTTCGTCCCGAAATTTTAACTAGAGGAAACTTGTGAGAACAATTGCGGATATTTCGCCTTCATTTGGTCCTTACGTTCCCAAGTAAACTCTGGGCCACGTTTGGATTTCCAGCAAACCTTGACCAAATGAATTCGTTTGTTCTTCAACTGTTTGTAAGTACGGTCTACTATCTCCACAAGTTTCTCGACAAAGTGCATCGTTTCATCGATTTGAATCTCATCGAGAGGAATGTGAAGATCAGCGTCAGCTAAACACTTTCGCAAATTGGACACGTGAAAAAGTCGGATGAATATTTCCAAGCTCTGGAGGTAGCTCTAGTCGATAGGCAACCTTTCCAACCCTTTCAACAATCTTAAATGGTCCAACATATCGTGGTGCAAGTTTTCCTTTCTTTCCAAATCTCACCACTCCTTTCCAAGGTGACACCTTGAGTAGGACATGGTCTCTGACTTGAAATTCCAAGGGCTTGTGTCCTAAATCCGCATAACTCTTTTGACGGCATCTAGCTGTCACAAGATTATCGCGAATTTTCTTGATTTTATCTGTTCTTTCCAGAACAAGCTCCGGTCCAGTAAGCCGAGCTTCACCGGTCTCGTTCCAACAGAAAGGTGAACGACATTTTCGACCATAGAGAGCTTCTAATGGTGCCATTTTAATGCTAGCATGATAACTATTGTTGTAAGAGAACTCGATCAATGGCAGATGAGAATCCCAATTACCACCAAAGTCAATCACGCATGCTCTAAGCATATCCTCCAAGTTTGAATCGTTCTCTCAGATTGTCCATCTGTTTGGGGGTGATAAGCAGTGCTTAAATTTAGTTGGGTTCCCATAGCAGATTGCATGGCCTTCCAAAAATGAGATGAAAATCGAGCATCACGATCGGATATGATGTCCAAAGGAACACCATGTCGTGATACAATCTCATCAACATAAATCTTTGCAAGTTTATCAGCAGATAGATCCTCGCGAATCGCTATAAAATGAGCTGACTTCGTTAATCGATCGATAACAACCCATATAGCATCGTGACCTTTAGATGTACGCGGTAATTTAGTGATGAGATCCATAGCAATGTTCTCCCACTTCCAAACCGGTATCTCTGGTTGTACAAACAAACCAGAAGGTCGTTGATGTTCTGCCTTGACTTTGAGACAAGTTAGGCATCTCGCTACATACAAGGCGACATCTTTCTTCATACCAGGCCACCAGTACTGAGTACGAAGATCCTTGTACATTTTATCAGCACCAGGATGGATAGAATATCGAGACTTATGAGATTCGTCCATCACTAAAGTGCGAAGATCGTCTTGTTTCAGAATCCACAAACGATCCATGAAGTAAAGTAAACCATCGTCCTTCGCTTCGAGTTTAAGCTCAAGCTGATGTGGTAATTCCTTACCTATCAAATCTTGTGAAACACAAGATTGCTGAGCTTGAAGAACACGAGTTTGGAGATCAGATAGAGTTCGAACAAAATGAAGCTTGACTCGCTCCTTTCGAATAAGCGCATCAGCTACGACATTCGCCTTACCAGGATGGTAGCGAATCTCGCAATCATAGTCACTCAAGAGTTCAACCCAACGTCGTTGCCTCATGTTCAACTCCTTCTGATTGAGAATATGCTGGAGACTTTTGTGGTCTGTGAAAACCACACACTTCGTGCCATAGAGGTAGTGTCTCCAGATTTTAAGCACGAAAACCACAGCTCCTAACTCAAGATTATGAGTCGTGTAGTTCTTTTCGTGAACTTTCAATTGTCTAGACGCATATGCTATAACTTTGCCTCGTTGCATGAGAACACAACCAAGGCCTAAGATGGATGCATCGCAGTAGACAACGAAATCATCGTTTCCCTCGGGCAGAGATAGAACAGGAGCATCACATAGCTTCCGTTTCAGCGGTTGGAACGCTTCTTCTTGCTTGGGTCCCCACTCAAAAGGCTTATTCTTTTGAGTTAAAGCAGTGAGTGGAACCGCAATCTTCGAGAAGTTTGAAATAAACCGACGATAATAACCAGCAAGGCCAAGAAAAGATCGAATTTCTGTTGGGGTCGTTGGTGTATTCCAATCCTTGATTGCTACAATCTTGGATGGATCCACATGAATACCTTGCTCGTTGACAATATGTCCCAAAAACTGAACTTCTTTAAGCCAAAATTCACACTTGAAGAATTTAGCAAAAAGTTGTTCCTTCTTTAGGAGTTCCAGTGTCAAACGAAGGTGTTGCTCGTGATCGGCTCGAGACTTCGAATAAATGAGAATATCGTCGATGAACACAATGATGAACTTGTCTAAATAAGGTTTACAGACCCTATTCATTAAGTCCATGAAGATGGCTGGAGCATTTGTCAAACCAAAAGGCATGACTGTGAACTCATAATGCCCATATCTAGTGCGGAATGCAGTTTTGGGAATGTCTTCTTCGAATACACGAAGCTGATGATACCCAGAACGCAGATCGATCTTGGAGAAACATGTAGCACCTTGCAGCTGATCAAAGAGATCATCAATTCGAGGTAGGGGGTATCGATTCTTGATGGTAAGCTTGTTAAGCTCACGATAATCGATGCACATTCGAAAAGATCCATCTTTCTTTTTCACAAAGAGGATAAGAGCACCCCAGGGCGAAAAGCTTAGACGGATGAATCCTTTATCAGATAACTCTTGAAGCTGTTTCGATAACTCTTGCATCTCAGATGGTGCAAGACGATAAGGTGTTTTCGCAATTGGGTTGGCATTGGGTACAAGGTCAATATGAAACTCAACTTGATGAATTAGAGGCAAACCAGGCAGTTCATCAGGAAACACCTCTTGATAATCCCGAACAATCGGAATATCCTGAATATTCTTGCTCTTGCCTTTCTCCTCGGTGACATGTGCCAGAAAAGCAACATATCCCTTTCGTAGGCAACTTTGGGCTTTCGTGCACGACATGAGTTTCAATCCACCAGATGGTTTCTCACCATAAACCTCTAGGACATCATCAGACGAAAGAGGAATACGAATGATCTTATTGAAACAAACAACCTCGGCATGGTGTTTGGTTAGCCAATCCATCCCCACGATAATGTCAAAACTTCCAAGTTACATCGGTATGAGATCAATAGGAAAAAGATGGTTATCGAGGTTCAATTGACAACCATGAACAATAGAATCGAGAACAAGAGGTTTACCAGTCGCAACCTCGACAGATAAGGGTTTCCTCAGTTTAGTTCTAGGTATCGCAAGTAAAGGCTCAAAGGATAACGAAACAAAACTCCTATCGACACCAGAATCGAAAAGAACAGATGCAAGTTGATTGTTAACAAGGAACGTACCGTTAACAACTTCGTTGTCTGCCCTTGCCTCATTCGCGTTCAGATTGTATGCTCGTCCACGAGCGGGATTCACATTCGCGTTTGCGTTTGCATTCGGATTTGCATTCGCATTCGCATTCGTGTTTACCAATCTCGGGCAATTGTTGCGGAAATGACCCATTTCTCCGCAATTGAAACACGAACCAGGTGGGAATCTCGCAGCATTCCCTTGAGCTTGTGCTGGAACCTGAGCAGCCTGATTTTGACCAAAACGACAAATGTTGGCCAAATGCCCAAGTCTACCACACGTAGCACACTGTTTACAGGCCTGTTGGGCAACATGGTGACCATTGCATCGAGCACAGTGTGGTGCAGTACCAGCATACGCTTTCTTAGCAGGAGGTTGAGTCGGTGGGTTCTGAGCAGTCTGGTTAGTGACAGCAAAGTTCTGGGAAGCCTTGCGCTTCCTTGACCTTTTAGAAGACTCACCCTGCTTCTTTCCCTTACCCTTTTCCTTGTCAGAATCGGTCGACTTCTTTTTATCACCCTTGCGGGTAAGTTTTCCCTTCCTGACTTGGGACTCAGTCAGGGTAGCCGACAACTCGATCGCTTGACGGACGGTAGTAGGATTAACGCCAGTCACAATATCCTGAATGGAATCGGGTAAACCATCGATATACCTCTCGATTGCTTTTTCCAGTGGGGTAACCATAGTGGGACACAACAAACTAAGCTCCTCAAATCGATCCGTATAGGCACGGTGTTCTCCCCCGTCTTGTTTCAGATCGTCAAACTCTCGTTCCAAAGCTCGAATTTCGTGACGGGGACAGAACTCTCTCATCATGAGAGCTCGGAGCTCTTCCCAAGTTTGTGCTAATGCCACTTCAGCACCCCTATCACGCATAACTCCGTTCCACCATGTAAGAGCTCGCTTCTCAAACACGCTTGAAACAAACTCAACTTTACACGCATTCGGACACTGCACATGTCTGAATGTGCTCTCGATACTCTCAAACCACTGCAGGAGCGCAGTTGCTCCTTGTGACCCAGAAAACTTAAGCGGCTTCGCAGAATTGAAATTCTTGAAATTACATTGTGCGTTATTATTGTTATTATTGTTGTTGTATAGCTCGTGGATTTGGGTCACAACGCCTGGAAGCACAGCAGCCATTCGCTGAGAGACAAGGGCTGCGACTTCCTCAGCAGTAAAGGTTCGAGCTTCGCGTCGAGGAGGCATTGTCTAACAAAGAAACATGAGAAACGAGTGAGGTCGACAATTGGAGAAACAAAAGAGATATTGAAAACATTGACAAAACACAAGGAGTGCGATCATTTGTTCGTTACCTCGAACAAACAAACGACACACAATGACTAATCAAAGTAAATGAGTCATAATAATGTATCACCGAAGACATGCTCGCCTATAAGTGAACACTCACCCCAAGAGTTCCCAGGTAAGAGTGATTGGTCCGATATTGCGGATTTGTACGAACACTCTAGCCTTAGACAGAAAACTCAGGGTACAGGCATTCACTCTTCCAGTTTGCACGTGTTCACATTATTTAGACCCAAACTTTGACGAGATTTTGAGAACTCAAGAGGCACAAAGCCGAAAAAGGAATCAAACTGAAAGGGTTCAAAACCTTGTAACAGAAGGTTCAAAACCTTACAATCAATCATCCAAGGATAGATGATTAATTTTCGAAGCGGATTCGTTATTGTGTTCTCGTTGTGGTTATCACCTAAGGATAGGTGACAATATTGTTTTAAAATCTAAACACAAGTAAACTTGCGTTGGGGTCCTAGAAAGTTATAGTCTAGGTCAAAGCAATGCTAATAACCTAATTCCCTATAACCATTGGCTCCGATACCAACTCTTCTGTCACACCTCGACCACGTTAAAACAACAAAACCGTGGCGGAAACGTCGGGGAGTGTTGTAACAGAATCATCGTTTCAACAACCATGGTAACTAAAAGTTTCATTTTATTGAATTATCGAATAATGTACATTGTCTTAAACCAAACAAACAAATTAAACATCGTCTACTATCGTTTTTATGTCTCTAAGGCCACGTCCAAATCCTAAGTGAACATGCTCCCTAGCAATCATCATGCAACATCACCTGAAACATATGTAAAAACATAGTCAGCAAAGAAATGCTGGCGAGTACATAGGTTTTGTAAGAGTATCGGAATCATGGCTTGTTTACATATATTGCAATACCTCGAAAACCTTGTTTTGAAAAGTATATAATATTTGCAACATGATTAACCAACTCAAATCAAGATGGTTATAATTTGTAAAATCTCGTAGCCATGATTCCTAACCCCAAAACATTTGTTTTAGTAAACCAATTCGTAAAACATCTCGTTAAAAACTCATTAATAAAACTCGTATGGTTTATATCATTTCGAAAACCTCGTTGTGTGATATCGTTTCAAAATCGTTTTCCATGTGAACTAAATAATGTCACGCAATGTAATATGATAAAAGCACTTATATATAAGATGTACCAGCGGCGTATCTACCATGCTTTTATCATGCTACACCCGTCCCATTATCTAATCACTACCCAAAACCAATCGTTCGTTCAAATTGTTTATATCATTTAAGTCATTCCAAATCGTTTAATTCGTCCCAAAATCGTATTCGTTTTAAATTGTGAAACTACTTATGATTGCCTCGCTAATAACATTCAAACCTTCGTGACTCGACCACCTCGTTTATCGTATTAACAAACCACCAAAGGGTAAGTTAACAATCATCAGATTCGGTCGTTACCTACATAACCCCCACACATAACCATGGGTGTAGTCTGATAACGGGATTTGTCAGATCCTATGGTATCATAACCTAATACTGGTCGGCTTGATCAATGCTAATGAATGTCATTTGTTATGTAATTTCAACCATCGAGTTCGTTCACATTATTGAAATCGTTATTAGTTTAATATAAACCATCTTTATCGTTTTTGAAACCATCGTTTAAATATCGAAATCGTTTTGAAAACCATCGTTAAAACCTCAAAAACATTTAGTACATATGAATCACCCCAAAACAATTGAAAACAGTAAAATAGGGGAACTATGTACTCACATTGAATGAAGGGTATCCTTGATCTAAAGAACTTAGCGAAGCTCAGACAAACCAAGGAAATTCAAGTGGTACCTAGTAATCGGATCACTAGTTAATAAATCGACACCTAAATCAGAAGATCAGATAGAATGAGGTCTTGTAAACCAAATGAGTGTTGGAACTCATGTGATATGGTTTAACAAAGCCCACATTCTAAATCGGAACCTAACCTAAGTGCTTTCAACCCGTTACGGCCCATTAAGGTAGCTTACGCTACTTTAACGCGTCGTTCGCGTAAAACGCGTTCGAGACGTCTAACTAGTCCTATGACAAGTATTATATGCCTAAACATGTTTAAATAGGTTGCATAATCAGTTAGGTGACAAATGTTTAGGTTACATATGCTTAAAATCCAATTATGCATGAAAAGGGTATTTTGGTCATTTACCTAAGGCATATAAACTACTTATCATACAACTACTTAAACTAGGTGACCATAAGGTATAACCTCGGAAGGTTATTCCCTATGCAACTATGGTCACTAAACATGCTTGGTCGGATCCTAATGATCGACTAAACGGGTCGAGTTCGAAAGTCTAAGCGGTGGTTTAGACCGCTTGACTTACGACTCTAAACAAGCACTAAACTAAAAGTGACGAGCTAAGCATGCTAAAACATGCTTAACTAAGTTAGAAAACAGGTTTTGATATCAAAACAAAGTGTTTTGATATCCTAAAGTAGTTTGGTTGCAAAATACGCTTAAATGCGTATTTTGACCGAAACTACGACTCGTCACTACACCTAGTCAACGTGGTAATCAGTAGGTATAATCACTAAGGACTATAACCATCGTGATTACGCTCACGTTGCGAAGTTCAAACGAACTTCTCGTTGACCAACTCGTGGTCAAAGCTGAAAGTCAAACACTGTTTGACTTTCGAGCTAGGAAAGCAATAAAAGAATGAAAGAGGACTTACAAAGGGTCCAAATATATTTGATTCTAAGTATTTCTCAGGTAGGAAGTGAAATATCACAACCACTTAGAGAAAATCTCAGATCAAATGCAAGGAAAATGGAATGGGAGCATGGCCATATATACTTTTCGCAAAACCGTTAGGATCATTTCTTGGAGAAGAGGGAATGATCTTGGCTATACATGTCACACCCCGACCGCGTAAAACAACAAATCGCTGCGAAATCATCGGGGAGTGTTGTAACAGAATCATTGTTTCAAAACACACGGAAATTTGAAGTTTCATTTTATTAAACATTAAATATTTACATCGTCTGGAAATCTAAATAAACAATTTAAACATAGTCTATCATTGTTATTAAGTCACTAAGGCCTCGTCCAGTCCTATGTGAGCATGCATCCTAGCAATCAACATCATTCAACAACACCTGAAACATATGTGAAAACAAAGTCAGCAAAGAAATGCTGGCGAGTACATAGGTTTTATAAGAGTATCGGATTCATGGCTAGTTTACATGTTGCAATACTTAATTAAAAACCTTGTTTTGAAAAGTATTGTATTGCGACATAATTAACCAACTCAAATCAAGTTGGTTATAATTTATAAAATCTCGTAGCCATGATTCTTAACTCGAAAACATTTTGTTTTAGAAAACCAATTTGTAAAACATCTCGTATTAAATCGTTAATAAAACTCGTTAATAAATCTCGTTAATAAAACTTGTTAATAAATCTCGTTAGTAAAACTCGTTAATAAATCTCGTTGATAAAACTCGTTAATAAATCTCGTTAATAAAACTCGTATGGTTTATATCATTTCGAAAACCTCGTTTGTGTGACATCGTTTCAAAATCGTTTACCCAAGTGAACTAAATAACGCCACGGTATGTAATACGATGAAAACACTTATATATAGGAAGTACCAGCGGCGCATCCACCATGCTTTCATCACATTACACCCGTCCCGTTATCTAAACACTAACCGAAAACCAATCGTTTACCCAAATCATTTAATTCGTTAAAAATCGCTTTAGTCGTTTAAATCATTCTCGTCTTAAATCGTGAAAACTACTTTTGATTGTCTCGCTAATAACATCCAAACCTTCATGACTCGACTATCTCGCCTATCGCTTCTCGCATTAATAAACCACCAAAGGGTAAATTAATAATCACAAATTCAGTCGTTACCCACCTAACCCACACATAACCATGGGTGCAGTCTGATAACGGGATTTGTCAAATCCTATAGTACCATAACCTAATACTGGTCGGTTCGGCCAAAACTAATGGATATTATTCGTTATGTAAATACAACCAACAAGTTTGTTTACTATATCGAAATCGTTATTAATTTAATATAAACCATTTTAGTCGTTTTTGAAACCATTGTTATAATATTGAAAATCGTTTTGAAAACCATCGTTAAAACCTTGAAAACATTTAGCACATATGAATCACCCCAAAACAATTGAAAACAATAAAATAGGGGAACTATGTACTCACCTGAGAATGCTTAGAGGTCTTGAACAACAACCAAGCAAAGCTAGAGGGAGCACGGAATCAATCGGCAATCTAATAACTATATAAATAAAACAGACCTAAGTCGGAAGATCGGATAGGATGAGGTTTTGTAAACCATATGAGTATTGGAACTCATATGACATGGTTTAACAAAGCCTACATTCTAAATCGAAACGTAACATAAGTGCTTTCGACCCATTGCGACCCATTAAGGTAGCTTACGCTACTTTAACGTGTCGTTCGCGCAAAAGCGCGTTCGAGACGTCTAACTAGTCCTATGAAAAGTATTATATGCCAAAACATGTTTAAATATGTTACATAATCAGTTATGTGACAAAAGTTTGTGTTACATATGCTTAATTGCCAATTATGCATGAAAAGGGCATTTTGGTCATTTACCTAAGGCATATAAACTACCTATCATACAACTAATTAAACCTAAGTGACCATAAGGTATAACCTCGGAAGGTTATTCCCTATGCAACTATGGTCACTAAACATGTTTGGTCGGATCCTAATGATCGACCAAACGGGTCGTGTTCGAAAGTCTAAGCGGGTGTTTAGTCCGCTTGACTTACGACTCTACACAAGCACTAATCTAAAAAGTGACGAGTTAAACATGTTAAAACATGTTTAACAAATTTAGAAAATAGATTTGGTATCAAAACAAACGGTTTTGATACCTATAAGTAGTTTGGTTACAAAACACGCAAGAATGCGCATTTTGGCCGAAACTCCGACTCGTCACTACACCTAGATAACGTGGTAATCAGTAGGTATAGTCACCAGGGACTATAACCATCGTGATTACGCTCACGTTGTGAAGTTCAAATGAACTTCACATTGACCGTAAACTGGTCAATGCAGAAAGTCAAACGCAGTTTGACTTTCAGACTCGAAAAGCGATAAAAGAACGAAAGAATACTTACAAAAGGTCCCCGCAAGCTTTGATCCGATTTACTCTCAGGTATGAAGCATAAACTTCAACTTAGAGAGCCAAAATCAGATCAATGTGGGTTTTGCAAGTGAAAGGGGATAGATATTTATAGGAAAACTAGAACCGTTAGGATTGTTCATCGTAAAACGAGCTTCGATCTCATCCGTACACATGTACCCATGGTTTTGTGAAACCATGGGAGCCCATAGTTTCATTAAAACCATGTGAAAATGAGGGGAACAGCTGGAACAAGCTGGAATTTAGATTTTTCATTTTGGTCCCTTCCTAAGATAACTATGGCATAATGACAATTTTGGTCCCTGAACTTCAGAATATTGCATTTCGGCTCATTTTTGAAACGTTTAAGCCCCGTTAACCTCATTTCAAGGCTCTAAAATGAATTTAAAGTATAGGGAACTCAAAACATGCTCAAAAATATCTCGGATGTCGGTTCGTTTGGTCGTACGGTTGCGTTGTTCGGTTAATTACGACGGAAGTCGTAACGAACGCAAAAACGATCCAAATTACGCGACGAATGAAATTTTATCATGCCAATCACTAAAATAAAATATTTTAATGATTACATAAAGTTTTGGATGTCCGGATGTATTCAGAACGTAAGATATGCGCGAAAATGCAAACTTATGCACTTTTGACGCTTTTAGTCCCTGAATGACCAAAAAGTTTATTTTAGCACACCGAACCCCTCAAAGCCTATTTCTAAACTATGTAAAGGATATTTAGGGTATGTTTAACTTATGGTCATTTTCCGGAATGTTCGTTACAGTACAAATCGGCATACTTTTGCAGTTTGTCGAAATTAGTCCCTGTAAGCGAATAAACTTGATTTCGCCACACCAAACCCTCCAAAACTTATTTCTATGTTATGTAAAGGTTATTTAAGGTATGTTAAGCCTATGTCACTGTCCCGGAGTGTTTTTTTCCTTAAACTGGTTATATTTACGCATCAGTGCGCGTATAACCTTCCAGAAAGCGATTTAGAGCCCGAAATCGAACAAGAGTTGATATGTGCAAACGATACACATCTTTATACAAATCCCAAGTATGAAACACAACATTTCATTGATTTGGTATTTGTTTGATGGTCGTGGAGGCACAGATGTCACAATACAATTGTTATAGACTGATTGGGGGACTTGTTCTCCACACAAACCAACCCAAGCATTGAAAACTAGAGATCAAAACCATCAAATTTGAGCTAAATGACCAGATTCAATGTTTCTGATCTGTGACACTGACACAGGCCGCGTAAGGATATGGCCAGGCTTACGCGGGCCGCCTGGCCATCTTTGGCAGAATGTCACATTTAGCCCCTGAACTTGTAAAACTTGCATTTCGGCCCATTTTTGACACGTTTAAGCCCCGTTAACCTCATTTAAAGGCTATAAAATGAAGTTAAAGTGTTGGGAACTCAAAACATGCTCAAAAATATCTCGGATGTCGGCTCGTTTGGTCGTACGGTCGCGTTGTTCGTTAAATTACGACGAAACTCAAACGGACGCGAAAACGAACCAAATTAAGCGACAAACGGTAACTTTGCATGCCGATCGCTAAAATAAAAATATTTTAGTGTCTACAAAAATTTTTGATGTCCAAATGTGGTCAGAACGTAAGATATGCGCGAAAATGCAAACTTACGTCGTTTTTGACACTTTTAGTCCCTGTAAGATCAAATAAGCATATTTTTGCACACCGAACCTATCAAAGCTTATTTCTAAGCTATGTTTAGGTTATTTATTGTATGTTTAGCTTATGATCAAGTTCTGGACACTTCGATACCATACAAATCGGTATAGTTTCGCAGTTTGACACAAATAGTCCCTGCGATTGAATAGACTTGTTTTCAACACACCAAACCATCCAAAACTTATTTCTAAGTTTTGTAAAGGTTATTTTAGGTATGTCAAGCCTATTTCACTATTCCGGAGTGTTTCTCGCGTTAAACTGACTGCATTTACGCACCAGTTTGCGTATAACTCTCCAGAAAGCGATTTAAAGCTTGAAATTGGAATCGAATCAAATTGTAAAATCATCAAACACAAAAACACACATAATAACATCAAAACACATTGTTTTATTAATAATCATCATTGTTTTACATTGTTCATCGATTACAGAGCACAGTTGTCACACCTGGAATATCAAGTAACTCATTATGTTGAACACAATCAAAAAAATCCCTCATATCTATAGACAGGGTAGAGGAGCCATGCAAGAAATCATCCACATATAGGGCCAAGTTGAAATCCCCCATAACGATCCACGGCTGGTTCCTCACAACCAATTTATGCTTACAAAGGTCTTGCCATAACTCCCTTCTTTCTTGATAAGAATTTTTAGCATAGACAAAGGACACAAGCAAATGTTTAGAATCATTTTTAGGCTTTAATAGGACATGCATAACCTAATCCGATTGAGCTAAGACCATAAGGTCTAATTTTTCATCGTTCCATCCTACTATGATTCTAGTACCTCTGTTGCACACCCCACCATTAGACGTCCACTCCTATTTTTTAAAAACTCTGCTACAAATCTTCGAAAGCTTTGAAACCTCCACATGAGACTCCAAGATGGTACAAATGCTCAAATGATTTTCTTTAACTATTTGTTGATCCTCTCTTTGTTTCAGGGGCCGGTTCAGGCCCCTTATATTCCAAGCAGCAATGCTATCCATAAAAACCCATGTCACCGGGAGTGCTTGCCCCCTCAGAACTTGCATTCTTGTTATTCGCTATCATGAATGTCGCTATTTCTGTCTGAAACGGATCTATAAGACCCTCCTCTGCATCAACATTCTCATTCTGATTTTTCGAAACTTTTTCTAAAAAACTACGGTCCAACTTTTCATAAATCGGGTCCATTGAGAGCTGCTCATTTGAATTACCTGCTTTCAAAGACTCATTCGCTAACACCTCAAATTTATTGTGTATGTTGACTACCGGAGTATCTCCCTTAGACTCCGATTGAGGCTTGTTCCCTGAAGTACTAGCTCCTACCAAATTAGTTTTAGGCTTATAGATAAATTTCGGCTTTTGCTTCTTCTAGGGAAAGCCATGTCTGGCTGTTTTCCTTTTATCCGTAATGAATCCCTCTTCATCTACAATAATCTGTTTAGCTTTCTCCTTGGGATTCTTTGGGCATGACGAATTGTTGTGGCCAAATAAACAGCAAGTTTCACATCGATGCAGCTTCCATTCATATTCTACTTTGATTCTTTCCATCACAAAACCTTCTTCATCCATTTTTGGAATAGCGACCACTACATGAGATTTTAATTCATTATCAGCATTGATCTCAACCATAGCGCGAGCATAACTTGTTCTACCCCAATTCTCAATGCACATGTCAGCTGTATAACTATCTAACCTTTTCGGTATGCCAACATTCGAGGCCAGGAGACTTAGACCATCATCCGTGTATACAGCCAAAGGAACATTATGTAGTTTAATCCAAACTGGAACCGATTTAATACCATCCTTCTTTAAACTGACTGTCGGCCCCCAAATATTCAGGAAAAGAGGCATTTTTCTGATCAACCATGGTCCGCCCTCGAGGACCTTATTCATACCCTCCATAGATCAAATTTGAAAGAGAAAAACCCTTCTGAGTTCATCATCAGTTTTACGAAACCATATTTTGCCCAAACATTCTTTACGTAATACTCGACAACTGGATATGTCAATCTATCAACTAAAAAGTAACCATAAAGAACGTTCTCAAATTTCTTTTCTATCTGACGGACTGATTCCTTAGGAATGACAACATCAGCCTCCTCCACAGTCTCCGACGATTCAAGAAACCTGAAGTTAACCTCACGTTTCACTCCTATACTGGCCTTAACCCTATCCGCATACGTACCTTGAAAACTCTTTGAATTCGAACTCTCTCCTTCAACAGAAATTTGATCAGGCTGAGTATTCTCCAGATTCACTGGCACAGTGATTTTTGAAAGTTCATCTATGACATTGATGGGTTTCGGGTCAGATTGTGACTTGTGGAAACTGCCCCGACGTGGTACCATAGTATTACCATCAATAGCCACAACACGGCTAGCAATACCCATAACAGGTAATGGCGGCTTACCTCGATCATCCTTTGGATTATTAGCATATTTGTTACGTTCATCCTGGAGTGGGTTGTTACTTGAATCCATATCACTAAAACTAGCGCACCATGCAACAAAACACAATTGAACAGAATGAAAAACAAGATCTACGGCGAAAAGAAAACTAAAGAAACCCTAAAAATAGGAAACGAAAACCCTAATCTCAACTTCAAAAGCTTAGAAACCAGGGTAAAGTCTAGAAACCTTACTCAGAAGGAACGACAACACCCCAATACCTAACCCAGATCGACCAAGATTAAGGTTGAAAATCAAGAACTAGGGTTTGCTAGGAAAATAGCCAAAATTGCCAGAGAGAAGCCATTCTATTAGTACTTTCATTTTGATTAGACAATTCTTGCAACTCTCCAGGTGCAAGACGATAAGGTGCACGAGTAATCGGAGCTGCTCCTGGTGTAAGGTCAATTTGATATTCCACCTGACGGTGTGGAGGTAGACCTGGAAGTTCTTCAGGAAAAACATCGGGAAATTCATGAACAACAGGTAGATCTTCGATTTTCTTTCCTTCAGGCAAAGTGTCAGTAACAAGTGCTAAGATAGCAGTGTAGCCCTTTCGTAAACATTTTTGGGCTTTCATGGATGAGATGATGCTGACGGTTGCACCGCTTCGATGGCCCTGTACAGATAACAGTTCACCACCAGGGAGAGGTACACGCACGATTTTCTCCTTACAAAGTATACCGGCTCAGTGTTTAGACAACCAATCCATACCAACAACTATGTCAAAGCTACCAAGAGTGATGGGGAGAAGGTCAATGTCGAACACTTGACCCAGAAGATCGAGTTTACAACCAAAAAGAACATGCGAAGCTTCAATCAATTTGCCATCGGCTAACTCCACTACGTGTTTGTTTACAAGAGGTGTATGAGTCAACCCTATTGACGACTGAACCCCAAAGACACATAACTCCAGTCGGCACCAGAGTCGAATAACACAGAAGCGAAAATACCATTAACAGAGAACGTACCGGTCACGACGTTGCCATCGTTCCTTGCATCGCCTACTCCAATAGTAAACACTCTCCCACGAGCGCCATTCCCACCGCCATTCCCATTATTGTTGTTCCCTGCGTTGTTGTTGTTCTGGCGATTACCCCCATTGTTATTGTTGGCGTTCTGATTCAATTGTGGGTAATCCTTCTTGAAGTACCCTTCACTGCCACACTGATAACATCCCCTCTGATTACCCCGATTCTGCTGGGGTTGCTGCCTTTGTTGCTGTTGTTGGGGCTGTTGCTGCTGTTGCTTGGGATGTGAAGCTCTACAGTCTTTCGCCATGTGACCCACCTTGTCACACCTTTGACACGCTCGGTTACACGAGCCGTAGTGGTGAAAACCGCACTTGTTGCACTTCGGCTGTTTCCCCGCATAACAAAACGATGTTTGGCTGTTGTTCTGATTCTGGTTGACAGAGGACGACTGGCTGAAGGTGCGGGTGTTGTTGTTGTCAGGCTTCTTATGCGACTGATTCGAGTTGGTCACCTTGTCTGCGTCATTCCACTTACGCTTGTTGTCAGTGGTGGGGGTAGCAGTAGTAGCAGCAACACGTGGTGGTAGCGAGCCACGCTCCACCTCCTGATTAGTGATTTTGTGAGCCAGTCTGATAATCCGTGGCAAGTTGTCGAGATTTGCTGCAGTGACTAATCCCTTAACTTGTGGTGCCAATCCCTTAATGTAGAGTTCGATCCTGCGGGGTGGTGGTTGGGATAGGTTAGGACACATGTTTGCCAGCTCGTGAGACCGTTTCGTATAAGCCTTGATCTCTGATCCCTCCATCTTCAAGTTATAGTACTCGTTTTCCAAATTTTGCACTTCATCACGAGGACAGTACTCCTCTCTCATCAGTTCCTCCATCTTCAAGTTATAGTACTCGTTTTCCAACTTTTGCACTTCATCACGAGGACAGTACTCCTCTCTCATCAGTTCCTTAAAATCATCCCAAGTAGTAGCGTTTGCCATCTCAATGCCCAGCATCTGCACCTGAGCATTCCACCAAGTCAAAGCACCGTCCTCAAAGGTGCCAGAAGCAAACTTCACCCTGTGCCCAAATGGAGAGTTACATATAGCAAAAATGGATTCGGCTTTCTCGAACCAACGGAGCAATCCCACAGGACCTTCAGCTCGACTGAAAGTTTGAGGCTTGCAATCCATGAACGTCTTAAACGTACAAGCAGGCGGATTGTTTTGATTCTGATTCGCTTGTTGACCTATGGAAGAAAGAAATTACAGCACACGGGTAAGAGTTGAGTACACGACACAAGAATAAAGAGTATTTGGCACATTTCGTACCAGCTTGATAGGCTGCCAAAGCCTCAACCACACGTGTGTTAATCAAGTTTGTCAACTCAGCCTGAGTCATTGCAATGTGACCACGCCCATGGCCTCGTCCGCTCATGATTCTATATAAGAAAAGGGAAAAGGTAAAGAGTCGAGATAAGGTAGGAGTCAAACCTCACAATGACTTCTACAGACTACTGAGTTTACATCAGACAACAGAGCGGAACCCCTTTCACACTCATCAAGCCTCACTGGGATTCACATGCACCTCACATTATTATTATGTGTGCACCCATAATAATAAGGCAATTTGCATGCTTATCCCAGTGCCTCTTAACTTGCGCTATGTGACAACTGTGTTCTGTAATCGATGTACAATGTAAAACAATGTTGATTATTAATAAAACAATGTGCTTTGGTGTTATTATATGTGCTTTGGTGTTTCTATGTGTATATTTGTGTATGGTGATTTTTTCAATTCGATTCCGATTTAAAGCTCTAGATCGCTTTCTGGAAGGTTATATGCGCACTGATGCGTAAATATAACCAGTTTAATGCAACAAACACTCCGGGATAGTGAAATAGGCATAACATACCTTAAATAACCTCTACATAACTTAGAAATAAGTTTTGGATGGTTTGGTATGTTGAAATCAAGTTTGTTTGATCGCCGGGACTATTTGTGTCAAATTGCGAAACTATACCGATTTATATAGTAACGAACATTCTGAAACTTGATCATAAGTTAAACATACCCTAAATATCCTTTACGTAGCTTAGAAATAGGCTTTGAGGGGTTTAGTATGCTAAAATAACCTTTATTGATCAATAGGGACTAAAAGCGTCAAAAAGTGCACAAGTTTGCACTTTCGCGCATATCTTACGTTCTGAATACATCCGGACATCCAAAAATTTATGTGATCATTAAAATATTATGTTTTAGTGATTGGCTTGTCAAAAAATCCATTTGTCGCGCAATTTGGACCGTTTTTGCGTCCGTTACGACTTCCGTCGTAATTAACCAAACAACGCAATCGTACGGCAAACGAACCAACATCCGAGATATTTTTGAGCATATTTTCAGTTCCCTATACTTTAACTTCATTTTAGAGCTTTGAAATGGGGTTAACGGGGCTTAAACTTGTCAAAAATGCATCGAAAACCAAGTTTGGAGCTGCAGGGGCCTGTTCTGCCATTTTTCAAACTTTGCTGGTCTGCAGGGTCCTTACGAACCGTAAGGGTGAGGACCATACGGTCCGTAAGCATGTCCCAGATCAGCAGATTAGTGTTAACAGCCTGTTAACAGCTGTTACACACTCATAACTCACTTGCACATGGTATTTCAAGATACTAGGGGCTCCAATGGTATTGTAAAACTATGGGCTTGAGGTGTATGGATGAGATTGAAGCACGGTTTTTGAGGAACGATCTTAACGGCTCTTTGAAAACTATAAATACCCCATCCCATTTCACTTCTTCCTCACAAAAATCTGATCTAAAGTGCTTTAAGTTGAAGCCTTTGCTTCATACCTGAGCTATTTGGATCAAGATTTGCTTGCGGGGACCCTTTGTAAGTATTCCTTCGTTCTTTTATCGCTTTTCGAGTCCGAAAGTCAAACTGTGTTTGACTTTCTGCATTGACCAGTTTATGGTCAACACGAAGTTCATTTGAACTTCATAACGTGAGCGTAATCATGATGGTTATAGTCCCTAGTGGCTATACCTACTGATTACCACGTTAACTAGGCTCAGTGACGAGTCGTAGTTTCGGTCAAAATGCGCATTTACGCGTATTTTGTAACCAAACTACTCTAGGATATCAAAACCGTTTGTTTTGATATCAAAACCTGTTTTCTAAATTCGTTAAACATGTTTTAACTTGTTACTTTTTAGATTAGTGCTTGTGTAGAGTCGTAAGTCAAGCAGACTAAACACCCGCTTAGACTTTCGAACACGACCCATTTGGTCGATCATAGGATCCGACCAAACATGTTTAGTGACCATAGTAGCATAGGGAATAACCTTCCGAGGTTATACCTTATGGTCACCTGGTTTAGGTAGTTGTATGATAAGTAGATTATATGCCATAGGTAAATTACCAAAATACCCTTTTCATGCATAATTGGTAATTAAGCTTATGTAACCTAAACTTTTGTACATAACTGATTATACAACATGATAAAACATGTATTGGCATATAATACTTGTCATAGGACTAGTTAGACGTCTCAAACGCGCTTTGCGCGCACGACGCGTTAAAGTAGCGTAAGCTACCTTAATGGGTCACGATGGGTCGAAAGCACTTAGGTTAGGTTTCATTTAGGATGTAGGCTTTGTTAAACCATATCACATGAGTTCCAACACTCATTTGGTTTACAAGACCTCATTCTGTCCGATCTTCCGATTTAGGCGTCTATTGTTTGACTAGTGATTCGATTACTAGGTGCTGCTTGAATTCTCTGGGTTACGTGAGTTGTCGAAGTTCTATTGATTGAGGATACCTTGCACTACATGTGAGTACATAGTTCCCCTATTTTACTATTTTCAATTGTTTTGGGGTGATTCATATGTACTAAATGTTTTCAAGGTTTGAACGATGATTTCAAAAACGATTAGAACAATTTATACTAAACTAATAACGATTTCGATAATGTGAACGAACTTGTTGGTTGTAGTTACATAACGAACGACATTCATTAATTTTGGCCGAACCGACCAGTATTAGGTTATGGTACCATAGGATCTGACAAATCCCGTTATCATACTGCACCCATGGTTATGTGTGGGGGTTGTGGGTAGCGACTGAATCTGATGTTAATTAACTTACCCTTTGGTGGTTTGTTAATGCAAGAAGCGAGAAGCGACGTAGTCGAGTCACGAAGGTTTGAATGTTATTAGCGAGACGACCATATATAAGTTTTCACAATTTAAAACGAGGATGTTCTAACGATTTAAAAGAGTAAACGATTTGGAAACGACTTGGAAACGATGTTAAATGATTTGGGTAAACGATTGGTTTTTGGTTAGTGTTTAGATAACGGGACGGGTGTAATATGGTGAAGGCATGGTAGATACGCCGCTGGTACTTCTTATATATAAGTGTTTTCAACATATTACATACCGTGGCGTTATTTAGTTCACTTGGGTAAACGATATTGAAACGATGTCACACAACGATGTTTTCAAAGTAATATACGAGTTTTATTAACGAGTTTTTACGAGATGTTATACAAGATGGTTTTCTAAAACAAAAATGTTTTTGGGTTAAGAAGCATAGCTACGAGATTTTATAAACTATAACCCATTTGGTTTGAGTTGGTTAATTATGTTGCAATACGCTTTTCAAAATGAGGTTTGTATTTTGACTCTTGAAGTCTAATAAAGTACTGCAACATGTAAACGAAGCCATGATTCCGATACTCTTATAAAACCTATGTACTCGCCAGCATTTCTTTGCTGACTTTGTTTTTACATATGTTTCAGGTGTTGTTGCTTGATTGACGTTCTAGGATGCATGCGTCACATAGGATCTGGACGAGGCCTTAGTGACATAAAACTATGATAGTCGATATAAAACTTGTTTGTTATGTGTTAAAACAATGTTAATGTTTAATATTATCAATAAAACGAAACACTTTTTGTATCCATGGTTATGAAACGATAATTCTGTTACAACACTCCCCGACATTTCCGCCACGCTTTGTTGTTTTACGTGGTCGGGGTGTGACACGCTAAAAGGTTCCCCACACTCAAACAATAAAACGAAGGATATTGCAGAACTAGACATCACACAAGTCGAAGGGTAGTGTTAAACTATCAAGCATCATTAGAGCATGTATCACAGGTAATCTCATCATGGTATGTAGTTTAATGCAGGTCGTGGGTGTGTGTCTACTAGGTAAGTAATGCATAAAGTAAACAAAGGACGAACCTTGCGATCTGGAGCTGAATGTCATCGTCGTTTTCGATACTGCTTGGTTATAGTCTGGTTTTATGAAAGCGTTTTAAAACCTAGTTCACTATAACCAGTAGCTCTGATACCAAACTATCACACCCCCAAAAATACCACAAGCAGAAATCCCCGCAACGCGTGTGACGTACCAGGATCTAGCCACCAATCACATTGAACAATAAATACATAAATAAAATAAAACTTTCCATTAAATGAAATTGTATGATTCAAACACCATTTAGAAAATCAACATGTTCAGCGGAAGCATAATAGTTTGTTCAATAGGTTTAAAAGAAAATGTTCAAAACAACGCAACATCGAGAAGCGTTCCAAATGCCACGACCCATGACTACTCCGGCTTCCTAGACAGCAAGTTCCATGATAGAGTACCTAAGGACCTGCAAGCATGCAGAAAAGTGTATCAGACAACGCTGGTGAGTTCACAGTTTGTTTAACCGATTGTTACCAAGTAGTGACTTATGATATGTTATGTTGATAATAACTTGATACCGCAGACGACCCTTTTTGCCCTTCTCCAATGCTCTATCAAACATTGGTCATGATTTAAAGTTATTAGTTCATGCCTGTCCTATCCAGGTATGTCGTGAGGGTGCCAAACCTAATAGCGATATCAACTAATAACCCCGTTACCCTACAAGCAACTAACCCGGTAGTATGATGGGACTTAAGTGATAGAAAGTGAGTGTATTATCCAACATCAACATTTACTGAAAACAGATTCATATCCCCTGCAAAGGATATGGGTTTGTGAAATCTGCCTCACATCCCCTACAAGGATGTGGGTATTTTGAAACCCGTTTATTTGTTTGCCTGTTTGATTGTCCCCACCGACGCATGCTTGTTTTGAGAGAAGTGAACTCACCTTGGTTTGCTCGGTATGACTAGCTACTTGTTCACACTTAATCAGTCGAAGCCTTTGGTATTCATGTATACGTAATCAGTTTACATTTGCATTTGCATTGTTCACGTATAAATTATAATCATAGTGCTCATTTAAAGCAACGATCACCGAATAACACATAGCAGTTATTCAAACTCATACAAATCTACACTTCATATGTATGTTTCATATCAGCACTTAACAGTTAAGTGTGCTACTCATAAAAACCAACTCATGTTTCCTCAGTCATAATTAATATCATTAACAGGCAGTGATAGAATTTCATCAATCATAATCATTCATTATTATACATGTTCTAAACCACAGTTCTGTTTGTGAGATATCCTCCTGGCGGCGAACTCACCTGGTGAAGAATTCATTCTTCGTCACAAGTGGTAGCGACGAAGAATCATCATAGTTTGTCACAGGGTGGACGACGAAGTATCATTTTAGTTCGTCGACATGGTGGGCGACGAAGTATCATCATGGTTTGTCAACATGGAAACTTCGTGGGGAGAGGACCTTCGTCGCCATACTTAACAGTTTTCAAGATTTTCCCTTAATCACAATAATAAGTTACGCTAAATATTTGAAACATCTTCCCAAGAATCATTAATCAGCAATCACAATCAATTTACGTGCAATCATAGATCAAAACATGAACCCTAATCCTTTACTATCTCAGGAATAACAAGTTAACATATGATCATCGTGTAGGTTCAAGTCAGATTGCCCAGCCACATGACAACTCCTTCATCACAACCGATTCATAACATTAAACATTCTTATCATACGAATCCGAATTCATTGGTTAATTATCATAAACATAATCATATTATTAACAGGATTCTCTAACAACCTCTTTAAATTATACAAATTCATGATTATCATTGCAATCAAACAACAGTTTGCACATAACCTAGAACAACCAACAAATAATAAAACAAGTGTACTCGCACTAACCGGAGAATCGTAGAGTAATGAAGGTGCTTGAATCGGTGAGAGGGTAAACCTTCGAGTGAATGTAAGGTTGCCGTCGATATCAGAGAGGAGGGGAAGGATACTAGGGTTTCGCTAATAATAAACTTCTCGTACAAATATGAGATTACAAAGTAAATATAGTCAAGTGGGCCTCACTTGGGCCGGAAGCCCATTCGGCGAACACTGCCTCGACGAAGAAGCATACTTCGTCGAGTGATGATGGTGACGAAGATTCAAGCTTCGTCGATGTGACAACCCGCACAAAACCAGGTATCCGTACAACTTAATTAATGATTAATTATTACTTGATTACTGTGCTTGATTGAACTAGCTGATAAACTGCTACCTGCATACTGATACATGCACTTACTTGCATCATACTTTAATTGCTGTCACTACATTGATTACATACTGAACCCTAGTGACAAACATGATGCACAAAAAGCACAGTAGCACTAAACGGATACACAGTGAACATGCTGATATAACCAGCATCAGGCAAATACTGCCTCAAGGCCTGTTAAGAGCCTCATATATTTTGACTACACTGGTAGTGAGTGTAGGATATAAGGGTTGTGTTACCGCGTCTCTAGGGGATAAGATACACTGATTCGGATGTGCCAGAACGTACTTTAAGTACCAAACACAGCACTTTAATAATTTAACCAGCTTCTAGCTGACTAGTAAAGTGCCAGAAATGAGAAAATATTACTAGACACTTTCTAAAGTGTCGGGAAAACAAAATGTGTCACTAAAATGTAATAACGACACTTTAAAGTCTTTTGTAACACTTTAACGGATTACTATCCAACCGAACACCCGGACTTTACCCGGAACATGAAAACTTTACTATTTTTATTATTACTCTTTTTCTGAGCCAGTTAGGGTCTCTGATTACCCTAACACCCGTCATAACGCGTCGTACGTAACTAACGAGGTTAACACTTAACCTAACCTATTTAACCTAAACTAAACACTAACTAACCTACTTAAAATCGAACTAGATACCCCCCCCCCCAAACCGATCGGTCACCTTGGGAGCACCACCTTGTACTTGAGATCTTGGTCAATCTAAATTGTCTAGTATCTAGTGAACACACTATCCAATGGACAATGCACTTGAACTTGCCTATATATACACACATAAACACATGAGATTATCACTTAACTTTCACCACAACATCACTCTCTTGCTCTCTCCCACTCTCGGCCGAAACACCCCAGCCCCATACACCCACTTTTCGGTTCTTGTCTCATCATTCCAAGCACATACACACTTCAAGGATCGCGTATAAGGAGCTTTGGTGCAAGCGGAACGCGAAGGACCACTCTCGTTGGCTTTTATCCACGCGGTTTTCGTCACAACTCTTCCCTAGCCTTGAGCTAGAGGTATAACCTTTAAAACTTGTTTTTACACATATCTAAAGTGGTTAAAAGAACTTTCGTCGGTTAAATATTGTAAACACGCGTTTTGGATCTTTAAAGTCTAGTAAAATCACAAAAATGGTGGTTAATAGCATATAACTTGTGTAAAAGTCGTAGGACTTGAAATTTGTGCTTATTGTGACCCGATCTATAATGTGGTAGCTCAAATCTTCGTTTAACCCGACTTTGTAAAATCACGTATCATCACATAAGCTTGTTTTTTATAGATACAAGGGTTAAAGGTGAAACACTACCACATTTTAGAAACATGAACTTGTGTGAAATATTATACTTGTGTAAAAGTGATTTAACCGGTAAAATGGTGTTTAAAACTAGCGGATCTACGTATCCGCAAGTGGTATTTTTGAAAGACCACACTTTAAAGAAATCATGTTTTTCTAAAAGATGGATCTTGCACTAATAAATATGATTTTATAAACCACAAGTGTGTAGACACTCGTGAAATGGAAAGATCCGACAAAGAAGTATATTTGTCACTCGTTACTAGAAGTTGTAAAGACGGTTTTCTCTAAACACGAGGTTTTTACAAGATTAAAGCTACTTTGTATAAAGATCTACGTATATAGATGGGATTTATAATATAGATTCGGAAAAACTACAAGTTCATGCGATTATGCAAATATACATACTTGTTGACTAGTTTGATGTGTCGGAAATTGTTGATCAAGTAAAGAAGTTGATTGAGTTGATTTGTTAAAAGAAAATGATACGCTTGAAAGCGTGGCCACCTCCAGTTACAGAGGAAACTCTGGCGAAATTTTCTAAAAACCTAACACTTAGACTTTTTACACAACAAGTGTTAGAACTATCTTTGGACATGTTTTCAAAACATAAATTTCGCCAGCACTATATTTTACTAAATATTCGGAGGTGGGATTTTCACAAAGATTAACGTGATAAATATATTTGTCACAACACTGTTTATGATTATTTTGTGAAATACATAAATATTATTTTAGGGTAAAAATAATGTTTACAAGCGTTAATGATTCCAAAACTTTGCGAACGCTTCCACAAACATATAAGTTACACCGGTAATTACATTACCACAAGATTGATAAAACGTAACTTACGCACATGTATTGTATCCCCCATCCTTGGGAAGGAAAAATAACTATCAAGCATATACAAAATGTAACACGAAATAGTTGTCTAACTATTTCCCGCAAACATAAACTGTAAAGCTAAAGCACGGCCGTCCGTCTAATAGAATTAGCACTTGTAGGTCGTTGCACAGATTACTGCTTCAGAGACGCTTGATAGAGTTACGCATCCACTGTGAGTTCATGTCCCCCTTTTCTCTAACTGTTTTCAGTTTTCTTAACTGCGGGGGTGAAATACATGTTACTTTGTTTACAAGTACTTTATACACGGTATGAATAACGTAAGGAGGTTTAGATCATGTGAATGGGTAGTTAGAACACCGAGGGACTCGAGCGGTAGATCTATTTGGGTGTAGCGAGCCCAGCTTCAGGCCAAACGGACCTCTCGGAGGCTAACCACAACGGACCTGGAGTGACTTGGTTGCCCAACGCAAAAATCAGCTAGGGTTGTGTCTACTTACTTGCATTTCACAACATGCTAATGGCCTTGCAAACCATTGGTGATCACAAGTCCTCTTACACTGCTACATACCAGGAAACTTTTATACTTACAAGTGTTTTACTTACTCACTTGCACATGAACTCGCTCAACATTATTGTTGATTTTTCAACTCACATGTATTTCAGGAAATTAACGGATTCTGGCACGGTATGAACGTTTTCCGCTGCAATCTTCATGAAGTCATCAAGGATTAGGGGTTGTGTTCTCTTACCTGGACAAGACACAATCCTTAACCCTCGTTTATGTTTGTTATAAGTTGTAATGTTTACTAAACATGGTTATGGTCGTATGTTTAAAACAATGGTATTGTATGATATTTTCAAACTTAATTGATGACTTGCATGGGTTTTAAACTCATATAGCTTGTTATGATTAAGCTATGGTATTAAGAAGTCACACCAAAATATACCACGCTTCCGCAAAGCCAGGGTGTGACAGCTTGGTATCAGAGCTCTGATCATAGCGAACTAGGATTCTGTCTCGAGTCTAGACTATGATCACTAGGGCTCTCACGAAAACATTTTTCTGCATACCACTTAAGTCCAGATCCACACTTTTTACAAACAAATGTTGAGCACATTTTATTAATTATAAGTTCAGCTTGGAGGGCTGAGGATCGATCTGGAGGATCGAGATGGTTAAGGTAGTTGAGCACGTTGGTTTGATATAGGATCGATCTGGAGGATCGAGGTGATTAAGGAAGATTGAGCACGTTGATTTGTTATAAGGTTCGATCTGGAGGATCGAGGTTTGGGTTAAGTAAAGGATAGAGCAGTCTTGTAGACTAGATGGTATTGGCTAGTAAGACTAGGAGGATAATTTGAATGCTTACTTGGTGATTTACGTGATTATTTGATTATATGATTGACAGTTTGTGCATACTTATGTTTGCGTTACAGGTACATGGACTCGTCAGATTCAGGTGGTTCAGGCACCACCGGACCCAGACCCATAGTGTCAGATGATTTAGAGTCCTCGGAGCGCGAGGTGTACACGTCAGACTTTACCAGTACCGACGATGACAACTTCCAGCCATTCGCCCTACCTGATGGCGACAATGAGCTCCCTGTTGATATTCCGGCCGGGGATTTGCCACTAGCGGTGATCCCTGCACCCATACCCCTCGCTTCTTACCCTGTTCAGGAGTTACCATTCGACGACAACGAGGACGACGTCGACTTGTTTGAGGTGGAGCCTATGGAGGACGTTCAGGGCGAGGCCCTACCTGCTGTTGCCCCATTACTGATTGCAGATGCTCCGGCTGCGGAGGCACCTGCACATTCCCCAGCCCAGGACTCCTCTGAGTCTGTGGCTTCTGCACCGACACATACCCTTAGTGTGCAGCACTATTCCCATGGGTCTGATTCGGACCAGGCTCTTTCTGTTGCTCCCGTACCTGGACTTGTTTATGATCCTGACGACGAGGGGGATTCAGACCCTATGTTTCCCCCAGGCTATGATCCTGACCGCGATTTGGAGTTTGTCCCTATGGACGAGATGATGGAGGATCCTGCTGATCCTATTGATCCTTTCGACCCGATCGATCCTGATTTTGACTTTGATATGGCATTTGATGACTTGGAGCCTGCCCTTGCCCCTGAGCAGGCAGCTGCTCTTGATGTGTTACCGGAGCATGACCCTATGCATGCTGATATACCCCTTGAGCCCATTGCTGTTGATCCCCACCTAGACGTTCCCTTGATTGCAGACGATCATGCCCCTGTTGATCCCATCGATCCTCTACCCATAGTTGCTGTACCTGTTGACCCACCATTTGAGCACCTGGCACCCGTTGACCCTGTTGTGGCTCCCTTATTTGATCCTGTTCCCTTAGAGCCTGAGCATGCTCTGTTTGCTGCCCATATGGATCCACCGGACGAGCCGGCACAGCACGGGTGGATCCCGGCTGATGAGGACGTCCCACCACTACCCCCACAGATTCCAGACGCTAGACACGCTGACTTTTCGTTTCAGGTTCCCACGTACATACCTCCAGCGGGGCCTGGAGAGGGCTCTTCAGCCCACCCATCAGGGCATGTACCGATGCCCATGCCTTTCTTACCACATATGCCTTTTGTTCCACCTATTACAGCTCCTTTTGGTGTAGCACCATTTGACCCCACACGAGAGCCATTGCTTTGGTCTCCGTTTTCCCCTATGCCGCCCACCGATCCATACCACAGATTCCACGTGGGCCACACCATTGAGGATGTACTGATGTCTTTTGTTTACCAGCATGAGTCGCACGAGCAGCGACTACAGGAGCTCGAGAGAGCTCGGCCATGTCAGTGCCATGGTCAGGCACCCTCTCCGTTACAGCCGTTTCGACCATTACCCCCTGACTATGCTGCTCGTCTTACTACTTTGGAGCAGCAGATTGCTTCCGTTATTCGCACGCAGCAGGCGATGGAGGCAGATTGGTTAGAGATGCGCCGTTTGTTTTATACCCGTTTTCCTCCCCCTCCTCCACCAGCTATTTAGAGCTCATCGGTGCCACATGGGTAGGCGAGGTGAGAAGTCAGCGATTGCTTTTACTTGCACAGCATTTTGGGGAGACTACGTTATGATTTGACTTTTGTTATGTACTTGATGTTGTATTGATACTGATGTAGCTTTTGACAGGGGTGATGTAGCCCCGGTGATTGATGATTGTATGTACACATTACGATGTGGTCTCATTATTATGGCAATCGCAGTTTTCTCACCATATTTTGATTCGCTTGATTACTTGTTTATATTTTATGGCATGGGATGTTGTGTGATTGATATTTGTGATATGTGATAACATGAGATGTTATGTGATTATACTATTATTATTACTATATACGTACACTGTACTATGTCCTGACCAACGTGAACACATCTTTTAGAAAGATGCCACCAAGACGACAACAGCAGCCTATGCCTACCACTCAGGAAGAGCTACAACAAGTCATTGCTGCTGCCATAGCGCAATACGCAGCTTCTCAGCCAGGAGGGAGCGGAAGTGTTAATCAAGGCAATAACAATCCACCTCACGGTAATACCACGCCATTCGAACCTACCATGAACTAGTTGGAGATTTTAGCGGTGATGCTAATGCCAACCACATGTTTTAACATACGTGCAGGATGCACCTACAAGCAGTTCTTAGACTGCAAACCAGTTAACTTCAATGGCACAGGAGGTGCAGTTGCCTTTACCCGCTGGGCTGAGAAAACCGATTCCGTCTTACGCATGAGCAAATGTGCTGAGGATCAACAAGTCACATACATTTTAGGGCTATTTCTCGACGGAGCCCTATCTTGGTGGAACTTACAAGTCCAAACCTTAGGCGAAGCTGCCGCCTACGCCCTGACTTGGGCCGAATTGAAAGAGTTGATGCGCAAAAAGTACTGTTCACGCGCAGAAATTCAGAGGTTGGAGACTGAATTTTGGCACTTAAAGATGGATGGTCCGAAAGTAGCAGAGTACGTTCAGAGGTTTCATGACCTATCTCAAGTGGTTCCTTACATGGTTACGCCAGAATACAAACGAATCGAGCGCTTCATTTGGGGTTTGGCTCCCCAAATAATAAGCATGGTCACCTCCTCCAAACCAGCAACTATCACTGAAGCCATCGATTTGAGCGTGGCTCTCACCGAGGAGGGGATTCGTTTAAACAAGTTTGGTGATGTAAAGGCAAAGGAGAAAGAGACGCATGTTGAGTCGTCCGGAAGTAACAAAAGAAAGTTTTCAAACTTCAAACAAGGTGTTAGCGGTGATGGTAAGAGAGGAGCACCAAGCACGCCAGCTCAGGGTGCAGCTGGCAGTGGAAGGAAAGGAAGAGGATACATGGGCACCCAGCCCAGATGCAATACCTGTCTACGCCACCATTCGGGTCAATGTCAGCTAAAAGTATGCGAAGTATGTGGGAGACGTGGTCATTTGAAGGACACCTGTTGGGTTGGTACTGGCCGGGGAGGCCAAGGAGGATATGGAAATAGGAATGATAACCGTGGTGGAAATGGGAATCGCCAGCAAGGAAATTTTGGAGGAAACAGAAACCGAGGCAACAATGCAAACCAGGCTGGCAATGCCAACCAGAACAACACCCCAGCTGGAAACGGTGATGGAAACGGGCAGAGGCTCGGATGCTACAACTGCGGGGAAATCGGGCATTTTAAGAAGAATTGCCCAACACTGAATCAAGCCCGTGGTAGAGTGTTTCAACTTGAAGCTAGAGAAGCACGCCAGGATCCCAATGTTGTTACCGGTACGTTCCCTATCAATCAACGCTATGCATCTGTTCTGTTTGATACTGGTGCCGACTATAGCTTCGTATCACTAGAATTTAAGAATATGCTTGGGTTAGCTGCTAATAAGTTAGACATACCCTACTCGATCGAATTGGCTAATGGAAAGTTAGTTGGAGCCGACGAAGTAATCAGAGGTTGTGTGATAGAATTGGGAGAACGCGAGTTTACTCTGGATCTACTACCAGTCCAATTGGGGAGCTTCGACGTGGTAGTAGGAATGGATTGGTTATCCGGAAACAAGGCGGAGATAGTATGTCACGAGAAAGTTGTTCGCATCCCAACTGATGATGGTGAGACGATTGTGGTCCACGGAGAGAAGCGTGACACGCCGCTAAGATTTATCAGCTGCTTGAAGGCAAGGAAGTGTTTACAAAAAGGATGTGTTGCTTTTCTGGCACACATCATAGATAAGAAGGCTGCTGAGCCAACAATCGAAGACATCCCTGTCGTAAGGGAGTATCCCGAAGTCTTCCCAGAAGACTTACCCGGACTGCCACCTCAGAGGCAAGTGGAGTTTCACATTGACTTAGTTCCAGGCGCAGCGCCTGTAGCTAAGGCACCTTACAGACTTGCTCCATCTGAGATGCAGGAATTGTCAACGCAACTTCAAGAGTTGTTAGACAAGGGTTTTATCCGACCAAGCTTCTCGCCTTGGGGAGCTCCGGTCTTGTTTGTCAAGAAGAAGGACGGAAGTTTCCGCATGTGTATTGACTATAGAGAACTGAACAAGCTGACGATCAAGAACAGGTATCCACTGCCTAGAATCGACGATCTGTTCGACCAACTTCAAGGTTCAAGCTGTTACTCTAAGATCGATCTTCGATCTGGATACCATCAACTGAGGATACAGGAGGAAAGTATCCCGAAAACAGCCTTCCGAACTCGTTATGGACACTACGAGTTCCTCGTGATGCCATTCGGTTTGACAAACGCGCCGGCAGTATTTATGGACTTGATGAATAGAGTTTGCAAGCCATACTTAGACAAGTTTGTGATTGTATTCATCGACGACATCCTGATTTACTCAAAGACGAAGGCTGAACACGAACAACATCTTAGAACCATCTTGGAGCTGCTAAAGAAGGAACAACTGTACGCCAAATTCTCCAAGTGCGAGTTTTGGCTACGCGAAGTCCAGTTTCTTGGACATGTGGTTAATGGGGATGGAATTCATGTTGATCCCACAAAGATCGAGGCAATCAAGAATTGGGAGACGCCTACAACGCCAACCGAGATTCGACAATTCTTGGGTTTGGCTGGCTACTATCGAAGGTTCATCGAGGATTTTTCGAAAATCGCTCAACCATTGACGCTCCTGACCCAGAAGGATAAGACGTTTGATTGGGGAATCAAACAGGATGAAGCGTTTCAGATATTGAAAGATAAGCTCTGCAACGCGCCAATCTTAGCTCTACCGGAAGGTACCGACGATTTTGTGGTATACTGCGACGCATCGCGTCAGGGATTGGGATGTGTGTTGATGCAACGCCAAAAGGTCATTGCTTACGCATCACGCCAACTGAAAGTGCACGAAAAGAATTATACCACACATGATTTAGAGCTTGGCGCAGTGGTTTTTGCACTAAAGATCTGGAGACACTACCTGTATGGTACGAAGTGCACAATTTTCACAGATCACAAGAGCCTACAACATATATTTAACCAGAAGGAGTTAAATATGAGGCAAAGACGATGGGTCGAGTTATTGAACGATTACGACTGCGAGATAAAGTATCACCCAGGGAAGGCGAATGTAGTCGCCGATGCCCTAAGTCGTAAAGAAAGAATCAAGCCCATAAGGGTTAGGGCTTTGGAAATGATCATACGAACCGATCTTTCCTTGCGCATTCGCGCTGCACAAAAGGAAGCTCTCAAGGAGGGAAACCTTGAGGAAGAATGTCTCCGTGGAATGGAGAAGCTTTTGGTACCGAACGAGGAAGGAACGTTATGTTTTGAGAAAAGGATTTGGGTTCCTCTGTTTGGTGGATTAAGGGAAGTTATTTTCAACGAAGCGCACAAGTCACGGTACTCTATCCACCCTGGATCGGATAAGATGTACCAGGATCTTAAAGATTACTATTGGTGGCCTAGGATGAAAGGCGACGTTGCTGTTTACGTGAGCAAATGTTTAACGTGCGCTAAGGTCAAGGCAGAATACCAGAAGCCTTCGGGACTTCTGCAACAACCTGAGATTCCCAAATGGAAATGGGAACAAATCTCAATGGATTTTGTTACAAAACTGCCAAGAACGCCAAGAGGCCATGATATGATTCGGGTGATTGTTGACCGCCTAACAAAGTCCGCACATTTTCTGCCAATCAGGGAGAAAGACAGTACTAGTAAACTTGCGGAAATTTACATGAGAGAGATCGTAGCACGACATGGAGTACCACTCTCGATCATCTCTGATAGAGACGGGAGATTTGTGTCAAGAATATGGCAATCTTTCCAAGAATCTTTTGGCTCACAATTGAATCTGAGCACTGCATTCCATCCGCAAACTGATGGCCAGAGCGAGCGAACAATACAAACGTTGGAAGACATGCTGAGGGCATGTGTTATGGATTTAGGAGGTAGCTGGGATAAACACTTACCCTTGGTCGAATTTTCATATAACAACAGCTACCACACCAGTATTGGTGTTGCGCCTTTTGAGGCCCTATACGGACGCAAGTGTCGATCACCACTATGTTGGTCTGACGCGGGTGATAGGCAGCTTGCTGGTCCCGAGATCGTCCAAGAGACGACTGATAAGATCGCGCAAATTCTTAAACGCATCGAAGCCGCTCGCCACAGGCAAAAGGCCTACGCGGATCCAAACCGGAAGCATGTGGACTTCCAAGTCGGAGAGATGGTATTGTTAAAGGTTTCACCCTGGAAAGGGGTAGCGCGCTTTGGAAAGCGAGGAAAGTTAAATCCACGCTACATTGGTCCCTTTAGAATTCTAGAAAGAATTGGGACGGTAGCATACAAGTTGGACCTACCTGCTGAACTAAATGGTGTTCACGATACATTTCATGTATCCAATTTAAAGAAGAGTCCAACTCAAGTTGACGTTGCCATTCCTATCGACGAGATTCATATTGACGACACGCTCCACTTCGTTGAAGAACCTGTTGAGGTCACGGATTGGAAAGTTAACAAGACCCGCCGGAGCAGTGTCAAACTCGTCAAGGTACGTTGGAATGCCAGACATGGTCCTGAATTTACCTGGGAACGTGAGGACCGGATGAAAGAGAAATACCCCCACTTATTTCCTAAGAACCCTGCTTCTACAAGCAGAACTTAAATTTCGGGACGAAATTTATTTAACGGGGGGAGAATGTGACAACCCGCACAAAACCAGGTATCCGTACAACTTAATTAATGATTAATTATTACTTGATTACTGTGCTTGATTGAACTAGCTGATAAACTGCTACCTGCATACTGATACATGCACTTACTTGCATCATACTTTAATTGCTGTCACTACATTGATTACATACTGAACCCTAGTGACAAACATGATGCACAAAAAGCACAGTAGCACTAAACGGATACACAGTGAACATGCTGATATAACCAGCATCAGGCAAATACTGCCTCAAGGCCTGTTAAGAGCCTCATATATTTTGACTACACTGGTAGTGAGTGTAGGATATAAGGGTTGTGTTACCGCGTCTCTAGGGGATAAGATACACTGATTCGGATGTGCCAGAACGTACTTTAAGTACCAAACACAGCACTTTAATAATTTAACCAGCTTCTAGCTGACTAGTAAAGTGCCAGAAATGAGAAAATATTACTAGACACTTTCTAAAGTGTCGGGAAAACAAAATGTGTCACTAAAATGTAATAACGACACTTTAAAGTCTTTTGTAACACTTTAACGGATTACTATCCAACCGAACACCCGGACTTTACCCGGAACATGAAAACTTTACTATTTTTATTATTACTCTTTTTCTGAGCCAGTTAGGGTCTCTGATTACCCTAACACCCGTCATAACGCGTCGTACGTAACTAACGAGGTTAACACTTAACCTAACCTATTTAACCTAAACTAAACACTAACTAACCTACTTAAAATCGAACTAGATACCCCCCCCCCCCCAAACCGATCGGTCACCTTGGGAGCACCACCTTGTACTTGAGATCTTGGTCAATCTAAATTGTCTAGTATCTAGTGAACACACTATCCAATGGACAATGCACTTGAACTTGCCTATATATACACACATAAACACACGAGATTATCACTTAACTTTCACCACAACATCACTCTCTTGCTCTCTCCCACTCTCGGCCGAAACACCCCAGCCCCATACACCCACTTTTCGGTTCTTGTCTCATCATTCCAAGCACATACACACTTCAAGGATCGCGTATAAGGAGCTTTGGTGCAAGCGGAACGCGAAGGACCACTCTCGTTGGCTTTTATCCACGCGGTTTTCGTCACAACTCTTCCCTAGCCTTGAGCTAGAGGTATAACCTTTAAAACTTGTTTTTACACATATCTAAAGTGGTTAAAAGAACTTTCGTTGGTTAAATATTGTAAACACGCGTTTTGGATCTTTAAAGTCTAGTAAAATCACAAAAATGGTGGTTAATAGCATATAACTTGTGTAAAAGTCGTAGGACTTGAAATTTGTGCTTATTGTGACCCGATCTATAATGTGGTAGCTCAAATCTTCGTTTAACCCGACTTTGTAAAATCACGTATCATCACATAAGCTTGTTTTTGATAGATACAAGGGTTAAAGGTGAAACACTACCACATTTTAGAAACATGAACTTGTGTGAAATATTATACTTGTGTAAAAGTGATTTAACCGGTAAAATGGTGTTTAAAACTAGCGGATCTACGTATCCGCAAGTGGTATTTTTGAAAGACCACACTTTAAAGAAATCATGTTTTTCTAAAAGATGGATCTTGCACTAATAAATATGATTTTATAAACCACAAGTGTGTAGACACTCGTGAAATGGAAAGATCCGACAAAGAAGTATATTTGTCACTCGTTACTAGAAGTTGTAAAGACGGTTTTCTCTAAACACGAGGTTTTTACAAGATTAAAGCTACTTTGTATAAAGATCTACGTATATAGATGGGATTTATAATATAGATTCGGAAAAACTACAAGTTCATGCGATTATGCAAATATACATACTTGTTGACTAGTTTGATGTGTCGGAAATTGTTGATCAAGTAAAGAAGTTGATTGAGTTGATTTGTTAAAAGAAAATGATACGCTTGAAAGCGTGGCCACCTCCAGTTACAGAGGAAACTCTGGCGAAATTTTCTAAAAACCTAACACTTAGACTTTTTACACAACAAGTGTTAGAACTATCTTTGGACATGTTTTCAAAACATAAATTTCGCCAGCACTATATTTTACTAAATATTCGGAGGTGGGATTTTCACAAAGATTAACGTGATAAATATATTTGTCACAACACTGTTTATGATTATTTTGTGAAATACATAAATATTATTTTAGGGTAAAAATAATGTTTACAAGCGTTAATGATTCCAAAACTTTGCGAACGCTTCCACAAACATATAAGTTACACCGGTAATTACATTACCACAAGATTGATAAAACGTAACTTACGCACATGTATTGTATCCCCCATCCTTGGGAAGGAAAAATAACTATCAAGCATATACAAAATGTAACACGAAATAGTTGTCTAACTATTTCCCGCAAACATAAACTGTAAAGCTAAAGCACGGCCGTCCGTCTAATAGAATTAGCACTTGTAGGTCGTTGCACAGATTACTGCTTCAGAGACGCTTGATAGAGTTACGCATCCACTGTGAGTTCATGTCCCCCTTTTCTCTAACTGTTTTCAGTTTTCTTAACTGCGGGGGTGAAATACATGTTACTTTGTTTACAAGTACTTTATACACGGTATGAATAACGTAAGGAGGTTTAGATCATGTGAATGGGTAGTTAGAACACCGAGGGACTCGAGCGGTAGATCTATTTGGGTGTAGCGAGCCCAGCTTCAGGCCAAACGGACCTCTCGGAGGCTAACCACAACGGACCTGGAGTGACTTGGTTGCCCAACGCAAAAATCAGCTAGGGTTGTGTCTACTTACTTGCATTTCACAACATGCTAATGGCCTTGCAAACCATTGGTGATCACAAGTCCTCTTACACTGCTACATACCAGGAAACTTTTATACTTACAAGTGTTTTACTTACTCACTTGCACATGAACTCGCTCAACATTATTGTTGATTTTTCAACTCACATGTATTTCAGGAAATTAACGGATTCTGGCACGGTATGAACGTTTTCCGCTGCAATCTTCATGAAGTCATCAAGGATTAGGGGTTGTGTTCTCTTACCTGGACAAGACACAATCCTTAACCCTCGTTTATGTTTGTTATAAGTTGTAATGTTTACTAAACATGGTTATGGTCGTATGTTTAAAACAATGGTATTGTATGATATTTTCAAACTTAATTGATGACTTGCATGGTTTTTAAACTCATATAGCTTGTTATGATTAAGCTATGGTATTAAGAAGTCACACCAAAATATACCACGCTTCCGCAAAGCCAGGGTGTGACAGTCGAGTTGGGTGATGACGAAGAACTATCTTCATCGAGGTGAGTTTATGACGAAGAACCTTAGTTATGAAACATGCACAATACAACCACACATAACAATACAGTAATCATTTACCAAACATGCAACATTAATCACTTATCAAACATGCAACATTAATCAGTTATCAAAACAGAGTTGTGAAACAAGTAATTGCGTAGAGACAAGACCTTGAAATCTCGGGTCGTCACACTTATGCTATATGTCTATGTGCATGACAATACATTCTGGTTTTTCATAACAATATACAAAAACATTTTTGCTTCGTATGTTGACTTAACATTCCTAGTACATTGATTTCAAGGATCCTTTTTTACTTCATATGTCGACTTAGCATATCTAGCACCTTGATTTCATGAACACTTCACTTCGTATGTTGACCTAACATACTTAGTACATGGATTTCAAAACATTTTCACCACACAAATTCCAAATCCTTATAGGATCTTCCTATCTTCATAGTTAGATCCTTGTGGATGTTTAAAGCGCAAAAATCAAAGTCCTCAATTGGATTATGCGTGTGCGTTAATACGTACGTTACAATTCAATAAGACAAAACCAAATCCTTATAAGATCTTCCTATCTTCATAGTTAGATTCTTGTGGATGTTTAAAGTACTAATTGAAG
Organism: Helianthus tuberosus; assembly: GCA_030545235.1. Lineage (NCBI taxonomy): Eukaryota > Viridiplantae > Streptophyta > Magnoliopsida > Asterales > Asteraceae > Helianthus > Helianthus tuberosus. Next base: position 111,133,842 of record CM060357.1, read on the forward strand.
TCCTTGATTGGATTCCCGGTGTACTTTAAATGCATATATACAAGTTAATGAACGAGCTAATAACCAAGTTGACAATTATGTGGTTATGTGTTTATGTGTGATTCTAATGCTCGCTACCCAAATCCTTGTAGAATCTTTCGTATTTTCATATGTTAGATTCTCATAAGGATACCCAAAGTACTATCTTAAATCCTTAAGGGGCTTTTCTATGCAAATAGTCAGACCCTTGGATTCCAAAGTGCTATTTCAAAATGATTTGATTCAAAGTTAAATAGACCCTTTAGTGGTCTATTTAAAGAGATCGTACGTCGGTCTAGTTAAAGAGATCATGTGTTGATCTAGTTAAAAAGATCGTTCGTTAATCTAGTTAAAGAGATCCTTTGGTGGTCTAGTCAAGTCATTCTATGTTTGTTCGATTGATGTTTCCCCTACACATTATGAAATGAATTGTGCGGACTGTGCAAGGAATTACGTAATTATGGACGCATACATAATTTTGGAATTCAATGCACAGAAACCACAGTAAGTTTTGTCATGTGTTAAGACCTATAGTGATAAGAATAACGAAACGGGAATAATGTAAAAAGGGCATGGTGGATACGCCGCTGGTACTTCCTATATATAAGTGTTCCTTATTACATCACAAGTGTAGCGTTATTTAAGTTACTAGATGTGACACTTGTGCTCCGTAAACACACACAATGTAGGACACTATCTTTTATCAAAGAAACAATGTGTTTTGACCTCAAAAATTTGTTTATTTTGGTTTTACAATTTCACATTTTGATTCTAGTTCATTTTCAAGCTTTAAATCGCTTTCTAGAAAGTTAAATGTGAACCGATGCGTAAACGTAATCAGTTTAGTGCGGCAAACACTCCGGAATCGATCTGTTTTTTTCAAAATGTATGGCATATGTGTGTTCACTAAATGCTTTTATGTGTTTATTTCCGATTATGCAAACTCAATGTTTTATCCTTAAGTGATCTACCTATCTTCATAGTTAGATTCATATAGGATATTTGAAGCACAGTCTTATACCTTCCTATCTTCATAGTAAGGTTTTTAAGAAGTGCTTTACAAACTCAACAGTTGGTTGGTTTTTGTGTAGATTGTTGGTGATTTAGATAACGAAACTAGATAACGCAATAAGCACATGGTGGATACACCGCTGGTACTTCCTATATATATGTGTGCTTATTGTATTACCTTTCGTGGCGTTATCCCGAATCACCGTTAGGATTTAGGATTGTTTTGATTCAATGATTCAATGTGACAGAACCCGAATCCTTATAGCATCTATCTATCTTCATAGATTGATTCTTGTAGGATGTTTAAAGTACTGATATTGGAATCCTTTATTGGATTTATTGTGTGCTTTAATGCGTGTTAAGTTAGACAATGTTATGAGAACCCAGAATCCCTGTAGTATCTATCTATATTCATAGTTAGACGTATATGGGATGTTTAAAGTACTAATATTAGAATCCTTTATTGTATTTATTGTGTGCTTTAATGCGTGTTAGGTTAGACAATATGACAGAACCCGAATCCTTATAGCATCTATCTATCTTCATAGATTGATTCTTGTAGGATGTTTAAAGTACTGATATTGGAGTCCTTGATTGAATTCCATGTGTGCTTTAATGCATGTTCACAAGTTGGTACAAGTTGTTTGGTTTATGTGTTATGTGATAGTTGTGATTTAAATAACGAAACGGGTATAATAAAATAAGAACATGGTGGATACGCCCCTGGTACTTCCTATATATAAGTGTTCTTATTTTATTATTCTTGTAGCGTTATCTGGATCACTTTAGGATTTTGTGTACAATTGTTTCAATGTTTGATTTTCATAATCTTTGTAGAATCTCCCATATTTTTATATGTTAGATTCCTAGAAAGATATCTGAAGTGTTATTATAACTCATTGATTTGATTTATATAATACTTATATAAGTTTTGATTTATTTCAAAACAGTTATTATTAATCCTTGATTGGATTCCTAATAACACATTGTCAAGTTTTTACAATGGTTTAATCAAGATTTCAATATAAGGCATAAAATGACTTAGTAAATATCATATTGCCATATACAAACCTATTTTGTCACGAGTTTTCACAATTAAGATCAATACCAAATGTTTTGCCATTTATTTGGCTAATAAAACCTATGTATTCGCCGGCATTTTTATGCTGACTGTTTTCAGATATGTTTCAGGTTTTCGACTATTCAAGCATGCAACGCACAGAACTGCATACGGGCCTTAGACTTCTAAAAAGAACAATTACATGTATTCTTTGTTTGTAAAACAATGTTAATGATATTGAAACAATTTAGTCCCAGTAGTTGTGAGCAATTTGTAACGTGACTCCCCGATATTCCGCCGCGTGTTGTTATATTACGCGATTGGGGTGTTACAGATTGGTATCAGAGCACTGGTTATAGGGAATTAGGTTATTAGCATGCCTTGAACCTAGTCTATAACCTTCCTAGGACCCAAACGTAAGTAGACTTAGGAACTCTTTCCTAATCCTCATCCTTATTCGTGCCACAACTACTCTATGATATACGAATCATCTAACCTTAGATGATTTATCCCGAACCTTAGGCTTTATGCCTTGAGGTATTCTTCAAAATGTTTTCTCAAACCATTTTCATTAAAATATTTTCCAAAATGTTTTCTTAAATGTATTCCTCAAAATGTTTTCATTAAAATATTTTTCAAAATGTTTTCTCAAACGCTTTTGTCAAAATATTTCGCAAACATGTTTTATCTCAAACGATTTGTATCAAAAGATTTCTCAAATGTTTTTCTTCAAACATTTTTCATCGAAATCTTGGGTTTTAATAATGTGAACACATGCAATCTGGAAGGGTGGATGCCTGTACCCCGAGTTTTCTGTCTAAGGCTAGAGTGTTCGTACAAATCCGCATTTTCGGACCAGTCACTCTTACCTGGGAACTCTTAGGGTGAGTGTCCACTTATAGGATAAAGCATGTCTTCGTGAACCATTATAAAAACCTGTCCATCTTGACCCTACCGGATGATTTCTAAACAACCTTTGTAACCCTACTCATTCATGTTACCCTCGGTAATGTGTTTGCTCTTTTTGACAATCAAAGCATCCTTCTTTTCCCAATACCATTTCATCATATTACCTTCGGTGATATGTTTGATTCAATACAGTTGAAATGAATCTCATTTCATTTCACGACTCCACGAGATCCTATTTTATTTTCAAAATGCCACCTTTGTCTTTTAAAATTTCAAATTTTTACCATTTGGATGAGAATTTTCAAAATTTCAACACAAAGTTTCTTTATTTTAAAATTTTAATTTAAAAACATTTTTGTCTTAAAAGCAATAATTTTTTAACAGGTAAAGAATTTATGATACAAACCATTAACCCGGTTTGTATTCTCTCATCCAAAAATATTACAAAAAGTTTGTTTTCAAGACAAATCTTGTTTCAAAACAATAAGGTTACAAACCCATAACAAGTGAATGAATCTAACTTGATTGGTTTTCTCTATAGCTGAATTTTCAAAATGCCTCCTCGACGAGATGCACAACCTCAAACCAATGAAGAAGTCACAGCCCTTGTCGCTCAGCAAATGGCTGTAGTGCTTCCAGGCGTGGTAACCCAGATTCATCAGATATACAACAACAATGCCCAGTGTAATTTCAAGACCTTTAATTCAGCCAAACCATTAAAATTTTCTGGATCTGAAGGAGCAACCGCACTCTTACAATGGTTCGAAAGTATAGAAAGCACATTCCGCCATGTTCAGTGTCCCAATGAGCGAAAGGTAGATTTTTGCTTCGAGTGTATTTCAAAGGAGAGCACTCACTTGGTGGAATGGTATTATGAGGGACCGAGGTGCCGAGGTAGCAATGGAACTGACGTGGGAAGAATTTAAGGATCTTATGAAGGAATTCTGCCCACGAAGTGAAATAAGGGCACTGGAAAATGAGTTCTATTATTTAAAACAGGATAGTGGGGAAAACCGTGCCTACACTGGCCGATTTGAACAGTTAAGCCTACTTTGCCCCACTATGGTCACACCTTTGGATTGGGCCATTGAGAAATACATCGATGGTTTACCTGACCCTGTCCAAGACATCGTCACTGGCAGCCAACCTGCAACGCTTAGGGAGGCTAAGGAATTAGCTGCTATCTTGACTGATTCACAGGTTAGAAAAGGTAAGTTATCTCGACAAGGGGACAAGAAACGAGACACCGAATCTGTTACCGAGAATTCAAGAAGATCAAAGGCCGAATCTTCTAAAAGTTCTAAGAAGCGCAAGGCTTCAAAGAATTTTTCAATTCCTGCACCTTCTCCACTGAACTCAGTACCCTTTAAGGGATTTTATCGTGGGAAGCAACCTCGGTGCAATCATTGCAATTATCATCATGCATCAAATTCCCCTTGTCGCCAGTGTACACTTTGTGGTTTGTTTGGACATCTAGCTGTGACCTGTCGTATCCAGAATCAAGCAGCCCCTACTCAGACTCGCCCAAGAGCATGTTTCAATTGTGGTGACTTAAATCATTTCAAGCGAAACTGCCCTAAGCTTGCCAATGCTAATGGACGAGCATTCAACATCAATGAGGCTCAAGCTAATGATCAAGTGCTTATGATCATTTGAACCTCTAAATTTCCTGTTTATTTTCAAGATCAATGTACATATTTTAAACAATGCTTGTAATGACAATATAAATTTTAAGAAGTTTATCTTTATCTCTGTTATTCTATTTTCAATTTCAAATGTTAATGTGATTGCACAATGTGTAATTTCAAATTTCGTGATAATTTTGAGGACTCCGTTCTTTAGGAACTAAATCTTATAATTTAGTATAATATGATTGCACTCTGGTGCATTCGAAAAAATTTGGTAACACGGTCAATACAAGATAATACTGTTTTATGATCATAGCATTATACACATGATTTGTTTATCTAATATGTATAGCACATGATTGTAAATCCAATTTGCTTCATATGTTGATTTAGTGCATACTTAGTACATTATTTTAATTTATATTTCATGCAATGTATGTCCATTTAGTGCATACTTAGTACATTATTTTACATTACAATACATTTTATGTTATGTATGTCCATTTAGTGCATACCTAGTACATTGTTTTACATTACATTTCTATTGCACATGTTCTTGTAGCATATGGACACATTGTTTTACATTTCTACCTTGTATGTTCACTTAGCATACCTAGCGTATGACTTGAAAATAATTTTCCTCGATATGCTTACATTATGATGATAATGTATGATTAGTATATGTTGCATTCTACCTGTTTGGTTAATATGAAACATATATTTGTACTAGAATAAAATACATACTACTAAATTTGTCGTAGGCAAAATAAGTAGTGTTATCATTGCTAGTATGAACTACAATTCAATTTGACAGATGTTATGTTGTGACAATGTTTATTTGATTTAGTTGATAGTTCGACCTTATTATTTGTTTACCCTTGCTTAACAAGAGGAGCTATGTGGACCATGTGACGAAACAAGTAATTATGGGTGCACACTTAATTATGAGTTTCGACGCATGAGAATCATAGTAAGCCTTGTTAAGTATGGTGGCATAAAATCTAGAATGATTAAGGTAACGCTAGGAGTATGATGCGATAAGAACATGGTGGATACGCCAATGGTACTTCCTATATATAAGTGTTCTTATTGTGTTATTCTTCAGAACGTTGCTGAGATCATTTAGTGATTTTATGTTATCTTGGACCATTATGTGATTATGTGTTTGTATGTTATTTGAGTGGTTATTTCCAATAGATATAAGCAAGTACATTCGTTAACTCAAATCGAGCCGACGAGGAGTATATTATGGTGTTAAAGGTGACGACCTTGATGCCATAGGTATGTTGACCCGTCTCCTATGCATGAGATGCTCATGGTGCATTGGATGTACCTCGTAGGACGTTAGAAACCGTGTACATGTAGGGCTTGAATGTACACTACACCCCTTTGTTTGCTAGGAATTACACTAGGAGCTTAGTATAACATAGTGCCTTACTTAAATGATTTTTGAACACTAGTCGACTATCACAAGTTTCAAAGGAGTGAATACCTTGAGACGCTTTGAATACCCCAAATCATAATTTGAATTCCCTAAAATTTCCAAATGATGCTTCGCATCTTTGGGATCTAGCAATCTGCTTATCCATCAGTTGTTTCAATTCCACTCTACGGTCTCCTTCGAATAAATTTCGGGATGAAATTTCCTGAAGTAGGGGAGACTGTGACACTTGTGCTCCGTAAACACACACAATGTAGGACACTATCTTTTATCAAAGAAACAATGTGTTTTGACCTCAAAAATTTGTTTAGTTTGGTTTTACAATTTCACATTTTGATTCTAGTTCATTTTCAAGCTTTAAATCGCTTTCTGGAAAGTTAAACGCGAACCGATGCGTAAACGTAATCAGTTTAGTGTGGGAAACACTCCAGAATAGTGACATAGGCTTAACATACCTTAAATAACTTTTAGATAACTTAGAAATAAGTTTTGAAGGCTTTGGTGTGTCAAAAACAAGTTATTTCACACTCAGGGACTATTTGCGTCAAACTACAAAAGTCTGCTGATTCACATAGTATTGCACATTCCGGAACTTGATCATAAGTTAAATATGCCCTAAATATCCTTCACATGGCTTAGAAATAGGCTTTGAGGTGTTTGGTGCGCAAAAATAAACTTTCTTGATCAATAGGGACTAAAAGTGTCAAAAAGTGCATAAGTTTGCATTTTCGCGCATAACTTACGTTCTAAATACATCCGGACATCCAAAAATTTATGAAACCACTAAAATATTTTATTTTAGTGATTGGCATGAGAAAAATCCATTCGTCGCTTAATTTGGATCGTTTTTGCGTTCGTTGCGACTTTCGTTGTAATTAACCGAACAACGCAATCGTAGGGCCAAACGAACCGACATCCGAGATATTTTTGAGCATGTTTCATCTCCCTTATGTTTAGGCATCATTGTAGAGCCTTGAAAATGTCTTAACAGGCCTCAAACGCATCAAAAAGGGCCTTAGAAGCATGCAGGGACCATTTCTGTAATTTCTGAAACTTGTTTGCTGAAACAGAAGCTCAGGCGGCCCGCGTAAGATCCCCCTTTACTCTTACACGGCCCGCGTGAAAGTATCAGATCTGCAAAACTAATTTTCCAGCTGTTTATAGCCTGTTCCAGCTTGTTACAACACTTGCAAATGGTATTTCAGCATTCTAGGGGCCATTTCTAGGTGCCAATGGTATTATAAAACCATGGGTGCACATGTACGGTTGTGATCGAAGCTCGTTTTACGATGAACGGTCCTAATGGGCATGGCTTTCCTATATAAACCCCACACATTCATTGTTGCAACCCACATTTGATCAGATTTTTCCCTAAGTTGAAGGATAAAACCTTCATACCTGGGAATTAATAGATCAAAACTTCCATTCTTGGACCCGTTGTAAGTCCTCTTTTGTTCTTTTACGCGTTTTTAGCATGAAAGTCAAACTTTTTTTTGACTTTCTGCTTTGACCAGTTTATGGTCAACACGACCAGTTTATGGTCAACACAAAGTTCGTTTGAACTTCGTAACGTGAGCGTAATCACGATGGTTATAGTCCCTTGTGACTATACCTACTGATTACCACGTTTTCTAGGCATAGTGACGAGTCGTTTTTTCGGCCAAAATGAGTATTCTTGCGTATTTTGTAACCAAACTACTTTTAGGTATCAAAACCATTTGTTTTGATACCAAACCTGTTTTCAAACCTCGTTAAACATGTTTTAACATGTTTAGCTCGTCATTTTAGGTTTAGTGCTTATGTAGAGTCGTAAGTCAAGCGGTCTAAACAACCACTTAGACTTTCGAACACGACCCGTTTGGTCGGTCAATAGGATCCGACCAAACATATAATGTGACCATAGTTGTATAGGGAATAACCTTCCGAGGTTATACCTTATGGTCACTTCGTTTAGTTAGTTATATGATAGGTAGTTTATATGCCTTAGGAAAATGACCAAAATACCCTTTTGCACATAATTTCATTTTAAGCATATGTGACACATGTTTTGACATCTAAACTAATTATATAACATAATTAGATATGTTAAGGCATATAATACTTGTCATAGGACTAGTTAGGCGTCTCGAAAGCGCTTTTGCGTGAACGACGCGTTAAAGTGGAGTAAGCTACCTTAATGAGTCGTAATGGGTCGTAAGCACTTAGGATATGTTTCGTTTTAGAATATAGGCTTTGTTAAACCATATCACATGAGTTCCAACACTCATTTGGTTTACAAGACCTCATTCTACCCGATCTTCCGATTTGGGTATCGATTCCCTAATATAGTATTTGTTACCCTAGGAATCGCTTCAACTCTTGAACTCTTGGTCTTTTGAGCTTTGTTATACCCTTTGAACCGGGACTATACACAACCCCAGGCGAGTACATAGTTCCCCTCTTTTACTGTTTTCAAATGTTTTGGGGTGATTCATATGTGTAATCGATCTGTTTTTTTTTTCAAAATGTATGGCATATGTGTGTTCACTAAGTGCTTTTATGTGTTTATTTCTGATTATGCAAACTCAATGTTTTATCCTTAAGTGATCTACCTATCTTCGTAGTTAGATTCATATAGGATATTTGAAGCACAGTCTTAGATCTTCCTATCTTCATAGTAAGGTTTTTAAGAAGTGCTTTACAAACTCGACAGTTGGTTGGTTTTTGTGTAGATTGTTGGTGATTTAGATAACGAAACTAGATAATGCAATAAGCACATGGTGGATACGCCACTGGTACTTCCTATATATAAGTGTGCTTATTGTATTAACTTTCGTGGCGTTATCCCGAATCACCGTTAGGATTTAGGATTGTTTTGATTCAATGATTCAATGTGACAGAACCCAAATCCTTATAGCATCTATCTATCTTCAAAGATTGATTCTTGTAGGATGTTTAAAGTACTGATATTGAAATCCTTTATTGGATTTATTGTGTGCTTTAATGCGTGTTAAGTTAGACAATGTTATGAGAACCTAGAATCCCTGTAGTATCTATCTATATTCATAGTTGGACGTATATGGGATGTTTAAAGTACTAATATTAGAATTCTTTATTGGATTTATTGTGTGCTTTAATGCGTGTTAGGTTAGACAATATGACAGAACTTGAATCCTTATAGCATCTATCTATCTTCATAGATTGATTCTTGTAGGATGTTTAAAGTACTGATATTGGAGTCCTTGATTGAATTCCTTGTGTGCTTTAATGTGTGTTCACAAGTTGGTACAAGTTGTTTGGTTTATGTGTTATGTGATAGTTGTGATTTAAATAACGAAACGGGTATAATAAAATAAGAACATGGTGGATATGCCGCTGGTACTTCCTATATATAAGTGTTCTCATTTTATTATTCTTGTAGCGTTATCTGGATCACTTTAGGATTTTGTGTACAATTGTTTCAATGTTTGATTTTCATAATCTTTGTAGAATCTCCCATATTTTTATATGTTAGATTCCTAGAAAGATATCTGAAGTGTTATCATAACTCATTGATTTGATTTATATAATACTTATATAAGTTTTGATTTATTTCAAAACAGTTATTATTAATCCTTGATTGGATTCCTAATAACACATTGTCAAGTTTTTACAATGGTTTAATCAAGATTTCAATATAAGGCATAAAATGACTTAGTAAATATCATATTGCCATATACAAACCTATTTTGTCACGAGTTTTCACAACTAAGATCAATACCAAATGTTTTGCCATTTATTTGGCTAATAAAACCTATGTATTCGCCGGCATTTTTATGTTGACTGTTTTCACATATGTTTCAGGTTTTCGACTATTCAAGCATGCAACGCATAGGACTGCATACGGGCCTTAGACTTCTAAAAAGAACAATTACATGTATTCTTTGTTTGTAAAACAATGTTAATGATATTGAAACAATTTAGTACCAGTAGTTGTGAGCAATTTGTAACGTGACTCCCTGATATTTCCACCGAATGTTGTTACATTACGCGATTGGGGTGTTACACTAGAAGTCCTGGACCTTGATCAATGTTGTTTTGTCTTACACTCTCCGACTCCAATTTCGAACACACACAAGTTTCCTATAATAGTCTTCATAGGAAACATTCTCCCATCAGTAGTTCGAAACTCCGAAGTTCACACACTCTTCATATTTGTTGCAACAAGAACATCACTTTGACATTAACATGGCGCTCTTGAGTTTCGGTATAATCATACATCTATTATTTGGAGTTAAGTTTAAATCTTTGGATCTGAACTCATCCTTATAAACAGCAGACAAGTACAATTAACAAATTCGTTGGAAATCCAAACGTGGCCCAGAGTTTTACTTAGGGAACGGAGGATTCATTCGAAAGCAAAACAATCACATCTTTTTTCACAAGTTTCCTCTAAAATTAAATTTCGGGACGAAATTTCCTAAAGTAGGGGAGAATGCGACAGTTGTGCCATTACAACCATCATACAAATACGAATCCAATGAAATCTTTTGTTTCATTCTTGGGATTTCTACAAGTACATATGACAAGTACACATATCAAATTTCGTATGATTCCGAACTCTCGAGAAGCTTTTCTGGAAATTATACGCAAACTGTTACGTAAATGTAATCCGTTTAATACAACATACACACCAGAATAGTGACATAAGCTTAACATACCTTAAATAACCTTTACATAACTTAGAAATAAGTTTTGAGGGGTTCGGTATGCGAAAATACGCGTATTTGATCACAGGGGCTAAAAGCGTCAAAACTACGAAAGTTTGCATATACGTGCATATCTCGCATTTTGACCGTATCCGGACATCCAAAAATTTTTGTAATCACTAAAATATTGTATTTTAGTGATAGGAATGCAAAAATACCATTCGTCGAGCAATTTGCGTCGTTTTCGCGTTCGTTACGATTCCGTCGTAATTAACCAAAAAATGCAACCATACAGCCAAACGAACCGATATCTGTGACATTTTTTAGCATAATTCAAGTTAAATATACTTTAGCTTCATCATTGAGCTTGAAAATGGGTTTAATGGGTGTCAGAAGTGCCGAAACGCGACAAAACTAGCTCAGGGACTGAAACTGACAATACAGCAAACTTGCTGCCCAGCTAGCTGCATACAGACCGTATGCCAAGACCATATACGGTCCGTAAGGACTCTCCAGCACATCAGAATCCAGAATTTTCAAATCAGCTTGCTGCACTTGATTTTAATCTTGGTTTTTGAATCTTGTGGGCTGGTTTATGTGTTCTCCAAGCCCCCATAATCAGTGCCTAACAAGTGTGTGGTCATGATTATGCTTTGATCAACTCAATTACACTTAGCGATCATCCAATGATTCAAGAATTCCTATAAATAGCAAGTGATTTCAACATTTCAACTTGCTCATTCCTTCTTTCTTTCACTTTTGCTCTGATTGAGGCTACCACACTTACTTGGAGGCTTCATACTTGAGCATCCTTAGTCATTTTTCCAAGCTTAGGACACTTGTAAATGTTCTTTCATGCTTTGTTATTTATTTCAAGCAAGAAAGTCATACAGTGTTTGACTTTTAGCTTTGACCATGATTTGGTCAAGACAAAGTTCATTTGAACTTTGCAACGTGAGTGTAATCACGATGGTTATAGTCCCTTGCGACTATACCTACTGATTACAACGTTGACTTATCGAAGTGACGAGTCAAAGTTTCGGTCAAAATGTACGTTTATGTTAAACATGTTTTAACATGTTTAACTCATCACTTTTTGTTTAGTGCTTATTTAGGGTCGTAAGTCAAGCGGTCTCGACAACCGCTTAGACTTTCGAACCCGATCCGTTTGGTCAATCATTAGGATCCGACCAAACATATTTTGTGACCATAGTTGTATAGGGAATAACCTTCCGAGGTTATACCTTATGGTCACTTTGTTTGATTAATTGTATGATAGGTAGTTTATATGCCTTAGGAAAATGAGTAAAATGCCCCTTTTTGTGCATACTTTAAATTTAAGTATATGTAACCAAGTTTTTGACACTTAAACTGATTATGCAACATTATTAAACATATTTAGGCATATAAGACTATCATAGGACTAGTTAGACCCTCCGAACGCGCTTTTGCGCAAATGACGCGTTAAAGTAGCGTAAGCTACCTTAACGGGTCATAACGGGTTATAAGCACTTAGGATAGGTTCCAAATCAGAATGTAGGCTTTGTTAAACCATATCATATGAGTTCCAACACTCATTTGGTTTACAAGACCTCATTCTACCCGATCTTCCGATTTAGGTCCTGATTATTAACATAGTGATTCACTACTAGGTGCCACTTGATTCCTTGATTTCCTGAGCTTTGTTAGGTCACTTAATCAAGGATACTTGTAATCTCAAGTGAGTACATAGTCCCCTCTTTTATGTTTTCAAATGTTTTGGGGTGATTCATATGTGCCTATTCTCTATTTTCGTGATTTCAAACTATATGTTTACACATGCTTAGTACTTATCTTGTGACAAACTTAAACTGATATCTATGGCTTAAATACTGATTTTTCAAAGTTTGCAAGACTATTTGTTTGTTCGTATTGTTACTTATACATTCATTTACTATGACGAAGTCGATTGGTAGTACGCTATAGCGCTATAGGTTGACACCCCATTCCTGTTGTATGGAATGTCAGAAACCAAAGTTTAAACCAAATAGATTTTGCCTTTGTAGTAAATCTATAGTCACCAAAGTGTAGTTTGATACACTAAGGTTTGAACGTATTGCCAAATCACGACCTATGGTATATTTCGGCATACCACTAAGGCATATTTCGATACGCTGCCAACGTGATATTATATTAACCAATGTATAGACTGCAAATGTTTTCCAATTGAGCCATTAAAACTTATGTTATTTCCAAAACCAAAGCATAGTTTGATATGCTATTGTTTACCAAAGTATAGTTTGATATACTGCCAAATCACGATTAAGGTAAATTTCGATATACTACTAAAGCATATTTTGATATGCTACCAACGTGATACTGTTTTACTAAAGTATAGTTTGATATACTACTAAATCACAATTTAAGTATATTTTGATAAACTTCCAAAGTATAGTTGATATGCTCCCAATGTGATATTGTCTACCAAAGCATAGTTTGATATGCTATTTACAAAACCAAAGTATAGTTTGATATACTACCGACTTTGTTATTTCAGAAACTAAAGTATATTTTGATATACTATCAAAGCATAGTTGATATGCTATTTTCAAACCAAAGCATAGTTTGATATGCTACTTTCAAATCCAAAGTATATTTTAATATACTACCGATGTTTTCATTCTTAAACCAAAGTATATTTTGATATACTATCTATTTAACTATCTCAAAACTAAAGTATATTTTGATATACTACTTATCCGATTGTCTCAAAACCAAAGTATATTTTTGTATATACCACAAACCTTTTATCAAAACAATGCGTTTTTGAAACAAAACTTTTTAAAAGGATTCATGGCTATTTTCGTAAACATAAAATCTTTTTCTTATGTTAACCAAAGCCATGAATCCAATTCATAGAACCTATGTTACTCACAGGCATTTTTATGCTGACCTTTTATTTTCACATATGTTTCAGGTGCTAGTATGTGATTATTTTGATGCATGCTACACATAGGATGGACTCGTGCCTTAGCGACTTTAAAACTTGAAAGATAATCATTTGTATTTATCTGGTTTGTATTAAAACAATGAGTTCATTAAAGGAATACAACAAAACTTCAATCACCATGTGTTGTGAAACAATGATTCTGTTACGACACTCCCCGATGTTTCCGCTGCGGTTTGTTGTAGTACACGGTCGGTGTAACACCTGTGCCTTCACGGCCATCAAACAAATACCAAAGCAATGAAATATTGTATTTCATACTTGGTATTTGTAAAAATATGTGTATCATTTGCACATATCAATTCTTGTTCAATTTCAAACTCTAAATCACTTTCTGGAAGGTTATACGCGCACCGATGCGTAAATATAACCAGTTTAATGCAACAAACACTCCGGAATAGTGACATTGGCTTAACATACCTTAAATAACCTTTACATAACTTAGAAATAAGTTTTGAAGGCTTTGGTATGGCAAAATCAAGTTAAATCGCTTACAGGGACTAAAGTTGACAAACTGCGAAAGTATGCCAATTTGAACTGTAACAGACATTCCGGAACATGACCATAAGTTAAACACACCTTAAATATCCTTTATATAGCTTAGAAATAGGCTTTGAGGGGTTCGGTGTGCTAAAATAAACTTTTGGGTCATTCAGGGACTAAAAGTGTCAAAAAGTGCACAAGTTTGCATTTTCGCGCATAACTTACGTTCTGGATATATCCGGACACCCAAAAATTTATGTAAGCATGACTACATTATATTTAAGTGTTCGCCTTAAGAAAAATCCATTCGTTTCGTCATTTGGATCGTTTTTCGCGCTTATGCGCATTCCGTCGTAATTAAGCGAACATCGCGTTCGTACGGCCAAACGAACCGACATCCGAGATATTTTTGAACATGTTTTAAGTTCCCTATACTTTAACTTCATTTAAGAGCTTTGAAATGGGGTTAACGGGCCTTAAACGTGTCAAAAATGGCCTAAATACAGTTCAGGGACCAAAACTGTAAATCTGCCAAAGTACACCCATACGATGCGTATGGTATATATACCATACGATGCGTATGGGGTCTCCAGACCAGGTGCATTGTATTAACAGCCTGTTTGCAGCTGTTTTGCACTCCTAATCTCTCTTCCACATGTTGATACCTTATGGTGGGTGGCCAATTAACCTACCATAAGCTTCCGACACTTCTACGGGTGAGATCAAGGCACGTTTCCCGATAAACGATCCTAACGGTGGTGCATTTACTATAAATACCCATCCATACTCAACACAAAAACCCACTAGAATCTGATTGAGGAGCTCTAAGTTGAAGCCTTCGCTTCATACCTGAGCTATTCGATCACGATTAGCATTCGGGGACCCTTCGTAAGTATTCTTTCGTTCTTTTCCTTATTTTACTGCTTTTCGAGTCAGAAAGTCAAACTTTGTTTGACTTTCAGCGTTGACCAGTAATGGTCAATGCGAAGTTCGTTTGAACTTCGCAACGTGATTGTAATCACGATGGTCATAGTCCTTTGGGACTATGCCTACTGATTACCACGTTGTCTAGGGTCGTAGGGTAAGCGATCTAATAAATCGCTTATACCTCGAACCCGACCCAGTTTGGTCGATCATTAGGATCCGACCAAATACATTAGGTGACCATAGTGTAGGGAATAACCTTCCGAGGTTATACCTTATGGTCACGACGTTTAAGTAGTTGTATGATAGGTAGTTTATATGCCTTAGGTAAATTACCAGAATACCCTTTTCATACATAATTGGTAATTAAGCATATGTAACCTAAACTTTTGTCACGTAACTGATTTTGTAACATGTTTAGGCATATAATACTTGTCATAGGACTAGTTAGGCGGTCCGAACGCGTTTCACGCGCACGACGCGTTAAAGTAGCATAAGCTTCCTAAACGGGTCGTAATGGGTCGTAAACAATTATGTTAAGTTTCATTTAGCATGTAGGCTTTGTTAAACCATATCACGTGAGTTCCGACACTCATTTGGTTTACAAACCCTAATGCTACCCAGTCTTCCGAGATAGGTCCGGTTTATTAACATAGTTACCTATATTAGGTGCCGTTTGATTCCGAGATCTCTTTCATTGCTTGGTGATTATCTTTAGAGATCTGAGCAATCTCAAGTGAGTACATAGAACCCCCTCTTTTAAATGTTTTCAAGGTGTTTATGTGAGTACATAGACCCCTCTTTTACTGTTTTCCAAACTGTTTTGGGGTGGAACACATGTGCCTACTTGTTACTTTCGTGCTTTCCTGTTTTCACATCATATACTGGTTATGTTCATTAGTACACTATTAGTACATTGATTTACATGACTTTTCTGCTTTGTATGTTAACTTAGCATACTTAGTACATCATTTTACATTGCATTTCTGTTGCATATGTTTACTCAGCATATGGACACATTGTTTTACATTGCATCTCTGTTGCATATGTTTACTCAGCATATGGACACATTGTTTTACATTGCATCTCTGTTGCATATGTTTACTCAGCATATGGACACATTGTTTTACATTGCATTTCTGTTGCATATGTTTACTCAGCATATGGACACATTGTTTGACATTGCATCTCTGTTGCATATGTTTACTCAGCATATGGACACATTGTTTTACATTGCATTTCTGTTGCATATGTTTACTCAGCATATGGACACATTGTTTTACATTGCATCTCTGTTGCATATGTTCCAGTAACATATGGACACATTGTTTTACAGCTCTACCTTGTATGTTTACTCTAGCATACTAGGTACATTATCTTCATCACATGCTTACATTTTGGTATGACATTTGGTTTGTTTAACGGGTCTATATATAACATTCATTAACATTTGCTACGCCGCTCGGGAGTAAGTAGTGGTACCATAGGACTTGACAAATCCCATTCCTGACATCCCGGGTTTGTTTGGATGTAAGGAATGACTGAATCCGAATACAATTCTTTTGATAACCTTGACTGAAAGGGTTATCCGACTGTCTCAAGGCTTGAATGTTTGCGTTTAACATACTGCAAAAGTGTTCATATTCAGTATAGCATGCATATATCTTACAAAACATAACTTTGATTTAAACCAGTTTTACTTCAATACTTTGTTTTGTTCATTTTTACTTATGGTTTAAGTAGTCTAAATTTTACTTACCATACATATCATTTTGGTTATACATTACTTGACTACTTTTGGGCTATCAACATTTGACATGGTTTATACAAGGACTTTTGACTATTGGTTTAAACATAGACATTTGACATGGATATTTGACATAGACATTTGACTTGGATATTTGACATAGACATTTTGACATGATTTACATCTTGACATGAACATTTTACATTGTTTGGTTTGGTTTGATTAAGTGATTAAGTAACGATGCGTGTGTAATATGATACAAGCATGGTGGATACGCCGCTGGTACTTCCTATATATAAATGTTTGTATGGTATTACATAGCGTAGCGTTATTTGAATCATTTCAGTTTGATACATATAACATTTTATACAAATAACATACTTTTCACAAGACATTGTTTTACAAAACAACTTATCTTTTACAAACTCATTTAACTTGGTTATTCATTTAACCATACATTATTCACTTATTTATACATATCATCTGAACTCGTTGTTTTTCAAGTAATTTACAAAACAAAGCAAATAACAAGGTTCATGACTAAACATTTTCTCAAACATAAGTCATGACACCTATTTTCACAAAACCTATGTATCTCACCGGCATTTTTATGCTGACGTACCATATTTTCACATGTGTTTTTCAGGAGCTGTTGCATAAGATGATCAAGATATACATAGACAGACTTGGGCTTTAGTGACAATAAAAGATGCAAGACTAGTTAATTATGTTGTATTTCTTTGTTTGTTAAGACATTGTAACACTTTTAATCAATAAAACGAAACTTCAATTGCCATGGATTTGAAACATTAATTCTGTTACAACACGCCCCGATGTTTCCGCCGCGATTTGTTGTTCTACGCGGTCGGGGTGTGACAGAAAAGATGGTATCAGAGCCAATGGTTATAGGGAATTAGGTTATTAGTAATGCTTTGACCTAGACTATAACCTTTCTAGGACCCTAACGCGAGTTTACTTGCGTTTAGTCATAAAACAATACTGTCACCTATCCTTAGGCGACGACCACAACAAGAACATAAATTTCAAAACCGCTTTGAAAACTAATCATCTGTTCTAGGATGATTGATTACTAGGTTTTGAACCCTCTATTGTAAGGTTTTGAACTCTCTGTTATATGGTTTTGAATCCCTTTGAGTTTTCAAAATCTCGTCAAGGTTTTGGGTTTTAAATAATGTGAACACGTGCAAACTGGAAAGGTGAATGCCTGTATTCTGGGTTTTCTGTCTAGGCAAGCACTTCGTATACATCTCATCAGACGCGAGACCAGTTGTGCTTACCTGGGAATTCTCGGGATGAGTGTTCACTTATAGGCGAGCATGTCTTCAGTGATACATTAATAAGACCTGTTTACCTTGATTAGTCACCGTCTCATTTGTTTGCCTTAGGTAACAAACAAATGATCGCAATTTTCATGCGTTATCATTCTGTTTTGATTGTCCAATAACCTTTCACCTGTTTCTCCCTATGCCTTTCTTTTCCTTCAAGAATGTCTCTTCATCACGATGACGCCCAGTTATCCAAGCAGACTGCCAAATTTACCCAACGAATAGGCGAAGTAGTCCTGAAGACTGTGGAATTAGCTACTGCCATGTATCGTCTCCTGGATGAAGCCACTCAAGAGCCACTGAAGGAAGTAGAAGTCAAGACTGCACCAAAGTCAAGGAAGCGTAAGGCTTCAAGGAAACCCGCTACGGTTACACCTAATCAAGCGGGACCTAGCCATGTGGCAAGACCACCAGCTAGGAAGCCGTACTTTGGAACTTCACCTTTGTGCAACCAATGTAGCCTTCATCATCATACTAATGTGAAGTGCCGCAATTGCCAAAATTGTGGACTTATAGGTCATACGGCAAGGGTGTGCCCAACTACAGCTGTACCAAATCAAACAAGACCCATCCGGGTGACAGCACCACCAGCCAAGAAACCAATCGGGGAATCAAAGACCATGGATGAACGATCGCCTAAGAAGTCAAAGAAGCGAAAGGCTCCTCAAAACTTCGCCGTGGTCGCTCACAATGGTCGAGCCGTTCCCAACCAACCAGCTCAGCCACCTGCAAAGAAAGCATATGCCGGTACTGCACCTTATTGTGCACGCTGCAACGGTCATCACGCGTTACAACAAGTCTGCTGGCAATGCACGACGTGTGGTAAACTTGGGCATTTGGCCAAAGTTTGTCGTTTGGGACAAAATCAGGCTGCTCAGGTTCAAGCTCCGGTTCAAGGGAACGCTGCGAAATTCCCACTGGGTTCATGTTTCAACTGCGGAGAGATTGGTCACTTCCGCCACAACTGCCCAAAGCTTGCTAATGCAAATCCAACCCTTGGATGAGCATTCGGCTGAACAAAGGATATTGCTGTCTTATGCCTTTGTTTCTTTTGTTCTCGTGTTTTGTGAAACAATATGTCTTGTTCATAAATAAAAGTTGTTGTTCACAATTCTGATATACAAGTATAATTACATGTGTGTATGACTTTTCCTATGATACCTACATCAAGGAACTATATTCCTTACAAACTACTTTTGTGATTCTCTCTTTCAAATGATCGCTCATGTTTCCCTCGAACATTCTAAGTACTCGTTTCATTCTAAGAAACAAAGTACAGAAGATAAAGTGACATTATGAGTGATCATGCTTCTGCACATCAGTGCCTTTGAATCCTTGGTTAGATAACTAAGGGAGTTTTCAAATCTCTTACCCATTACGTTTTAATTTTTCAACATACACAGTACAAGTATTTCAAAACAATCTTCATGATCTCAAAATATTTCATATAGTTTGAAAACAATTTTTTTTTTCTAGATACATTGTCTATGTTATTTCAAAAACATTGGCCATGTTATCAAAACCAACCTTTTTAATTTCAAAAATATTTCATATAGTCTGAAGACAATATTAACACAGTACATTTTCTCATCAAGTGCATGATTTCGAAAAGCATCATTCATGTTTTCCAAAAACCTTATACATAATTTCAAAAATTCATTCCGCATGATTTTAAAACATTTTTATAAATATACCTACCTAGTACATCTACTTTATGATATCAAAAGTATTATATATGAGGTTTCAAAAACACTAAACATATTTTTCTTAAAAGAACCCCATGCACAGTTTTCAAAAATATCTTTCTCATACATTTACTTAACTTTCAAATTCTGCTTCATATGTCGCCTTGACATATCTAGCATCTCAACCTCATAAGCATTTTACTTCATGTTTGGACTTAAGCACACCCCGTGCAAGAATTCAAAGCATCTTCAACTTCTACAATCCATATGGGATCTTTTTATCTCCATAATTAGACCCTTGTGGATGATCATGATTCAAATCAGAGTCCTTAATTGGATTCTTTATGTACCTTAATTCGAACATTTCGAGTTCTAGTAATCGAAATCGGATTTTCTTTTTGAATCTTTCTATCTTTATAGTTGGATTCTCGAAAATGTTTAAAGTACCAAATGAAATCCACAAGATGGATTCCTAGTGTGCTTTAAATACATGTACTCTGTTAGCAGAACAAACTTTTAGTTAGCAATTTTGTGGTTATGTGACTATGTGTTTATTCATCTTATGTTTTCTTTCATGCATTTTTGTGTTTTTAATACTCTGGATATTCGTTATCCAAATCCTCGCAGGATCTTTCATATCTTCATATGAGAGATTCGTAGCAGGATATTCAAAGGTACTACCTTAAATCCTTAATGGGCTTCTATGTAATAGTTAAGACCCTTGGATTTATATAGTACCACTCCAGACCCTTTTTAGTGGTCTAGTCTAAAGGATTGATTCACAATTTGGTTAAAGAATGACATCTAGTGATGTAGCTGGACAGACTCCTTGATAGTCTATTTAGATCATTTATTGATCTAGTCTACGGGACTCTATGGCGGTCTAGTCACACTCATCACAGGATTGCTCATTTGGTTTTACCCTACGCATTATAAAATAGACTGTGTGAACTGTGCAAGGAATTTTCTAATTATGGAGGCCTACATAATTATGAAATTTAGTGCATAGAAACCCAGTAAGGTTTATTATGTGTAAGAACCGATAGTGACAACAATAACAAAATGAGAACGATGTAATGGAGGTACGGTGGACGCACCAATGACGCTTCATATACTTGTATATAAGTGTCCCTCTTACATTGCAAGCATAATGTTATTTAAGTTACTAGAAGTTCAGAACCCTAACCAATGTTGTTCGATCTTTTCAACTTCATGCTTTCAAGCTCTCACAAGTTTCCTCTAAATAAATTTCGGGACGAAATTTCCTAAAGTAGGGGAGACTGTAACACCTGTGCCTTCACGGCCATCAAACAAATACCAAAGCAATGAAATATTGTATTTCATACTTGGTATTTGTAAAAATATGTGTATCATTTGCACATATCAATTCTTGTTCAATTTCAAACTCTAAATCACTTTCTGGAAGGTTATACGCGCACCGATGCGTAAATATAACCAGTTTAATGCAACAAACACTCCGGAATAGTGACATTGGCTTAACATACCTTAAATAACCTTTACATAACTTAGAAATAAGTTTTGAAGGCTTTGGTATGGCAAAATCAAGTTAAATCGCTTACAGGGACTAAAGTTGACAAACTGCGAAAGTATGCCAATTTGAACTGTAACAGACATTCCGGAACATGACCATAAGTTAAACACACCTTAAATATCCTTTATATAGCTTAGAAATAGGCTTTGAGGGGTTCGGTGTGCTAAAATAAACTTTTGGGTCATTCAGGGACTAAAAGTGTCAAAAAGTGCACAAGTTTGCATTTTCGCGCATAACTTACGTTCTGGATATATCCGGACACCCAAAAATTTATGTAAGCATGACTACATTATATTTAAGTGTTCGCCTTAAGAAAAATCCATTCGTTTCGTCATTTGGATCGTTTTTCGCGCTTATGCGCATTCCGTCGTAATTAAGCGAACATCGCGTTCGTACGGCCAAACGAACCGACATCCGAGATATTTTTGAACATGTTTTAAGTTCCCTATACTTTAACTTCATTTAAGAGCTTTGAAATGGGGTTAACGGGCCTTAAACGTGTCAAAAATGGCCTAAATACAGTTCAGGGACCAAAACTGTAAATCTGCCAAAGTACACCCATACGATGCGTATGGTATATATACCATACGATGCGTATGGGGTCTCCAGACCAGGTGCATTGTATTAACAGCCTGTTTGCAGCTGTTTTGCACTCCTAATCTCTCTTCCACATGTTGATACCTTATGGTGGGTGGCCAATTAACCTACCATAAGCTTCCGACACTTCTACGGGTGAGATCAAGGCACGTTTCCCGATAAACGATCCTAACGGTGGTGCATTTACTATAAATACCCATCCATACTCAACACAAAAACCCACTAGAATCTGATTGAGGAGCTCTAAGTTGAAGCCTTCGCTTCATACCTGAGCTATTCGATCACGATTAGCATTCGGGGACCCTTCGTAAGTATTCTTTCGTTCTTTTCCTTATTTTACTGCTTTTCGAGTCAGAAAGTCAAACTTTGTTTGACTTTCAGCGTTGACCAGTAATGGTCAATGCGAAGTTCGTTTGAACTTCGCAACGTGATTGTAATCACGATGGTCATAGTCCTT
This sequence comes from Helianthus tuberosus, assembly GCA_030545235.1. NCBI lineage: Eukaryota > Viridiplantae > Streptophyta > Magnoliopsida > Asterales > Asteraceae > Helianthus > Helianthus tuberosus. Next base: position 111,156,353 of record CM060357.1, read on the forward strand.
TGGGACTATGCCTACTGATTACCACGTTGTCTAGGGTCGTAGGGTAAGCGATCTAATAAATCGCTTATACCTCGAACCCGACCCAGTTTGGTCGATCATTAGGATCCGACCAAATACATTAGGTGACCATAGTGTAGGGAATAACCTTCCGAGGTTATACCTTATGGTCACGACGTTTAAGTAGTTGTATGATAGGTAGTTTATATGCCTTAGGTAAATTACCAGAATACCCTTTTCATACATAATTGGTAATTAAGCATATGTAACCTAAACTTTTGTCACGTAACTGATTTTGTAACATGTTTAGGCATATAATACTTGTCATAGGACTAGTTAGGCGGTCCGAACGCGTTTCACGCGCACGACGCGTTAAAGTAGCATAAGCTTCCTAAACGGGTCGTAATGGGTCGTAAACAATTATGTTAAGTTTCATTTAGCATGTAGGCTTTGTTAAACCATATCACGTGAGTTCCGACACTCATTTGGTTTACAAACCCTAATGCTACCCAGTCTTCCGAGATAGGTCCGGTTTATTAACATAGTTACCTATATTAGGTGCCGTTTGATTCCGAGATCTCTTTCATTGCTTGGTGATTATCTTTAGACATCTGAGCAATCTCAAGTGAGTACATAGAACCCCCTCTTTTAAATGTTTTCAAGGTGTTTATGTGAGTACATAGACCCCTCTTTTACTGTTTTCCAAACTGTTTTGGGGTGGAACACATGTGCCTACTTGTTACTTTCGTGCTTTCCTGTTTTCACATCATATACTGGTTATGTTCATTAGTACACTATTAGTACATTGATTTACATGACTTTTCTGCTTTGTATGTTAACTTAGCATACTTAGTACATCATTTTACATTGCATTTCTGTTGCATATGTTTACTCAGCATATGGACACATTGTTTTACATTGCATCTCTGTTGCATATGTTTACTCAGCATATGGACACATTGTTTTACATTGCATCTCTGTTGCATATGTTTACTCAGCATATGGACACATTGTTTTACATTGCATTTCTGTTGCATATGTTTACTCAGCATATGGACACATTGTTTGACATTGCATCTCTGTTGCATATGTTTACTCAGCATATGGACACATTGTTTTACATTGCATTTCTGTTGCATATGTTTACTCAGCATATGGACACATTGTTTTACATTGCATCTCTGTTGCATATGTTCCAGTAACATATGGACACATTGTTTTACAGCTCTACCTTGTATGTTTACTCTAGCATACTAGGTACATTATCTTCATCACATGCTTACATTTTGGTATGACATTTGGTTTGTTTAACGGGTCTATATATAACATTCATTAACATTTGCTACGCCGCTCGGGAGTAAGTAGTGGTACCATAGGACTTGACAAATCCCATTCCTGACATCCCGGGTTTGTTTGGATGTAAGGAATGACTGAATCCGAATACAATTCTTTTGATAACCTTGACTGAAAGGGTTATCCGACTGTCTCAAGGCTTGAATGTTTGCGTTTAACATACTGCAAAAGTGTTCATATTCAGTATAGCATGCATATATCTTACAAAACATAACTTTGATTTAAACCAGTTTTACTTCAATACTTTGTTTTGTTCATTTTTACTTATGGTTTAAGTAGTCTAAATTTTACTTACCATACATATCATTTTGGTTATACATTACTTGACTACTTTTGGGCTATCAACATTTGACATGGTTTATACAAGGACTTTTGACTATTGGTTTAAACATAGACATTTGACATGGATATTTGACATAGACATTTGACTTGGATATTTGACATAGACATTTTGACATGATTTACATCTTGACATGAACATTTTACATTGTTTGGTTTGGTTTGATTAAGTGATTAAGTAACGATGCGTGTGTAATATGATACAAGCATGGTGGATACGCCGCTGGTACTTCCTATATATAAATGTTTGTATGGTATTACATAGCGTAGCGTTATTTGAATCATTTCAGTTTGATACATATAACATTTTATACAAATAACATACTTTTCACAAGACATTGTTTTACAAAACAACTTATCTTTTACAAACTCATTTAACTTGGTTATTCATTTAACCATACATTATTCACTTATTTATACATATCATCTGAACTCGTTGTTTTTCAAGTAATTTACAAAACAAAGCAAATAACAAGGTTCATGACTAAACATTTTCTCAAACATAAGTCATGACACCTATTTTCACAAAACCTATGTATCTCACCGGCATTTTTATGCTGACGTACCATATTTTCACATGTGTTTTTCAGGAGCTGTTGCATAAGATGATCAAGATATACATAGACAGACTTGGGCTTTAGTGACAATAAAAGATGCAAGACTAGTTAATTATGTTGTATTTCTTTGTTTGTTAAGACATTGTAACACTTTTAATCAATAAAACGAAACTTCAATTGCCATGGATTTGAAACATTAATTCTGTTACAACACGCCCCGATGTTTCCGCCGCGATTTGTTGTTCTACGCGGTCGGGGTGTGACAGTCGGGGTGTGTCAGATTTGAATATTATCAGGACTTGGTTGGATTTGGTTCCTGTAGCATCCTTAACCAGAACGATTCGGAACGAGTGGTATCTGGATTCTAAATCATTCGTACTTGATTGAATTTAGTTCTTTTAGTTATCCTAGTCTGCAGGATTTAGAATGAGTGGTTTGTGGATGCAAATAGCAACCGAACTAAAAGTGATTCGAATATCATTCATATTAGGTTGGATTTTGATTCTGTAGCATCCCTAACAAGAACGATTTAGAACGGGAGGTATCCAGATTAGGAATCAAGCATACTCATTGAATTCGGATCATGTAGCTTCCCTAGCAAAAAGGATTTAGAATAAGTGGTTTTTTCCCGATCAAATAGAAACCGAACTAAGAGTGATTTGAATATCATCATGTCTTGGTTGGATTCAGTTCCTATAGCATCGCAAACTAGAAGGATTCAGAACGGGTGGTATCTAGATCCTAAATCATCCGTACTTGATTCAATTCGGATCCTTTAGCTATCCTAGTTTGAAGGATTCAGAATAAGTGGTTTTTGGCTGCAATAGCGACCGAACTAAGAGTGACTCGAATATCATTCATACTTGGTTGGCTTTTGATTTTGTAGCATCCCTAATAACAACGATTCAGAACGGGAGGTATCCGGATTCTGAATCAAACCGAACTAAGAATGATTTGAATATTATCATGACTTGGTTGGATTCGGTTCCTATAGCATCCCTAACCAGAAGGATTCAGAACGGGTGGTATCTGGATCCTAAATCATCTGTACTTGATTGAATTCGGATCCTTTAGCTATCATAGTCCGCATGATTTAAAATGAGTGGTTTCTGGATGCCATAGCAACCGAACTAAGAGTGATTCGAATATCATTCATATTTGGTTGGATTTTGATTCTGTAGCATCCCTAACAAGGACGATTCAGATCGGTAGGTTCCAGGTTCTATATCACTCATACTCGTTGAATTCGGGTAATGTAGCTTCCCCAGCAAAAAACGATTTAGAATGGTGGTTTTTTTTTTTGGGTAAAGGGTTACCCCGGTGATTCTATATATCAACAAAACCAAAACAAAACAAGTAGTATGGAGAGTCCATACTAGTTCAAACATGGGGCATAACCCATGAAAGTAAACCAAATAACACACGACACCCAAATAAAACAACTAGACTACTGATCTAGACAGGATCCAACAAAAACACTATAAAAAATCAGCCGCCATCAAACAATCGAGTATCACAGATCTCCCATGCACGAAGCAGCTCCCTCACCTTCATAGTGTCCTTAAACTTCACTCCCATAAGTTTATAACGAACCGTATGAAGAATTGTATCACATAAAACATCTGGAGGTCTTGTCTGGTTCTTGAAAAGTCTTGCATTTCTCTCTTGCCAGATAAAATAAGTAGTAGCTGCAAGGACCAACCTACTAACATAGTTGGAAGCCGATTTAGACTGAGACCTAGCCAGCATCCAGTCCACAATAGAGCTCCAATCAGAACCAACATTAGACATACCACCTTTGCTACGAACCGAATTCCAAACTAGCTTCGAATAATTACAATCAAAGAAAAGATGAGCATGAGAGTCCGTATTAGCATAACACGGGAGACAACACATCATGTTCATATTTTTTCATCTCAAAATATCCCACTGTAGGATTTTGTCTTAAATCAAGAGTTTACGACGAATAACCAACCACATAAAAAACGCATGCTTCGGGATACACTGGGGAAACCAAATAAAATTCATCCAATCCACCTCTTGATCTCGTTGCCGAACTGAATGCCAAACCTGAGAAGATGAGTGCTCAAACAAATCATTACCATCTATCCACAGAAGCTTATCTCGCTGGTTAGGGGCCAAATGAATGTGATCGATCTGATTAAGTACTGGAAAAAAATCTCTCCAAGCAACCGGCCATTTCCAAACACCATTAAGTTGAACATCTTGAACCATAGCACTGAGCCTGAAACCTGCTGAAGTGATAACTCTCGGCGAGAGAAAATTACCTAACGGCCCTAATTGACGCCAAGAGTCATACCAAGCCGAAGTACTACTACCATCCCCTAGCTTGAACCAAACAAAATCTCTAATGAAAGGTCTAAGCTTAAGGATCTTGCACCAACTCCAGCAACAATTAGAAACAGACTTACAAACCCAAAAACTCTTACCTCTTAATCTATACGAATGAATCCAATCAACCCTTAAGGACTGACGTTTAACCAAAATACTCTAGATATGAGAGGTCATAAGAGCTTTGTTAACTTCGCCAATGCGACGAACCCCCAAGCCTCCTTCAAACTTAGGGACACAAACCGACTTCCAAGAAACCTTTGCCTTCCCCTTTTGAAAGGAACCAGCTGAAGACCATAAAAAAATCCTCATTTTCGCTTCCAGGTCTAAAATAACCCGAGAAGGAAGAATAAACACAGAAGACCAATACACATGCATAGCCGATAGGACCGAGTTAATCAGTTGCAACCTGCCAGCAAATGAAAGGAATTTATTTCTCCAACTCATAATTCGTTGGTCCATTCGTTCAACTAAGATGCTGCAATCTTTATATAAAAGCCTAGATGTAATAAGCGGAACACCCAGATATCGAACTGGCAACGATCCCTCCTCAAAAGGCATAATATCCAGAATCTGGGATTTAACATTAGTAGGCACAATACAGAAGAAACCCGTACTTTTCTGAATACTAGGCACCAATCCAGACATTTTTGTGAAGTTTGTAAGAGAAGACATAATGCATTTGACTGAATTAATATCTCCTCTCGCGAACAAAAATAAATCATCTGCAAAACAAAGATTAATAATCCGTTGTCTTTCACATTTATTGTGGAACCTGAAAGAAGCATCAATCCGCGTAGTATGCTGAAGGATACACGTCAACATCTCCGTAACAAGAGTGAATAAATAAGGGGATAAAGGATCTCCTTGTCGAAGGCCCCGTTTCCCCTTGAAATACCCGTAAATGTTACCATTGACACAGATAGAATACGAAGCCGTCGAGACGCAGATCATAATCCATTCCACCATTTTAGAATCAAAGCCGAAACCAAGCAGCACATTCCTTAAGAATTTCCAATCAACCGTGTCATAAGCTTTCTGAATGTCCACCTTAAAAGCACATCTAGGAGGACCTGCACTTCTATGATAATTATGTAAAAGCTCCTGAGTCAACAAAATGTTATCCGAGATCTTCCTCCCAGGGACAAATGCAGACTGGTTTATGCTAACAACTTGATGGAGAACACCTTTTAAGCGGTCAGCAATGATCTTAGTAATACACTTGAACAAAACGTTACAGCAAGCAATAGGCCGGTAATCCGTGACCAGCATCGGAGTGGATTTCTTAGGCACAAGAGCAATTAGAGTATGATTTAATTCCTGAAGCAATTTACCTGTAACGAAAAAATCCATAACCGCCTTGGAAACATCATCCCCAATAATCGGCCAAGCTGCTTTAAAGAAGGCAGCCGTGTATCCATCCGGACCTGGAGCCTTGTCATTACCTATCGCAAACATAGCTTTTTTAACCTCATCCATCGTGACCGGCCGAACCATATTAGAAGCATCCATCGGGCTCACATGTTTAGTAAATAAATCAGGAGAAGGTTGTAAAGAAAGGTCATCACAACAACCCAAGAAACTCTCATAATGTTGCACTAAAATAGAGTTAACATCCTCCCCTTCATGCATGACCCCGCTAGCATCCGTAATAACCTGAATCCGGTTCCAATGATTCCTACTTTTTACGGCTGCATGGAAAAAAGCAGTATTCGAGTCACCCGCCCTAAGCCACTCCATTTTCGACTTTTGTTTTAGAAACCTTTCCTCATCTAAACAAGCCTCCTGATAATCGAAGTTAGCTTAGTTTCTCGAGTTCTTAAAACCACATTCGAAGGGTCCTTATCGATCTCATGCTGAATGTCATCCAATTTACCACGAAGCTCTATGACTTTCTTGTGAAGAATACCCTGGCTAAATAATAAAGCTCGCATCGGAGACTTTAATTATCGAAGCTTCTTCACAACCTGAAACTGAACCACACCATTAACATTCACCTCCCAAGACTTCTTGACAATACTCATAAATTCCAGCTTATGCACCAAAAAGTTAGCAAACTTAAATGGTTTATGTTTTCTTTTCAGCTGATGTTGGACTTTAAGAATACAAGGAGCATGATCAGATAACCGAAAAGGATGAAAAATAGCAACCGAATTCGGAAATTCAGCAATAAATTGAGAATTACCCATAACCCAATCAATCTTCTTTAGCAAACCAACACCCTTCTTCGGCTTTTGATTCCATGTAAAATGGAGACCCGATCTGTTTATATCCATCACTTCATTAACTAACACACAGTTCTGAAAATCACGCATACCTGCAGAAAAAGAGGACGCTCCTATAGACTTATCCTCAAGGTGTAAAGCCGAGTTGAAATCTCCCATAATTATCCAAGGCTTGTCGGCTACCACATGCTTGTGCAAAGATAACTGAGCCCATAACGCATGTCGAGTAATATAGTAGTTGGCCGCATAAACAACAGAACAAAACAAAACTCTGCTATCTTCTTTAAACACAAGTTGAATATGCATGAGCTGGTCCGATTGGAATAAAACCATAACGTCAAAAATCTCCGGGTTCCACCCGATGATAATGCGAGTACCTTTATCACAACAACCTCCATTAGAGGTCCAATCCCAACGACGAAAAACTGACGAACAAACCTTACTTAGATTCGCCACATCCACATGAGACTCCAGAATAGCACACAAACTAAGATTACTATTTTTTACTACTTGACGAACCTCTTTCTGTTTAAGAGGACGGTTCAATCCTCTTATATTCCACGTAGCTAGACTAACCATCAGAAACTATCGGTGGAGGAGTGCTTGCCCCTTTTTTATTAATGTTATAAGTGCCTTCCATGATGAATTCATCAGTTTCATTATAACCTTCAAGAATCTCGTCTTCATCCGAATCCTCCTGTCCACCACCAGCATCCTTACTACTTTTCCCTTGATCCCCAACTTCATTACTCAAAACATCAAACGGATTGCTAGAGAAAATATTGTCAACCGACGCCACATTTTTCACCACATCCTTCGGCTTAGAGGCAATAGGACGATACTCAAATTTCTGTTTTGGTTTGTTCACTTGAAATCCTGTTTTCCTAGCCACTTTCTTAGCATGCACACCCATATACCCCTCCTCATCAACCACCGGTTTTTTATCAGGCCTACGACCTTGGTCCACATGTCTCGCTTTATCCACATATTTTCGGTTCCTATCATCATTCACACGCTTACCGTGGATCCTTTGTTGCTTCAGACATTGATCATCCGAGTGCCCAAACACACAGCAATGAGAACACTGAAGAGGACTCCACTCGTACTCAACATACATAGTCTCTTTAACATACCCCTCACCCTCCAAAACCGGAATAGCCATCGTGATTTCCTCTTTCCGATCCTTTTCAGCCGACACTTCAATCAACGCTCTAGCATAACTACTTCGTCCCCATGAATCCATACACATTGTGGTGGTGTACGAGTCAAGGAGTTTCGGATCACCTATAGCCGTAGCTATCAAGCTAAGCCCGTCCTCCGTATATGCGGCAATAGGAACCTCATGAATCTTGACCCATAATTGCACTTTCTTGACTTCCTTTTTTTCCAACTTAGTGGTAGGAGACCATTCACATAAAAACAGCGGTTGTGATCGGATGATCCAAGGACCCTCCTTAATAACGGCCCTCATACCCTCCTTATCCGCAAACTTGAAGAAAAAGAATCCGTTAGCATTCATCATCGTTTTTTGTAATCCAAACTTCTTCCATTGAGTTTTCACGAAGTACTCCACTACTGGATATGCTATACGATCTCCCAAAAAATATCCATATAGTGTGTTTGCTAGTTTATCCTGAACCACTCTAATCAATTCCCTAGGGAGAACCACATCACAATCCTCATGTTTCTCAGGACTTGCAAGTGATCGAAAGTTTAGATTCTTACCATTAGGTGTGACACCTGTGTCACTGCGACCATCAAACAAATGCCAAACCAATGAAATATTGTATTTCATACTTGGGATTTGTAAAAATACGTGTATCGTTTGCACATATCAACTCTTGTTCGATTTCAAGCTCTAAATCGCCTTTTGGAAGGTTATACGCGCACTGATGCGTAAATATAACCAGTTTAATGCAACGAACACTCCAGAATAGTGAAATAGGCTTAACATACCTTAAATAACCTTTACATAACTTAGAAATAAGTTTTGAAGGCTTTGGTATGGCAAAATCAAGTTAAATCGCTTACAGGGACTAAAGTTGACAAACTGCGAAAGTATGCCAATTTGAACTGTAACAGACATTCCGGAACATGACCATAAGTTAAACATACCACAAATATCCTTTACATAACTTAGAAATAGGCTTTGAGGGGTTCGGTGTGCTAAAATATACTTTTGGGACATTCAGGGACTAAAAGAGTCAAAAAGTGCACAAGTTTGCACTTTCGCGCATAACTTACGTTCTGAATACATCCGGACATCCAAAAATTTATGTAAGCACTAAAATATTTTATTTTAGTGTTTGGCATAAGAAAAATCCATTCGTTGCGTCTTTTGGATCATTTTTCGCGCTTATGCGCATTCCGTCGTAATTAAGCGAACATCGCGATCGTACGACCAAACGAACCGACATCCGACATATTTTTGAGCATGTTTCATGTCCACAATGTTTAGTCATCATTTTAGGGCCTTAAAGTTGGCTTAACGGGCCTTAAACATGCCGGGAATGGCTTAAACACACAACAGGGACCAAAACTGTCATTTCTGAAGGATGTTTGCTGATACATCGAATCTGGTCCATTCCACTTGTTGCAAATGGTTTTGGGGAATCTATGGGCTGGTTTTGATGTGCACATGGTTTTGGGCAATACCATGGGCTCACATGGTTTTGTAAAACCATTGTCTTGAGGTGTATGGCCAAGATCAAAGCACGGTTTCCAAGAAACGATCTTAACGGTTCAGGAAATCCTATAAATACCCCACCCCCATTTCCTTCTAAACCCACTAGAATCTGATTTGAGGAGCTCTAAGTTGAAACCTTTGTTTCATACCTGAGCTACTTGAATCACGATTAGCATTCGGGGACCCTTCGTAAGTATTCTTTCGTTCTTTTATTGCTTTTCGAGTCCGAAAGTCAAACTTTGTTTGACTTTCTGCGTTGACCAGTTTATGGTCAATGCGAAGTTCGTTTGAACTTCGCAACATGATTGTAATCACGATGGTTATAGTCCTTTGGGACTATGCCTACTGATGACCACGTTGTCTAGGGTCGTAAGGGTAAGCGATCTAATAAATCGCTTATACCTTCGAACCCGACCCATTTGGTCGATCATTAGGATCCGACCAAACGCATTAGGTGACCATAGTATATAGGGAATAACCCTCCAAGGTTATACCTTATGGTCGCTTCGTTTAAGTAGTTGTATGATAGGTAGTTTATATGCCTTAGGTAAATTACCAAAATACCCCTTTTTACGCCAAAATTCATTTTAAGCATATGTAACATAACTTTTGGTATCTAAACTGATTCGGAAACAATATTAGACATGTTAAGGCATATTTTACTTGTCATAGGGCTAGTTAGGCGGTCCGAACGCGTTTCACGCGAACGACGCGTTAAAGTAGCATAAGCTACCTAAACGGGTCGTAATGGATCGTAAGCACTTATGTTAGGTTTCATTTAGTATGTAGGTTTGTTAAACCATATTACACGAGTTTCTATACTCGTTTGGTTTACGAACCCTCATTCTATCCGATCCTCCGATTTAGGTCCGGTTTATTAACATAGTTACCTATATTAGGTACCGTTTGATTCCGAGATCTCTAGCATTGTTTGGTTGTCACTCTAGGACTTCTGAGCAATCTCAAGTGAGTACATAGACCCCTCTTTTACTGATTTCCAAATGTTTTGGGGTGAAACACATGTGCCTACTTGTTACTTTCATGCTTTCCATGTTTTCACATCAAATACCTGCTATGTTCGTTAGTACATTATAGTACATGATTTCATTACATTACATGCTATGTATGCCCATTGTGTGCGTACTTAGTACATCGTTTTACATTACATGCTAGGTATGCCCATTGTGTGCGTACTTAGTACATCGTTTTACATTACATGCTATGTATGCCCATTGTGTGCGTACTTAGTACATCGTTTTACATTACATGCTATGTATGCCCATTGTGTGCGTACTTAGTACATCGTTTTACATTACATGCTATGTATGCCCATTGTGTGCGTACTCAGTACATCGTCCTACATTACATTTCATGCTATGTATGTCCATTGTGTGCATACTTAGTATATTGTTTTACATTACACTTATGCTATGTATGTTCTTTGTTGCATACTTAGTACATTGTTATACATTACACTTTATGCTATGTATGTTCTTTGTTGCATACTTAGTACATTTGTTATTCATCACATGCTTACATTTTGGATACACATTACATGATTTACATTAAACATGAACATTTTACTTTGGTAGTTTGGTTTGATTAAGTGATTAAGTAACGAGGCGTGTGTAATATGATACAAGTATGGTGGATACGCCGCTGGTACTTCCTATATATAAGTGTTTGTATGGTATTACATATCGTAGCATTATTTGAATCATTTCAATTTGAGACATATAACATTTTATACAAATAACATACTTTTCACAAGACATTGATTTACAAACAACTTATCTTATACAAACTTATCTTACATGGTTATTCATTTAACCATACATTATTCTCTTATTTATACATATCATCTGATCTTATCATTTTTCAAATGATTTACAAGACAAAACAAATTACAAGGTTCATGACTAAACATTTTCTCGAACATAAGTCATGAATCCTATTTTCTCAAAACCTATGTATCTCACAGGCATTTTTATGCTGACGTACCTATTTTCACATGTGTTTTCAGGAGATGATGCATAGGACTTATCAAGACATACTTAGGCGGACCTGTGCCTTAGTGACTTAAAACGAGACAAGAACTAGTTAAATTTTGTTATGTACTCTTTATTTCTTGTTTAAAGACAATGTAACTCGCTTGTTTGATGAATAAAACAAAACTTTAATTTTCCATGGTTGTGAAACATTAATTCTGTTACAACATTCCCCGACGTTTCCGCCACGTTTTGTATGTTCCACGTGGTCGGGGTGTGACAGTAGGCCTAGCCACTAAATCAGTATAAGATACCGTCATAGGACCCTTTTGTTCAGCATTCTGACCAACCCCCGAACTATGTAAAGAATCTACCATGTTCGGTTCAGCACAATTATCATTCTGACTATTATCCGATACATGCACAGGAGCATCCACCTTCGGATCCGACTGATTATTATCCAAAGGTACAGTAACAGTAACTTTAGTCAGCTCATCAATAACATTAAATTTACCTTCAGACCGAGCAGCAGCTACAACACCCCTACGCGGCAATAAAGTGGTACCTTCAATGTTGACAACTCTAGACGCAATACCCTGGATCGAACCCGTCGGCTTCCCACGATCAAAAAACATATTTTCCCCAGGTTTTTTACGAACATTCTGATTGTTATTGACAACTCCCTCCATCAGCAAGAAAAGCAAACCACCATGCAAAGAAAACCAAACGAAAACCAGAAAACCAAAAGCCGAGAAAACAGAAACCCTAATCCTTTAAACCCCAGAATCAGATCTCAACCCTTAATCGATTAACCCAGAGTATCAATCTAGCTAAATTAGTCTCAGCTAACCGCAATCAATAACAACCAGGTTAATAAATCAGAGTATCGATAATGATTACTAAGGCAGCGATTGATGAAAAACAAGAAAAAACCCTAGTTTTGGATCGATCCCTAATGCTAACAAGTTCGTTATAGGGTTTTGAAGGAACAAAACTCTAATCACAGACTGTTATGCATAAGATCACGAAGAAAAACCGATGGATTCATGATACAGAAAATCGCCTAAAGGAGAGAGAGTTTAGGGTTCTGTGTGGTGTGAAATGGTGGTTTTTTCCCAATCAAATAGAAACCGAACTAAGAGTGATTTGAATATTATCATGACTTGGTTGGATTCGGTTCCTGTAGCCATCCCTAACCAAAAGGATTCAGAACGAGTGGTATCTGGATCCTAAATCATTCGTACTTGATTGAATTCAGTTCCTTTAGCTACCCTAGTCTGCAGGATTTAGAATGAGTGGTTTCTGGATGCAATAGCAACCGAACTATGAGTGATTCGAATATCATTCATACTCGGTTGGATTTTGATTCTATAGCGTCCCTAGCAAGAATGATTCAAAATGGGATGTATCTGGATTTTGAATCATGAATACTCGTTAAATTAGGATCATGTAGCTTCTCTAGAAAAAAGGATTTAGATTGGGTGGTTTTTTCCCGATCAAATAGAAACCAAACTAAGAGTGATTTGAATATTATCATGACTTGTTGGATTCGATCCTGTAGCATCCCTAACCAGAAGGATTCAGAATGAGTGGTATCTGGATACTAAATTATCCATACTTGATTACATTCAGATCCTTTGGCTATCCTAGTCTGCAGGATTTAGAACGAGTGGTTTGTGGATGCAATAGCAACCGAACTAAGAGTGATTCGAATATCATTCATATTCGGTTGGATTTTGATTCTGTAGCATCCCTAACAAGAACGATTCAGAACGGGAGGTATCCGGATTCTGAGTCATGCATACTCGTTGAATTCGGATCATGTAGCTTCCCTAGCAAAAAGGATTTAGAATGGGTGGTGTTTTCCCGATCAAATAGAAACCGAACTAAGGGTGATTTGAATATCATCATGTATTGGTTGGATTCAGTTCCTATAGCATCCCTAACTAGAAGGATTCAGAACGGGTGGTATCTGGATCCTAAATCATCCGTACTTTATTCAATTCGGAACCTTTAGCTATCCTAGTTTGCAGGATTCGGAATGAGTGGATTCTGGATGCAATAGCAACCGAACTAAGAGTGATTCAAATATCATTCATACTTGGTTGGATTTTGATTCTGTAGCCTCCCTAACAAGAACGATTCAGAATGGGAGGTATCCGGAATCTGAATCATGCATACTCGTAGAATTCGGATAATGTAGCTTCCCTAACAAAAAGGATTTTGAATGGGTTGTTTTTTCCCGATCAAATAGAAACCGAACTAAATGTGATTTGAATATTATCATGACTTGGTTGGATTCGATTCCTGTTGCATCACTAATCAGAAGGATTCAGAACGGGTGGTATCTAGATCCTAAATCATATGTACTTGATTGAATTCGGATCCTTTAGCTATCCAAGTCTGTAGGATTCAGAATGAGTGGTTTCTGGATGCAATAGCAACCGAACTAGGAGTGATTCGAATATCATTTATACTCGTTTGGATTTTGATTCTGTAGCATCCCTAACAATAACGATTCAGAACGGGAGTAATCCGGATTTTGAATCATGCATACTCGTTGAATTAGGATCATGTAGCTTCCCAAGCTAAAAGGACTTATAATGTGTGTGTTTTCTCGATCAAATAGAAACCAAACTAGGAGTGATTTGAATATCATCATGGCTTGGCTGTATTCAGTTCCTGTAGCATCTCTAAGCAGAAGGATTTAGAACGGGTGGTATCTGGATCCTAAATCATCCGTACTTGATTGAATTCGGATCCATAAGCTATTCTCGTCTGTAAGATTCAGAGTGAGTGGTTTATGGATGCAATATCAACCGAACTAGGAGTGATTCGAATATCATTCATACCGGTTTGGATTCTGATTCTATAGCATCCCTAACTAAAATGATTCAAAATGGGAGTTATCCGGATTTTGAATCATGCATACTCGTTGAATTAGGATCATTTAACTTCCCAAGCAAAAAGGATTTAGAATGGGTGGTTTTTTCCCGATCAAATAGAAACCAAACTAAGAGTGATTTGAATATTATCATGACTTGGTTGGATTCGGTTCCTGTTGCATCCCTAACCAGAAGGATTCAACGAGTGGTATCTGGATCCTAACTCATCCGTACTTGATTGAATTCAGTTCCTTTAGCTATCCTAGTCTGCAAGATTTAGAATGAGTGGTTTATGGATGCAATAGCAACCAACCTAAGAGTGATTCGAATATCATTAGGTACAAGATCAATATGAAACTCAACTTGACGAACTGGAGGTAAACCAGGCAGTTCTTCAGGAAACTCCTCTGGATAATCTCGAACAATAGGAATATCTTGAATACACTTGCTCTTGCCTTTCTCCTCTACGACATGTGCCAGAAAGGCCACATAACCTTTTCGTAGGTAATTTTGGGCTTTAGTACATGACATAAGTTTCAAACCATTCGAGGGTTTCTCGCCACGAAGACTTTACCAGATGAAAGAGGGATACGAACGATCTTGGCGAAATAAACCACCTCAGCAAGATGTTTGGTTAACCAATCCACTCCTATGATAATATCGAAACTTCCAAGTTGCATCGGCGTGAGGTCAATAGGAAAAAGGTGTTTTTCTAGGTTCAATTGACAATCACGGATTACAGAATCAAGTACAAGTGGTTCACCAGTAGCAATCTCGATAGATAAGGGTTTTCCTAGTTTAGTTCTAGGTATCGCAAGTAAAGGCTCAAAGGCTAACGATACAAAGCTTTTATCGGCACCATAATAAAAAAGAACAGATGCAGGTTGATGGTTAACAAGGAATGTACCATTAACAACTTTGTTATAAGAACGAGCCTCATTGGCGTTCAAGTTGTATGCTCGTCCATGAGCGGGATTGGCATTCGCGTTCACATTTGCAGGCTTTGGATAGTTGTTCCTGAAGTGACCCATTTCACCACAATCATAACATGAACCAGGTGGGAATGGAGATCTAGCAGCGTTTCCCTGAGCTTGTGCTGGGTTCTGTGCAGCTTGGTTTGGAACAGATCGACAAATATTGGCCGTGTTGCCAAGTCTACCACATGATGTACACTGTCGACAAACTAGTTGTGCCGAATGATGACCATTGCACCGATTACAGTATGGTGCAGTACTAGCATATGGCTTCCTTGCAGGAGGCTGTGCCGGTTGGTTCTGTGTGTTCTGGTTAGGTTGTGCGGTAACAACAAAGTTTTGGGAAGCCTTACGCTTCCTCGACCTCTTTTTTTTTGGGTAAAGGGTTACCCCGGTGATTCTATATATTCACAACCAATAAAACAAGTAGTGTTGAGAACCCAACACTAGTTCAGACATAGGACATACCCCTATGACTGTATAAACCAAAAACCGAAATTAAACCAACATAAGTAGCAACAACTAGACAAATTTCTAGAAAAATAAGAAAACAATCAAGAACGATCAGCCTCCATTATCAATCACACTATCGATATGGATCTCCCAGGTTTCCAACAATTTTCTCACTCTATCCGTGTTCTTGAACTTCACTCCCATTAGCTTGTATCAGACAGTACTTAAAACAAGGTCACGAATCGTGTCCGGCGGCCTAGCGTGATTCTTGAAACGTCTCGCGTTCCTCTCCTGCCAAATAATATAAGCCGTGGCAGCAACAATTAACCGACTCACATAGTTAGCAGCAGATTTTGAACTAGCCCGGCCCCGTAACCAATCAACAATGCTACTCCGTTTTGAATCCACAGACGCCATGTCCCCTTTGGACTTAACCGAACTCCACACTTGCGATGAAAAGCTACATTCGAAAAAAAGATGTTCATGAGAATCCACATTCGCATAGCATAGCACACAACACATCATGTTCATACTCTTCCTCCTAGATAAATCCCATTGCAAAATTTTATCTTGAGTCAACAGTTTACCCTGCATTATTAACCACATATGGAACGCATGGCGCGGTATGCACTGAGAAAACCAAAAAATTTTAACCCAATCCACCTCGGCCTCGGTAGCTCTAATGGAGTTCTAAGCCGATGACGAAGAAAAATCGCTTAGTTTGTTACCATCCTTCCAGAAAGTACGATCACTAGTCTCCAGATTACAATGAAGTTGGTCAAATAGATTAATAACCGGGAATAAATCCCTCCATTCGACCGGCCAGTTCCAAGTACCATCCCCAAAAACGTCTTGAACAGTATCAACTAGGCCAAATCCAGTTCGAGTAATAACTATGACACTTGTGCCTCCACGGCCGGTAAACAGATGCCAAACCAATGAAATATTGTATTTCATACTTGGGATTTGTATAAATATGTGTATCATTTGCACATATCAATTCTCGTTCGATTTCGAGCTCTAAATCGCTTTCTGGGAAGTTATACGCGCACTGATGCGTAAACATAATCAGATTAACGCGACAAACACTCTGGAGTAGTGACATGGGCATAACATACCTTAAATAACCTTTACATAACTTATAAACAAGTTTTGGAAGGTTTGGTGTGTCGATATCAAGTTTATTCGCTTACAGGGGCTAATTTCGACAAACTGCGAAAGTATGCCGATTCGTACTGTAACGGACATTCCAGAACTTTATCATAAGTTAAAAATACCCTAAATATCCTTTACATAGCTTAGAAATAGGCTTTGAGGGGTCCGGTATGCCAAAATAAACTTTTTGGTCATTCATGGACTAAAAGCGTCAAAAAGTGCATAAGTTTGCATTTTCGCGCATATCTTACGTTCTGAATACATCCGGACATCCAAAACTTTATGTAATCATTAAAATATTTTATTTTAGTGATTGGCATGATAAAATTCCATTCGTCGCGTAATTTGGATCGTTTTTCGCATTCGTTCGTGTTTCGTCGTAATTAACCGAACAACGCAACCGTACGACCAAACGAACCAACATCCAAGATATTTTTGAGCATGTTTCATGTTCCCTATACTTTAACTTCATTTTAGAGCCTTGAAATGGAATTAACGGGGCTTAAACATGTTAAAAATGCATCAAAAACCATGTTTTGCACATTCAGGGACCAAAATTGACAATCTGCCATAGTTATCTTAGGAAGGGACCAAAGTTGAAAATCTAATTTCCAGCTTGTTCCATCTGTTCCCCTCATTTGCACATGGTTTTAATGAAACTAGGGGCTTGTTTTGGGGTACCCATGGTATTCTAAAACCATGGGCACACATGTAAGGTCCAGATCGAAGCTCGGTTTTCGATCAACGATCCTAACGGTCTTGGTTTTCCTATAAATACCCCCACCCTCTTTCTTCAAAACTCACATTTGATCTGATTTGGCTCTCTAAGTTGGAGTATACACTTCATACCTGAGAGTAATCGGATCAAAACTCCATAGCTTGGACCCGTTGTAAGTCCTCTTTCATTCTTTTATGCGTTTTAAAGCACGAAAGTCAAACTTTGTTTGACTTTCTGCATTGACCAATTTATGGTCAACACGAAGTTCGTTTGAACTTCATAACGCGAGCGTAATCACGATGGTTTTAGTCTCTTGTGACTATTATACCTACTGATTACTACGTTATCTAGGCATAGTGGCGAGTCGTAGTTTCGGCCAAAATACGTATTCTTGCGTATTTTGTAACCAAACTACTTTTAGGTATCAAAACCGTTTGTTTTGATACCAAACCTGTTTTCTAAATTAGTTAAACATGTTTTAACATGTTTAACTCGTCACTTTAGGTTTAGTGCTTATGTAGGGTCGTAAGGTAAGCGATCTAAACAATCGCTTATACTTTCGAACCCGACCCGTTTGGTCGATCATTAGGATCCGACCAAACACATTAGGTGACCATAGTTGTATAGGGAATAACCTTCCAAGGTTATACCTTACGGTCACGTCGTTTAGTTAGTTGTATGATAGGTAGTTTATATGCCTTAGGAAAATTACCAAAATGCCCTTTTTACGCCAAAATTCATTTTAAGCATATGTAACAAATTTTTGATATCTAAACTGATTTGGCAACAATATTAGACATGCTAAGGCATATTTTACTTATCATAGGACTACTTAGGCGTTCCGTACGCATTTTACGCGAACGACGCGTTAAAGTAGCATAAGCTACCTAAACGGGCCGTAATGGGTCGTAAGCACTTAGGATAGGTTTCATTTTAGAATGTAGGCTTTGTTAAACCACATTACATGAGTTCCTATACTCATTTGGTTTACGAAACCTCATTCTATCCGATCTTCTGATTTAGGTCCGGTTATTTACATAGTTATCTATATTAGGTGCCGTTTGATTTACGTGATCCCTCTAGCTTTGCTTGGTTGTTGTTCAAGACTTCTAAGCACCCTCAACATAGACCCCTCTTTTACTGTTTTTCAAACGTTTTGGGGGTGAAACACATGTGCCTACTTGTTACTTTCATGTTTTCCATGTTTTCATATCATATACTTGCTATGTTCATTAGTACACTATTAGTACATGATTTCATTATGTTTTTGCTATGTATGTCCATTTAGTGCATACTTAGTACATCGTTTTACATTACATTTCATGCTATGTATGTCCATTTAGTGCATACTTAGTACATTATTTTACATTTCATTTCATGCAATGTATGTCCCTTTAGTGCATACTTAGTACATTATTTTACATTTCATTTCATGCTATGTATGTTCATTTGTTGCATACTTAGTATATTATTTTACATTTCATTTCATGCTATGTATGTCCATTTGTTGCATACTTAGTACATTATTTTCATAAAACATGCTTACATTTTGGTATGACATTTGGTTTTTTTAAATGGCTCAAAAATACATTCATTAACATTAGCTACGCCGTTCGTTAGTAGGTAGTGGTACCATAGGAATTGACAACTCCAATTCCTGACATCCTAGGTATGTTTGGATGGAAGGAATGACCGAATTCGATAAACATAACTCAGATAAATCTTTAATTCATTTAAGGGTTTATCGCCACAGTCTCAAGGCTTGAATGTATGCATTTTCACAATACCACATAGATGTTTGTACCAGTAAAGCATGCATTATTTTACAGAACATAAATTTTGATTATAATTTATCAATTGCATTGTTTTGTACATTTCTTTCTTATAGGGTCGAGTAAATGCTTTTAATCAATAAAGGCTTTTATTCACTCTACATTACATTTGTTTACACAATAACATTTCAACATTTGTTTAAACATTACATTTAGTTATACATGAACATTTTTACATTGGTGGTTTGTTTGGGTAAGTGATTTAAGTAACGAGACGTGTGTAATATGATAAAAGCATGGTGGATACGCCGCTGGTACTTCCTATATATAAATGCTTTTATGATATTACATATCGTAGTGTTATTTAAATCATTTCAATTTTGACGTATTACATTTTACACAATTAACATATCTTTACAAAACATTGTTTTACAAACAACACATTTTATACAAATTCATTTTTACTTGGTTATTTACTTAACCATACATATTCTTTTATATCATCTGTTTCCTTATCTATTTTTATATGATTTATAAAACAAAAACATTTTACAAGGTTCATGACTACTTTTGTTAAACATTTTCTTTAAACTTACAAGTCATGAATCCTAAATCAATAAAACCTATGTATCTCACAGGCATTTTTATGTTGACGTACCTATTTTCACATGTGTTTCAGGAAATGATGCATAGGATTGATCAAGTTACACATAGGCAGACTCGGGCCTTAGTGACAATAAAAGATGCAAGACTAGTTAATTATGTTATGCTTCCTTGTTGTTAAGACATTGTAATTTCTTTTAATCAATAAAACAACATTTAAATTTCCATGTGTTATGAAACAATTATTCTGTTACAACACTCCCCGACGATTCCGCCACGATTTGTTGTTTTACGTGGTCGGGGTGTGACAGAAAAGTTGGTATCAGAGCTCATGGTTATAGGGAATTAGGTTATTAGTAATGCTTTGACCTAGTCTATAACCTTCCTAGGACCCTAACGCGAGTTTACTTGCGTTAATCATAAAACAATACCGTCACCTATCCTTAGGCGACAACCACAACAAGAACACAAATTTCGAATCCGCTTCGAAAACCAATCATCTGTTCTAGGATGATTGATTACTAGGTTTTGAACCCTCTAAGTTTTCAAAATCTCGTCAAAGTTTGGGTCTTATAATGTGAACACGTGCAAACTGGAAGGGTGAATGCCTGTACTCTGAGTTTTCTGTCTAAGGCTAGAGTGTTCGTACAAATTCGCAGTATCGAACCAGTCACTCTTACCTGGGAACTCTTGGGGTGAGTGTTCACTTATAGGCAAGCATGTCTTCAGTGATACATTAATATGACCTGTTTACTTTGATTTGTCACTGTCTCATTTGTTTGCCTTAGGTAACAAACAAATGATCGCGATTTTATGCGTTGCCATTCTGTTTTGATTATCCGATAACATTTCACTTGTTTCTTCCCATGTCTTTCACTTCCTTCAGAATGTCTCTTCATCGCAACAACACTCAATTGTCCGAGCAAACTGCCAAATTTGCCCAGCGAATAGGCGAAGTAATCCTGAAGTCTGTGGATTTAGGTATCGCCATGACTCGTCTCAATAAAGGAGCCACTCAAGAAGCATCGAAAGAAGCAGAAGCCAAGCCTTCGAAAAGGTCAAGGAAGCGTAAGGCCTCAAAGAATCCTCCAGTCGTTACACCAAATCAAGCAGAACCTAGCCAGGTGGCAGCACCACCAGCCAAGAAGCGATACAAGGGAACTGCTCCATTATGCAATCAATGCAACTGTCATCATCCAGATCAAACACCATGTTTCAAATGTACCCACTGTGGACGATGGGGACATTTGATAGACGTGTGCCGCTTTGCTATCCAAAACAAAGCTGTTGCAAATCTTGCTGCTACTCAACTCCAAGCCAATCCTGCTCAAGCTCGCTTTCCACCTGGATCGTGCTACAACTGTGGCGAGACGAGCCATTTCAGGAATAAATGCCCAAAGATTGTCAATGGAAATCCAACCCACGGATGAGCATCTGGTTGATTAGGAGAAGCTACTGCTTTAAATAATTTGAATCTTCTGCTTTTGTTTCTTTTGTTGAACTCTGAAACAATGTGTTTTGTTTATAAATAATTTGTTGTTCACAATTCTGAAACACAAGTGAGTTACATATGTGTATGGCATTTCCCTATGATACCTACAACAAGGAACTGTGTTCTTACAAACTACTCTTGTGGTTCTCCCATTCAAGTGATCGCTCATAATTTCCTCAGAAATTTTAAAGTACTCGTTTCATTCTAAGAAACAAAGTACAGGAAACAAAGTGACACTATGAGTAATCGTGCTTTTCGCACATCTATGCCTTTGAATCCTTGGTTAGATAACTGAGGGTAATTTTTAATCTCATACCCATTACATTCTGATTTTCATAACAACATGCATAGCATAAGTTTTCAAAACAACCTTCATGTTTTCAAAATATTTCATATAGTTTGAAAACAAATTTTATGTAATATATCAAATGCATGATTTCAAAAGTATTGTCTATGTTTCAAAAACAACCTTCATGATTTCAAAATGTTTCATATAGTCTGAAAACAATATTAACACAGTATATTTTCTTAATATATCAAGTGCATGATTTCAAAAAAACATTATTCATATTTTCAAAAACCTTATACATAATTTCAAAATCTCATCTCACATGATTTTAAAACATTTTATAAATATACTTACCTAATACACCTACTTTATGATTTCAAAAGTATTATTTATAAGGTTTCAAAAACATTAAACACATTTCTAAAAGAAACCCCATGCATAGTTTTCAAAAACATTTTCTCACGCATTGACTTAACCTTCAAATTCTGCTTCGTATGTCGCCTTGGCTTATCTAGCACCTCAACTTCATAAGCATTATACCTCGTGTATCGACCTAAGCACGTCTAGTGAAAGGTTTTGAAACGCTTTCCGCTTTTCAAATCCCAAAATCCATATGGGATCTTCTTATCTTCACAATTAGATCCTTGTGGATGATTATCATTCAAATCAGAATCCTTCATTGGATTCCTTGTATGCCTTAATTCGAACATTTCGATTCCTTATAATCGAAATCGAATTTTCTTTTTTTAAGATCTTCCTATCTTTGTAGTTAAATTCTTGGAAATATTTAAAGTGCCAATCAAAATCAACGGATTGGAAACCTGGTGTGCTTTAAATACGTGTGCACAATTAACAAAACAAAATTAACAAAATGATAACAAATTAAAGATCAAGATAAACAATTTGTTATTATGTGTTCATGTGTTTTCTTTTATGCATTTTGTGTTTTTGAGTAATCTGGATATTCGTTATCCAAATCCTCGTAGAATCTTCCATATATTCATATGAGGGATTCATAGTAGGATATTCAAAAGGGTACTACCCTAAATCCTTAATGGGCTTCTACGTAATAGTTAAGACCCTTGGATTATATAGTACCTTTCCAAAATTCAAAGGGACCCCTTGAGTGGTCTAAGTCAAAACATTGATTCAGAATCTTGTTAAAAATGACATGTGATGATATAAGCTGAAAAGACTCCTTGGTATACTATTTAAATCATTTATCGATTTAATTAAAAGGACCCTAAGATGGTCTAGTCACACTCATCACAAGTTTGTTCATTTGGTTTTCCCCTACACGTTATAAAATGCACCGTGCGGACTATGCAAGGAATTACGTAATTATAGACGCGTACATAATTATGAAATTTAGTGCGCAGAAACCACAGTAAGATTTATCATGTGTAAGAACCTATAGTGGCAACAAAAACGAAACGTGAACAATGTAATAAAGGTACGGTGGACGCACCAATAACGCTTTATATACTTGTATATAAGTGTCCCTCTTACATTGCAAACATGATGTTATTAAAGTTACTAGAAGTTCAGAACCTTAACCAGTGTTGTTTTATCTTTTCGACTTCATGTTTCAAGATCTCACAAGTTTCCTCTAAATAAATTTCGGGACGAAATTTCCTGAAGTAGGGGAGACTGTGACACCTGTGCCTCCACGGCCAGTAAATAGATGCCAAACCAATGAAATATTGTATTTCATACTTGGGATTTGTATAAATATGTGTATCATTTGCACATATCAATTCTCATTCGATTTCGAGCTCTAAATCGCTTTCTGGGAAGTTATACGCGCACTGATGCGTAAACATAATCAGATTAACACGACAAACACTCCAGAATAGTGACATGGTCTTAACATACCTTAAGTAACCTTTACATAACTTAGAAACAAGTTTTGGAAGGTTTGGTGTGTCGAAATCATGTTTATTCGCTTACAGGGGCTAATTTCGACAAACTGTGAAAGTATGCCGATTCGTACTATAACGGACATTCTAGAACTTGATCATAAGTTAAACTTACCTTAAATATCCTTTACATAGCTTAGAAATAGGCTTTGAGGGGTCCGGTATGCCAAAATAAACTTTTTGGTCATTCAGGGACTAAAAGCGTCAAAAAGTGCATAAGTTTGCATTTTCGCGCATATCTTACGTTCTGAATACATCCGGACATCCAAAACTTTATGTAATCATTAAAATATTTTATTTTAGTGATTGGCATGATAAAATTCCATTCGTCGCGTAATTTGGATCGTTTTTCGCATTCGTTCGTGTTTCGTCGTAATTAACCGAACAACGCAACCGTACGACCAAACGAACCGACATCCGAGATATTTTTTAGCATGTTTCATGTTCCCTATACTTTAACTTCATTTTAGAGCCTTGAAATGGGATTAACGGGGCTTAAACGTGTCAAAAATGCATCAAAAACCATGTTTTGCACATTAGGGACCAAAATTGACAATCTGGAATAGTTATCTTAGGAAGGGACCAAAGTTGAAAATCTGATTTCCAGCTTGTTCCATCTGTTCCCCTCATTTGCACATGGTTTTAATGAAACTAAGGGCTTGTTTTGGGGTACCCATGGTATTCTAAAACCATGGGCACACATGTAAGGTCCAGATCGAAGCTCGGTTTTCGATCAACGATCCTAACGGTCTTGGTTTTCCTATAAATACCCCACCCTCTTGCTTAAAACTCACATTTGATCTGATTTGGCTCTCTCAGTTGGAGTATACACTTCGTACCTGAGAGTAATCGGATCAAAACTCCATAGCTTGGACCCGTTGTAAGTCCTCTTTCGTTCTTTTATGCATTTTAAAGCACGAAAGTCAAACTTTGTTTGACTTTCTGCATTGACCAATTTATGGTCAATACGAAGTTCGTTTGAACTTCATAACATGAGCGTAATCACGATGGTTTTAGTCTCTTATGACTATACCTACTGATTACCACGTTATCTAGGCATAGTGGCGAGTCGTAGTTTTGGCCAAAATACGTATTCTTGCGTATTTTGTAACCAAACTACTTTTAGGTATCAAAACCGTTTGTTTTGATACCAAACATGTTTTCTAAATTCGTTAAACATGTTTTAACATGTTTAACTCGTCACTTCTGGTTTATTGCTTATGTAGGGTCGTAAGGTAAGCGATCTAAACAATCGCTTATACTTTCGAACCCGACCCGTTTGGTCGATCATTAGGAACCGACCAAACACATTAGGTGACCATAGTTGTATAGGGAATAACCTTCCAAGGTTATACCTTACGGTCACGTCGTTTAGTTAGTTGTATGATAGGTAGTTTATATGCCTTAGGAAAATTACCAAAATGCCATTTTTACGCCAAAATTCATTTTAAGCATATGTAACATAATTTTTGATATCTAAACTGATTTGGCAACAATATTAGACATGCTAAAGCATATTTTACTTATCATAGGACTAGTTAGGCGTTCCGTACGCGTTTTACGCGAACGACGCGTTAAAGTAGCATAAGCTACCTAAACGGGTCGTAATGGGTCGTAAGCACTTAGGATAGGTTTCATTTTAGAATGTAGGCTTTGTTAAACCACATTACATGAGTTCCTATACTCATTTGGTTTACGAAACCTCATTCTATCCGATCTTCCGATTTAGGTCCGGTTATTTACATAGTTATCTATATTAGGTGCCGTTTGATTTCCGTGATCCCTCTAGCTTTGCTTGGTTGTTGTTCAAGACTTCTAAGCACCCTCAACATAGACCCCTCTTTTACTGTTTTTCAAACGTTTTTGGGTGAAACACATATGCCTACTTGTTACTTTCATGTTTTCCATGTTTTCATATCATATACTTGCTATGTTCATTAGTACACTATTAGTACATGATTTCATTATGTTTTTGCTATGTATGTCCATTTAGTGCATACTTAGTACATCGTTTTACATTACATTTCATGCTATGTATGTCCATTTAGTGCATACTTAGTACATTATTTTACATTTCAGTTCATGCTATGTATGTCCATTTAGTGCATACTTAGTACATTATTTTACATTTCATTTCATGCAATGTATGTCCATTTAGTGCATATTTAGTACATTATTTTACATTTCATTTCATGCTATGTATGTCCATTTGTTGCATACTTAGTACATTATTTTCATAAAACATGTTTACATTTTGGTATGACATTTGGTTTGTTTAAATGGCTCAAAAATACATTCATTAACATTAGCTACGCCGTTCGTTTGTAGGTAGTGGTACCATAGGAATTGACAACTCCCGTTCCTGACATCCTAGGTATGTTTGGATGGAAGGAATGACCGAATTCGATAAACATAACTCAGATAAATCTTTAATTCATTTAAGGGTTTATCGCCACAGTCTCAAGGCTTGAATGTATGCATTTTCACAACACCACATAGATGTTTGTATCAGTAAAGCATGCATTATTTTACAAAACATAAATTTTGATTATAATTTATCAATTGCATTGTTTTGTACATTTCTTTCTTATAGGGTCGAGTAAATGCTTTTAATCAATAAAGGCTTTTATTCACTCTACATTACATTTGTTTACACAATAACATTTCAACATTTGTTTAAACATTACATTTAGTTATACATGGACATTTTTACATTGGTGGTTTGTTTGGGTAAGTGATTTAAGTAACGAGACGTGTGTAATATGATAAAAGCATGGTGGATACGCCGCTGCTACTTCCTATATATAAATGCTTTTATGATATTACATATCGTAGCGTTATTTAAATCATTTCAATTTTGACGTATTACATTTTACACAATTAACATAAAGACAAAACATTGTTTTACAAACAACACATTTTATACAAATTCATTTTTACTTGGTTATTTACTTAACCATACATATTCTTTTACATCATCTGTTTCCTTATCGATTTTTATATGATTTATAAAACAAAAACATTTTACAAGGTTCATGACTACTTTTGTTAAACATGTTCTTTAAACTTACAAGTCATGAATCCTAAATCAATAAAACATATGTATCTCACAGGCATTTTTATGTTGACGTACCTATTTTCACATGTGTTTCAGGAAATGATGCATAGGATTGATCAAGTTACACATAGGCAGACTTGGGCCTTAGTGACAATAAAAGATGCAAGACTAGTTAATTATGTTATGATTCCTTGTTGTTAAGACATTGTAATTTATTTTAATCAATAAACAACATTTAAATTACTTGTGTTATGAAACAATTATTCTGTTACAACACTCCCCGACGATTCCGCCACGATTTGTTGTTTTACGTGGTCGGGGTGTGACAATAACTCTAGGAGAAAGGAAAGTACATAGCGGACCACCATCGCACCAAAAATCATACCATGCTGATGTAGATATACCATTTCCAAGTTTTACCCAAATATAGCTTCTAAATTTTGACCGTATCTGAAGAATTTTCCTCCAGCTCCAGCAACAGTTGGTGACAGATTTACAATTCCATAGAGTGCGGCCTCTTAACCGGTAGGAATGAATCCAAGCAACCCAAAGCGACTCCCGGTTTGTAACGATACTCCACACGTGGAAAGCCATATGAGTTCGATTAACATCACGAATCCTTCTAATACCCAACCCACCTTCATGTTTTGGAAGACAAACCACCTTCCATCCCACTTTCGCTCTCCCCATATGAGTCGCATCCGTAGCCCATAAGAAATTATGCATGAGGGATTCCAAGTCCTTTGTAACACGAGCCGGTAATAAGAAAACCGATGACCAGTAAATGTACATAGACGATAAAACTAAAATAATCAGCTGAAGACGGCCAGCAAACGACATAAATTTATTCTTCCAACTGTTAATACGGTTTTCCACGCGCTCCACCAGGATATGACACTCTGAATATGAGAGCCTTGACGAAATAAGAGGGACTCCGAAATACCAAACTGGAAGAGCACCCTCCACAAAAGGCATAATATTAAGAATAGCAGTTTTAACATGATTCGGGACATTGCAAAAGTAAGCTGTACTCTTTTGAATACTAGGAGTTAAGCCCGACATTTGCGTGAACTTAGTAATCGATGTCATAATACAACTAGCCGACCCAACATCCCCTCTAGCAAACAAAAACAAGTCATCGGCAAAGCAAAGGTTAATGATTTGTTGTTTTTCACATTTATTATGATACCTGAAAGAGGAATCGATTCTAGTCACCTGTTGCAAAATACACGTCAACACTTCCATCACGAGCGTGAATAGATAAGGAGAAATCGGGTCCCCCTGGCGTAATCCACGTTTACCCATAAAGTACCCATGAACGTTTCCATTAACACATATCGAGTAAGAAGGGGATGATACACAAACCATAATCCAATCCACCATTTGCCTATTAAAACCAAACCCGAAAAGAGCATTTTTGAGAAAACTCCACTCCACCGTATCATAAGCTTTCTGGATATCCACCTTGAAAGCACACCTAGGAGGACCCGAGTTCCTATGATAGTTGTGCATCAGCTCTTGGGTAAGTAAAATATTATCCGATATTCTTCTACCCGGGACAAATGCAGACTGGTTGATACTCACAATCCCACTTAAAGCACCTTTAATACGATCCGCCAGGAGTTTACTGATACACTTATAGAGGACATTACAACAAGAGATCGGCCTATAGTCAGATATAGTGGACGACGTAGACACCTTCGGAAACAGAACTATAAGCGTGTGATTAATTTCTTGAAGAAGATGCCCCGTATTAAAGAAGTCCAGAATAGCATTAGTAACATCATTACCTATAATCGGCCATGAGCTCTTAAAGAAGGCAGTCGTAAACCCATCAGGCCCCAGAGCTTTATCATTACCAATAGCAAAAACAGCCGCCTTAACCTCATCAATGGTGACCGGACGCACCATATGACTAGCCACATTAGTATTCAGCACTTTAGAAAATAAATCCGGAAAAGGTGTGAGGGAGGCGCCCCCTTGACCACCTAGAAAATTAGCATAATGATCCATAAAGGCTTTTGATACATAACCCTCTAAAACATGCCCACTTGCATCCTTAATCCCATCGATCCTGCCTCTATGGTTCCTACTCTTCAAAGAACTGTGAAAAAAGACGTATTAGCATCCCCTGCTCGCAACCACTCGACTTTAGACTTTTGCTTAAGGAATCTTTCTTCATCCAAGCAAGCTTCCTGATACTCCCGAAGGACATTTGTTTCAGCAATCCGTAACTCCTCAACCATATGGTTCCTGTCAATCTCCTTTTGAATGGATTCAAGTTTATCTCGCAAGACAACAACCTTCGAGTGGAGGTTACCTTGCTTGAAAAGGAGAGACCGCAGTGGCTGCTTAAGGAGCCGAAGCTTCTTAACAACCCGAAACTGATGGACACCATTCACCTGAGCCTCCCAACCGCTCTTTACAATATCAAGAAAACCCGGTTTGTGCACTAAAAAAATAGCAAACTTAAAAGGCTTCGGTTTCATTCTACCGGCATTGGTAATTTTTAGAATACACGGGCAATGATCCGAAATCCCATAAGGCTTAAACATTGCATGCGAGTCAGGACATTCAGCAACAAAAACAGTATTTCCCAAGATTCTATCAAGTTTCTTAAGCAAACCGACACCCTTTTTAGGTTTTTGATTCCAAGTGAAATACATACCCGTCCTATTAATGTCGAACACCTCCATAGCCTCCACACAATCTCTAAACTCTTTCATACCTAGCGATATGGATGACGTACCCACAGACTTATCTTCGAGAAACAAAGCTGAGTTAAAATCACCCATAACCACCCACGGCTTATTGTCAACCAAAATCTTATGCATCGATAAATTACTCCATAAATCTCTTCTATAGATATAGGAGTTAGCCGCATATACAATAGAACCAAAAAACATCTTCTTATTCTTCTTTAATAGCACCTAGACATGCATCACCTGATCCGTTTGAGATAACACCATGACATCAACGACATCCGGGTTCCATCCAAGAATAATACGAGTACCTTTATCACAACAATTTCCATTAGAAGTCCAATCTCAGTTTCTAAACACCGACGAATAACTCTACTAAGGTTCCCAACATTCACATGATACTCTAGAATTGCACAACAACTCAGCTTATTATCTTTGACTGCTTGCTGAACCTCCATTTGTTTCAGAGGGCGGTTCAACCCCCTTATGTTCCAAACAGCGAAACTAATCATTAGAAGCCACTTGTTTAGGAGTGCTTGCCCCTTTACTAACATTGGTTTCTCGTCTATCCTCCCTGATGAATTCATTCGTTTCGTTATACACCTCAACCACTTCCTCGTCATCCGAAACATTTTGATCATGCCCTACACCCGAGCTACTTTGGCCAACATCAGTCTCCTCCCCTAGAATATCAAATTTATTTCGAGTTACCACTGTTTCCATCCGAATCCGATCAAGATTAGGAGTCCCTCCCTTGCCCTTTGACGCAACCGACCTATATTCCAACTTTTGTTCAGGTTTATTCACATTAAAACCAACCTTCCTAGCTGCCTTCTTGCCTTGCACAGTCGTGTACCCCTCTTCGTCCACAGTAGGCTGACGCTTTGATGGCCCCCGGTTTTGAGTCGGCTGTTTATACTTCTTATCATCACCATTAACCTTACCACCTTGAGGTTTACCATTTGACACACGAGTAGCCTGCTTTGGACAACAATCCTCATTATGGCCAAATACACAGCATCGACCGCACCTATGGGGACACCATTCATATTCCACATATACCTTCTCCTTCACAAATCCATCTCCATCAAGGCAAGGAACCACAATAATCAATTCCTCCTTGAGATCATTATCAGCCGAAATTTCAATGAGTGCACGTGCAAAACTACTTCTACCCCACATATCGACACACATTGAGGTTGTGAAGGAATCTAAGGCTTTCGGCTCCCCAATAGCTGTTGTAATCAAACTTAACCCATCTTCCGTGTACGCAGCTATCGGAACCTCATGGATTTTAACCCAAACCTAAACCTTCTTGACTTCCTTCTTTTCAAGTTTAACCGACGGTGACCAAACTTCCAAAAACATTGGCTGTGAACGAATAATCCACGGACCCTCAGTAAGTGCCTTCATCATACCAGCTTGATCACCAAACTTGAAAAAGAAAAATCCATTGGCGTTCATCATTGATTTCTGCAATCCAAACCGTTTCCAGTTATTTCTAACAAAGTATTCGACAACTGGGTATGCTACCCGATCCCCCAAAAAATATCCATACAATGTGTTGGCCATTTTATCTTGCACAACCCTGACAGAGTCCCTAGACAACACCACATCACAACCATCCTGCTTCTCAACTGTAGCAAGTGCACGAAAATTAACCTTCCTCGTGCTATCTCCCCTAAGTGATTCAGCATAAGACAAAGGTTTAACTAAATTACCAGTACTCGGTTGACTACCAGCAACATGATCCTGATGTTTCTCCTCACCCTGATACTCCGAACTGATTTCCTCCACGTTATCCATGGTAACAGGTTTGGATATTGTAGCCAAACCATCAATAACCGAAACATTATTTGTAAAAAACATACCTCTCCTCGGCAACATTGAGTTACCTTCAATATTGGTCACACGTAACCCAATACCACGAACTGGTACTGTTCCTGGTGTAGACCCAGTCTCGTCAACCAAAGGTTCATTCATGTCAGCCGCTGCACTAGGCGATGTAGGGAACCCATCCAGATCAAACAATTCCGGCTGCAACTGATTATTCGGGATGTTACCCCCAGTTTTTTTACGTTCACTCATTGAAGATTAAACACCTCTCCCTTATTCAACGAAAATCAAGAAACCATGCACTACAAAAGCCGACCTCCACCCACAGAAAACGAAGAACACCAATCAGAAAAATAAAACCCTAATCCTTATACCCTAGCGCCAAACTTCAATCCTTAACTGATTAAACCAATGTATCAATCTAGCTAAATTAAACTCAGTTAACCGCGATCAATTACAACCGATTTAATAGGTCAGGATTTCGAGACTGCTACTAGGGCGGCGATTGAAGAAGAACAAAGCAAAACCCTATTTTCAGATTGATCACTATTGCTAACGAGTTCGTTATAGAATTTCGATAAATCAAAACTCTAATCACAGACTGTTATACAGAAGATCACAAAGAAAAAACTGGGGTTTCATGAAGAACAGGAAAATCGCCAAGGAGAGAGAGCAAGGGTTTCGAAGAGTAATGGTCCCTTCCTCGACCTCTTTGACGACTCAGCTTTCTTCTTGTCTTTCCCTTTGTCTTGAGTGGCTGACTGTTTCTTATCACCCTTCCGAAACAGTTTACCCTTCCTGACCTGAGACTCAGTCAGGGTTACAGCCAACTAGATGGCCTGACGAACAGTGGTAGGGTTGCTACTAGTAACTATGTCTTGCATAGGGTCAGGGAAACCATCAATATATGTAACACCCCAATCGCGTAATATAACAACACGCGGCGGAAATATCGGGGAGTCACGTTACAAATTGCTCACAACTACTGGTACTAAATTGTTTCAATATCATTAACATCGTTTTACAAACAAAGAATACATGTAATTATTTCATTTACATGGCGGATGATTAGCGTTTTGTTTCGTTTTTTCTAGATTATAGTCTAGTTGTCATTATTTCATTTGCTGTTTTCTTGGTTTGTTTTGCTTACTTTCATGGGGCATGTCTCATGATTGAACTAGTGTAGATACACTACACTACTTGTTTTATTTGGTTGTGAATATATAGAATCACCGGGGTAACCCTTTACCCAAAAAAAGAATACATGTAATTGTTCTTTTGTTTTAGAAGTCTAAGGCCCGAATGCAGTCCTATGCGTTGCATGCTTGAAACAGTCGAAAACCTGAAACATATGCGAAAAACAGTCAGCATAAAATGCCGGTGAATACATAGGTTTTATTAGCCAAGTAAATGGCAAAACATTTGGTATTGCAATACTTTAACAGCTACGAGAGCTGTCAATTGAAAATAAATATTGAAGCCAAAGAATGGCAAAAATTTAGTATTTCAATACATAATCTTAATTGTGAAAACTCGTGACAAAATAGGTTTGTATATGGCAATATGATTATTACTAAGTCATTTTTATGCCTTACATTGTAATCTTGTTTAAACCATCGTAAAAACTTGTTAATATGTTATTAGAAATCCAATCGAGGATTAATAATAACTGTTTTGAAATAAATCAAAACTTCTGTAAGTATTATATAAATCAAATCAATGAGTCAAGATAATACTTCAGATATCTTTCTAAGAATCTAACATATAGAGATATGGAAGATTCTACAAAGATTTGGATAATTGAACATTGAAACAATCATACACAAAATCCTAAAGTGATCCAGATAACGCTACAAGAATAATAAAATAAGAACACTTATATATAGGAAGTACCAGCGGCGTATCCACCATGTTCTTATTTTGTTACACCTGTTTCATTATCTAAATCACAACTACCACATAATAACAAAATTGTCAACTTGTTCCAACTCGTGAACACGCATTAAAGTATACAATGAATCCAAACAAGGACTCCAATATCAGTACTCTAAACATCCCATATACGTCTAACTATGAAGATAGGTAGATACTACAGGGATCAGGTTCTTGTCACATTGCCTAGTCAAACACGCATTAAAGTACACAATGAATTCCAACAAGGACTTCAATATTAGTACTCTAAACATCCTACAAGAATCAACCTATAAAGATAGATAGATGCTATAAGGATTCTGGGTTCTGTCACATTAAATCAAAACAATCCTAAATCCTAATGGTGATTCGGGATAACGCCACGAAGGGTAATACAATAAGTACACTTATATATAGGAAGTACCCGTGGCGTATCCACCATGTGCTTATTGTATTATCTAGTTTCGTTATCTGAATCACCAACCATCTACACCAAACCAACCATCGAGTTGTAAAGTACTTCTTAAAAACCTTACTATGAAGATATGAAGATCTAAGACTGTACTTCAAATATCCTATGTGAATCTAACTATGAAGATAGGTAGATCACTTAAGGATTCAGATAAACATCGCATTTGCATAATCGGAATAATACACATAAAAGCACTTAGTGAACACATATATGCCATACATTTTGAAAACAAATCGATTACACATATGGATCACCCCAAAACATTTAAAAACGGTAAAAGAGGGGAACTATGTACTCGCCTGGGATTGCGTATAGTTCTGGTTCAAAGGGTATAACAGAGCTCAAAAGACCAAGAGTTCAGGTGTTGAAGCGGTTCCTAGGGTAACGGATACTGTGTTAGCAAAACGACACCTAAATTGAAGATCGGGTAGAATGATGTCTTGTAAACCAAACGAGTATTGGAACTTATGTGATATGGTTTAAGAAAGCCTACATTCTAAATCAGAACCTATCCTAAGTGCTTACGACCCATTACGACTCATTAAGGTAGCTTATGCTACGTTAACGCGTCGTTCGCACGAAAGCGCGTTCGAGACGCCTAACTAGTCCTATGACAAGTATTATATGCCTTAACATATCTAATTATGTTATATAATCAGTTTAGATGTCAAAATATGTGTTACATATGCTTAAAATGAAATTATGCGCAAAAAGGGTATTTTGGTCATTTTCCTAAGGCATATAAACTACCTATCATACAACTAACTAAACGAAGTAACCATAAGGTATAACCTCGGAAGGTTATTCCCTATACAACTATGGTCACAATATATGTTTGGTCGGATTCTAATGATCGACCAAACGGGTCGGGTTCGGAACTCTAAGCGGTTGTTTAGACCGCTTATCTTACGAGCCTATACAAGCACTAAACTAAAAGTGATGAGTTAAACATGTTAAAACATGCTTAACGAAGTTCAAAAACAAGTTTGATATCAAAACAAACGGTTTTGATACCCAAGAATAGTTTGGTTGCAAAATACGCATAGACGCGTATTTTACCAAAACTATGACTCGTCACTACACCTAATTAACGTGATAATCAGTAGGTATAGTCACAAGGGACTATAACCATCGTGATTATGCTCACATTGCAAAGTTCAAATGAACTTTGTCTTGACCAAAGACTGGTCAAAACAGAAAGTCAAACACTGTTTGACTTTTATGCTTGAAAAACGATAAAAGCACGAAAGAAACTTACAAAGGGTCCAAGCTAGGAAGATCTTGATTCAAGTTGCTCAGGTATGAGGTGTGGAAACCCCAACATAGAGCAGAAATGAATCAAGTGTGAGGATGCAAGTGAAATCAAAGTGGGTATTTATAGGAAAACAAGAACCATTAGGATCGTTTCTCATAAAACGAGCTTCAATCTTGGCCCTCCATGTGTGCCCATTGTTTTACAAATCTATGGGTGCCCCAAAACACGATCATGGTGTTGAAAAACCAAGAACCAAAGCCAGAAACCAGTTGCTGATTGAAGAAAACCATTTTTGCAGAACTGGGGAGTTTACACGGGCCGCGTAAGAATCAAGGAAGTCTTACGCTCCCCTCCTGAGCCCAAGTTTAAAACATGGTTTTCGATGCATTTTCGACACATTTAAGCCCCGTTAACCCCATTTCAAAGCTCTAAAATGAAGTTAAAGTATAGGGAACTTAAAATATGCTCAAAAACATCTCGGATGTTGGTTCGTTTGGCCGTACAATCGCGATGTTCGGTTAATTACTACGAAACACGAACGGACGCGAAAAACGATCCAAATTACGCGACGAATGGAATTTTATCATGCCAATCACTAAAATAAAATGTTTTAATGATTACATAAATTTTTGGATGTCCGGATATATTCAGAACGTAAGATATACGCGAAAATGCAAACTTATGCACTTTTTGACGCTTTTAGTCCCTATTGATCAAATAAGTTTATTTTAGCATACCGAACCCCTCAAAGCCTATTTCTAAGCTATGTAAAGGATATTTATGGTATGTTTAACTTATGATCAAGTTCCAGAATGTTTGTTACTATACAAATCGGTATAGTTTCGCAGTTTGACACAAATAGTCCCTACGATCGAACAAACTTGATTTTGACACACCAAAGCCTTCAAAACCTATTTCTAAGCTATGTAAAAGTTATTTAAGGTATGTTAAGCCTATGTCACTGTTCCGGAGTGTTTGCTGCATTAAACTGATTATGTTTACGCATCAGTTCGCGTATAACTTTCCAGAAAGCGATTTAAAGCTTGAAAATGAACTAGAATCAAAACGTGAAATTGTAAAACACAAACAAACAAATTTTGAGACCAAAACACATTGTTTATTTGATAAAAGATAGTGTCCTACATCGTGTGTGTTTACGAAGCACAAGTGTCACAGTCTCCCCTACTTCAGGAAATTTCGTCCTGAAATTTATTCGAAGGAGACCGTAGAGTGGAATTGAAACAACTGATGGATAAGCAGATTGCTAGATCCCAAAGATGCGGAGCATCATTTGGAAATTTTAGGGAATTCAAAATGTGATTTGGGATATCCAAAGTATCTTAAGGTATTCAACCCTTTGAAACTTGTGAAAGTCGACTAGTGTTCAAAAATCATTTAAGTATGGCACTATGTTATACTAAGCTCCTACAATCCCTAGCAAACAAAGGGGTGTACATTCAAGCCCTTCACGTACACGGTTTCTAATGTCCCACGAGCTACATCCAATGCACCATGAGCATCTCATGCATAAGAGACGGGTCAACATACCTATGGCATCAAGATCGTCACCTTTAACACCATATTATACTCCCGGTCGGCTCGATTTGAGTTAATGAATGTACTTGTTGTCGTCCATCGGGAATAACCACTCAAATAACAAACAAACACATAATCACATAATGGTCCAAGATAACATAAAATCACCAAGTGATCTTAGTAACATTCTGAAGAATAACACAATAAGAACACTTATATATAGGAAGTACCATCGGCGTATCCACCGTGTTCTTACCGCCTCATACTTCTCCCGTCACCTTAATCACTCTAGATTTTATGCCACCATACTTAACAAGGCTTACTATGATCCTCATGCGTCGAAACTCATGATTAAGTGTGCACCCATAATTACTCGTTCCGTCACATGGTCCACATAGCTCCTCTTGTTAAGCAAGGGTAAACAAATAATAAGGTCTAACTATCGTATAAATCAAATAAACATCGTCACAACATAATATCTGTCAAATCAAATCGTATTTCATACTAGCAATGATAATACTACTTATTTTGCATACAACAAATTTAGTAGTAGGTATTCTATTCTAGTACGAATATTTATATATATGTTTCACATTAACCAAACAGGTAGAATGCAAGATATACTAATCATACATTATCATCATAATGCAAGCATATCAAGAAAATGTTTTCAAATCATGTGCTAGGTATGCTAAGTTAATATACTAAGTACATTAAATCAACATACGAAGCAAATTATATTTATAATCATGTACTATACACATTAGATAAGCAAATCATGCATGTAATGTTATGATCATAAAACAGTATTAACGTGTTCATAGTATTCGTATTGATCGTGTTACCAAATTTGTACGAATGCACCAGAGTGCAATCATATTATGCTACTTTATAAGATTTAGTTCCTAAAGAACGGAATCCTCAAAATTAGCATGTAATTTGAAATCACACATAGTGTAATCACATTAGAGTTTGAAATTGAAAATTGAATAACAAAGATAAAGATAAACTTCTTGAAATTTATATTGTCATTACAAACATAGTTGAAATATATACATTGTTCTTGAAAATAAACAGAAAATATATAGAGGTTCAAATGATCATAAGCACTTGATCATTAGCCTGAGCCTCGTTGATGTTGAATACTCGTACATTAGCATTGGCAAGCTTGGGGCAGTTTCGCTTGCAATGATTTAAGTCACGACAATTGAAACATGCTCTCGGGCGAGTCTGAGTAGGGGCTGCTCGGTTCGGGATACGACAGGTCACAGCTAGATGTCCAAATAAACCACAAATTGTACACTGGCAACAAGGGGAATTTGATGTATGATGATAGTTGCAAAGATTGCACCGAGGTTGCTTCCCACGATAAAATCCTATAAAGGGTACTGAGTTCAGTGGAGCAGGTGCAGGAATTGCAAAATTTTTTGAAGCCTTGCGCTTCTTAGAACTTTTAGATGATTCGGCATTTGTTCCTTTCGAATTCTCGTTAACAGATTCAGTGTTTTGTTTCATGTCTCCTTTTCGAAATAGCTTACCTTTTCTAACCTGGGAGTCGGTTAAGATAGCATCTAATTCCTTAGCCTCCCTAAGCGTTGCAGGTTGGCTACCAGTGACAATGTCTTGGACAGGGTCAGGTAAACCATCGATGTATTTCTCAATAGCCCGATCCACAGGTGTGACCATAGTGGGGCAAAGTAGGCTTAACTGTTCAAATCGGTCAGTGTAGGCACGGTTTTCCCCACTATCCTGCTTTAGATAATAGAACTCATCTTCAAGTGCCCGTATTTCGCTTCGTGGGCAGAATTCTTTCTTCATAAGATCTTTAAATTCTTCCCACGTCAGTTCCATTGCTACATCGGCACCTCGGTCCCTCATAATACCAATCCACCAAGTGATGTGACACCAGGCTTTTCAGGCCGTACCGTACAATTGTAACACGTGTTGTGAATAGGTAACAGGGCTATAATTGACTGGTTATGATGTTTATATGTGAAATTTAATGTGTTGGTAAAAGTAAATTTTGATAAAAATTATGTTGGCAACGGTAAAATAAACGCTTATCACGTAACGGTTAAAATGCGAGACGAACGTCGGTGACCACCCGATTAGTGTTAAAAATCCTAAAAATAGTTTGTTATGATTAGAATAATTATTTTAATCATATCCGTGTGGAAAAATAATTTAAAACGCTAGGAAACTCTATTTTCCGAGTTTAAGCGCGTACCGCGCGATGCAGCGCGTGTACCGACAAAATACTGTCAACACAGCCTGTCAAGGAAACTGATAATCATTTTAGTAATAATTTGATGATTTTATTAATTTAGAACGATAAAAATAAATAAAAACGCTTAAATTCCTATTTTTGCGATTTTAAGCGCGTACCGCGCAGCACAGCGCGCATACTGCCAAATACCTGCAACGTAGCCAGACCAGGCAAACAAAATATTGTTCAATAATATTTTGGTGAGTTTATTTTTATATAGTATTAAAAATAATTTAAAACGCACTAAAACGAGATTAAAACGCTAGATAAAATACACGGTATCCAGTAAAATACCCGTTTTGGCCAAAAATTTGATATATATGTATATGTGTGTATATAAAATCATGTATGGAGGTGAGAGAAACAAATGTGGCAGCCATGCAATTGAGTTTCTCTCTCTCTCTTCCATTTATTGGTTATCAAGGGTTGTGGTGATGAGTATGTTCATGCTTTCCCATAACTACACAATTCTAAGACAAAAAAATCATTTCAAACTTCAATTCTCTCTCTCTCTACAACAATTCAGCCG
Organism: Helianthus tuberosus; assembly: GCA_030545235.1. Taxonomy (NCBI): domain Eukaryota; kingdom Viridiplantae; phylum Streptophyta; class Magnoliopsida; order Asterales; family Asteraceae; genus Helianthus; species Helianthus tuberosus. The sequence continues at coordinate 111,195,675 of CM060357.1, forward strand.
AAAATCACCTTCACACCTCCATAACTTTCGAAATTTTGATGATTCTTGCAAGAACATCATTAAATCTAAGGTGTTTCCAAGCTATTTTGATGATCCAAAGGTGCTTTCTTGGTGAAATAAGCTTTCAAACATCAAAAATCATGTCAAAACCCACATGAATCTTGAAGGTATAAAAACCATTTCTCTAAATTTTGTTCTTGAGTGATGTTGTAAATCTTGGAAAGTTTCTCTTGATTCTTGAGTTTTTCACAAGACATAAAACTAAAACAAATGGGTTTTTAAAGGAAACAAAAATGGATGAACATGTGTGCATGTGTGGCCGTGAGTGTATGTGTGTGTGTAGGTGATTATGTTTTGATTTTTGATTGAGTAATTCTTGATTAACATGTTATCGGGTCTCGTCCCTAGTATGCCGAAGAGTACGGTTTATTTTGGTAACGTTCCTCAGCCAATCAAATAGGAAATTCTTCACATTATGCCTTTCAAAGAGGGTTTGCTTCCTGTTCGTTACCTGAGAGTTCCATTAATATCATCTAAGCTTTCTTATAAGGATTGCAAAATTTTAGTTGAACGAAGGGACAAGAAGATTGATAACTGGATGACTAGATCTTTATCTTTTGCGGGTAGACTGCAACTGGTTAATTCGGTCCTCTCAGCTATGCACATCTATTGGGCTACAGTTTTTCTCTTGCCAGCTAAAATTGTGAGTGATCTTGAAAGATGTATGCGTGCTTTCTTATGGACTGGTAAGAACCAGCAGAATGTGAAACCTAAGGTTGCTTGGAAGGTGGTTTGTCTACCCAAGAATGAGGGTGGCTTGGGAGTTCGCTGCATTTCTGATGTCAACAAAGCTCTAATTTCGGCTCATATTTGGAGTATTCTGGCCAATAGGAAATCGCTATGGATTTAATGGGTTCATATCTACAAGTTCAAAGGTAGAAGCTTTTGGGAGATTCCTTGCCATGGTCGTATGACATGGGGTTGGAGGAAAATTCTTGCTATGCGAGGTTTAATCCGTCCTTACTTGTGGAAGTCTATCGGCAATGGTACTAATACAAATGTGTGGAGCGACACTTGTCCCTGTCATACCCCGACCGCGTAGAATAACAAAACGCGGCGGAAACATCGAGGCGTGTTGTAACAGAATCATTGTTTCATAACCATGGATACCAAAAAGTGTTTCGTTTTATTAAACATTGGATAATTACATCGTCTGGAAATCTAAATACATAATTTAAACATTGTCTATCATTGTTATTGAGTCACTAAGGCCTTGTCCAATCCTATGTGAGCATGCATCCTATCAATCGATATCTTTCAACAATACCTGAAACACATGTGAAAACGAGGTCAGCAAAGAAATGCTGGCGAATACATAGGTTTTGTATGAGTGTCGAAATCATGGCTAGTTTAGATGTTGCAATACTTTATTAAAAACCTTGTTTTGAAAAGAGTATAATATTGTAACTAAATTAACCAACTCAAATCAAGCGGGTTATAGTTTGTGAAACCTCGTAGCCATGACTCTTAACCCAAAAACATTTGTTTTAGTAAAGCAAATTGTGAAACATCTCGAAATAAATCATTAATAAAACTCGTTAATAAATCTCGTATAGTTTATATCATATCGAAAACCTCGTTTGTGTGACATCGTTTACAAATCGTTTACATCGTCCAAATCATTTACAAATCGTTATAATATCGCGTGAAAACCCATCGTTTACCCAAATCGTTAAAATTCGTTTTAGGTCGTGAAACTACTTATGTGGTCGTCTCGCTAATAACATTCAAACCTTCGTGACTCGTCAATCGTCGCTTCTCGTTTTCGCATTAATAAACCACCATAGGGTAAATTAACAAATACAGATTCAGTCGCTACCCACCACCCCCACACATAACCACGGGTGCAGTAAGATAACGGGATTTGTCAGATCCTATGGTACCATAACCTAATACTGGTCGGCTTGATCATTGCTAATGAATGTCATTTGTTATGTTCCTCAACCAACAAGTTTGTTCACTTTATTGAAAATCGTTTGTGAAACCATCGTTTTAACATCGAAAATCGTTTGTGAAACCATCGTTTTAACATCGAAAATCGTTTGTGAAACCATCGTTTTAACATCGAAAACATTTAGCACATATGAGTCACCCCAAAACAATTGAAAGCAGTAAAATAGGGGAATAATGTACTCGCCTGAGAATGCTTAGAGGTCTTGAACAACAACCAAACAAAGCTAGAGGGAGCACGGAATCAGTCGGCCAGTCTAAAACCATATAAATAAACCGGACTTAAATCGGGAGATCGGATAGGATGAGGCTTGGTAAACCAAATGAGTATTGGAACTCATATGATATGGTTTAACAAGGCCTACATACTACATTGAGACTAACCTAAGTGCTTTCGACCCATCGCGGCCCATTAAGGTAACATATGCTACTTTAACGCGTCGTGCGCGCAAAGCGCGTTCGAGACGTCTAACTAGTCCTATGACAAGTATTATATGCCTAAACGTGTTTAATCATGTTGTATAATCAGTTATGTACAAAAGTTTAGGTTACATAAGCTTAATTACCAATTATACATGAAAAGGGTATTCTGGTAATTTACCTAAGGCATATAAACTACCTATCATACAACTACTTAAACGATGTGACCACTAGGTATAACCTCGGAAGGTTATTCCCTATACACTATGGTCACCTAATGTATTTGGTCGGATCCTAATGATCGACCAAACTGGGTCGGGTTCGAAGGTATAAGCGATTTATCAGATCGCTTACCCTACGACCCTAGACAACGTGGTAATCAGTAGGCATAGTCCCAAGGGACTATAACCAACGTGATTACACTCACGTTGCGAAGTTCAAACGAACTTCGCATTGACCATTACTGGTCAACGCAGAAAGTCAAACAAAGTTTGACTTTCGGACTCGAAAAACAATAAAAGAACGAAAGAATACTTACGAAGGGTCCCCGAATGCTAATCCCGATTCAAGAATCTCAGGTATGAAACAATGGTTTCAACTTAGAGCTCCTCAAATCAGAATTCTTGTAAGTTTTGCAATGGGGTGGATGGGTATTTATAGGAATACCCGAACCGTTAGGATCGTTTTGTCGAATATCGTGCCTTAATCGTATCCGTACAAGGGTCGGAAAGTTATGGTGCCTAAAAACCATCCTTATCAGCTGACTAAGCATTTTAGAATGTGTGGTGGTGGATCAACCAGCTGCAAACTGCTGTTTGATTCATTTAATCTGGTCAGAAGGTGCCACGCGGCCCGCTTCAGGATGTGCAGAAACTCAGGCGGGCCGCCTGGGGGTCCTGATCAGACAACAACTTTAAAAAATGACAGTTTCAGCCCCTGCACGTGTTTAAGGCCTTTTCCGACACTTCTAAGGCCCGTAAAGCCAACTTTAAGGCCCTAAAATGTTGCCTAAACATTGTGGACATGAAACATGCTCAAAAATATGTCGGATGATGGTTCGTTTGGTCGTACGAACGCGATGTTCGCTTAATTACGACGGAATGCGCACAAGCGCGAAAAACGATCCAAATGACGCGACGAATGGATTTTTCTTATGGCGAACACTAAAATATAATATAGTCATGCTTACATAAATTTTTGGATGTCCGGATGTATTCAGAACGTAAGTCATGCGCGAAAATGCAAACTTGTGCACTTTTTGACACTTTTAGTCCCTGAATGACCCAAAAGTTTATTTTAGCACACCGAACCCCTTAAAGCCTATTTCTAAGCTATGTAAAGGATATTTATAGTGTGTTTAACTTATGGTCATGTTCCGGAATGTTCGTTACTGTGTAAATCCTCAGTTTCACAGTTTGACATAAATAGTCCCTGTGATCGAATAGACTTGTTTTCAACACACCAAACCATTCAAAACTTATTTCTAAGTTATGTAAAGGTTATTTAAGGTATGTTAAGCCTATGTCACTATTCCGGAGTGTTTGTTGTATTAAACTGGTTATATTTACGCATCTGTGCGCGTATAACCTTCCAGAAAGCGATTTAAAACTTGAAATTGAACAAAAATTGATATGTGCAAATGATACACATATTTTTACAAATCCCAAGTATGAAATACAATATTTCATTGGTTTGGTATTTGTTTGATGGTCGCAGTGACCCAGGTGTCACAGTCTCCCCTACTTTAGGAAATTTCGTCCCGAAATTTAATCAGAGGAAACTTGTGAGAGCTTGAAAACATGAAGTTGAAAAGACAAAACAACACTGGTTAGGGTTCTGAACTTCTAGTAACTTTAAATAACATTATGCTTTCAATGCAAGAGGGACACTTATATACAAGTATATGAAGCGTCATTGGTGCGTCCACCGTACCTCCATTACATCGTTCTCATTTTGTTATTGTTGTCACTATCGGTTCTTACACATAATAAATCCTACTGGGTTTCTGTGCACTAAATTTCATAATTATGTACGCGTCCATAATTAGACAATTCCTTGCACAGTTCACACAGTCTATTTTATAATGTGTAGGGTAAAACCAAATGAACAAACCTGTGATGAGTGTGATTGGACCACCATAGGGTCCTTTCAGCTGTATCATCACATGCCATTCTTAACCAGGTCTTGAATCAATTTTTAACTAGACCACTCAAGGGTCTCTCATCGAATTATGGAATGGTACTATATAACCCAAGGGTCTTAACTACTACGTAGAAGCCCATAAGGATTTAAGGTAGTACCTTTTGAATATCCTACTATGAATCCCTCATATGAAGATATGAAAGATTCTATGAGGATTTGAAAATCGGATCACACAAAAACATAGAGGAGAACACATAAACACATATCACATAATCGTATAATCGCATACTCGCATAATTGTTTAAATTGACTTTTAAATTTGTTATCTTTGGACACGGGTATTTAAAGCATACAAGGAATCAAATCCTTAATTGCAGCAATTTGGATGGATCCATATGAATACCCTGCTTGTTGACTACATGACCCAAAAACTGAACTTCTTTAAGCCAAAATTTCCTCTTGGAGGATTTAGCGAAAAGTTTGTTCCTTCTTTAGGGGTTCCAATGTCAACGAAGGTGTTGATCGTGATCGGCTCGGGATATGAATAGATCAAGATGTCATCAATAATAACAATGACGAACTGATCCAAATAAGACTTGCAGACTCTATTTATTAAGTCCATGTAGATGGCTGGAGCATTTGTCAACCCAAAAGGCATGACTGTAAACTCGTAATGGCCATACTTCGTGCAGAAAGCCGTTTTGGGAGTATCTTCTCCGAGAATACGAAGTTGATGATACCCAGAACGCAAATCGATCTTGGAAAAGCATGAAGTACCCTGCCGATGATCGGAGAGATCATTGATTTAAGGTAGGGGATATTGATTCTTGATGGTAAGCTTAGCAAGCTTACGATAATCGATACTAATTCGAAAAGGTCCATCTTTCTTTTTCACAAAGAGGGCAAGAGTTTTCCCCAAGGTGAAAAGTTTGGACGGATGAATCCTTTATCATACAACTCTTGAAGCTGTTTCGATAATTCTTGCATCTCAGATGGTGCAAGATGATAAGGTGCTTTCGCAATTGGGTTAGCATTGGGTACAAGGTCAAAAATGAAACTCGACTTGACGAACTGGAGGCAAACCAGGCAGTTCATCAGGAAACACCTCTGGATAATCCCGAACAATCGGAATATCCTGAATACTCTTGCTCTTGCCTTTCTCCTCGATCCTGGCTAGATAGTTTTTATGTTTATGTATGGGTCCTATTGGCTGGGTTGGGCTGTGTCTGTATGGTTGAGATGTTGGCAGTTTTTTTGTTTTTGGCTGTTTTCTTTTGTCTAGTCTTGGTATGCCAAGTCTAGCTAGTGTGTAACATTTCAGTTGCACTTTTGTGCTTATTATTTTTATAAAATTCACCGGGGTAACCCCTTTACCCAAAAAAAAAAAAAAAAGAATGCATGCAAAAACCATAAGTGTCATAAAAGAATGCTTTTAAAAGTGTTTCATGATTTGAAAGGGGTATGATGAAAAATGATTTTTTGGAAGTTCATGTGAGTATATAAAATTCGTGTATGTGTATGTATATGTGTTGCATGCATGTAATTTTTAGTTATATACTCATAAATGTAAGAACACTTGCATTATGTATGAATGATTATGTATAAATGATTATGTGATGATGGATGATATTGGTTATAATTTGTAAGAACATGGATTTAATATGTTCTTGGGTATGATTAGATCATAAGTAATGATGTTGATGTTGTATGAGTGCATTAGATGCACATACATGAACATGCATGATGATAGGAAAGCATGAAATGATGATTTAAATATGATTTGATAAAAATAATTTTTGATCAGATTATAAACACTAAAATATGATTATTTTGAAGTGTTAACTTTGTCATAAAGTTTACTAGTCTTGCATGTTGTACTTGGTGCTTTAGGAGTTGTAAAATACGTGAAATCACATGATTTATGTGACTTACATAAAAACTGCACTAATCTGATTATGATCACTATTTTAATCAGTAAATAACATATATTGTGTTAAAATATCAAGTCATTCCGAGTTGGGATGGTTATAGTAACGTTTAACGCAGCGGTAAAACAGTCAAAAATCGGCTTTTTGAATGATTTTTATAAAACTGAATTAGATCAGTAACTAAACTGATATTTTTAGTTTAAAAATAAGTATTTTAACTAATTTAAGTTTACTTGGTGTTTGGTTAGTCATACGTGACTTCTGACGCCCGAAATCGTTACCGAATCGCTAAAATACGCCTTTTTCGATGAACACTAGTATGGGTAAATTTTGAGTGAACCTTATGTGATAAAATGTGTTAAGTGATTTAAACATGTAAATGTGATAATATGTTAAGTGTTAACTTGATAGTGGGAAATTTAGACTATGTGTGTATACTTGTGCGTTTTGTGCGGTAGAAACGGTAAAAATTGCGTTAAATGTGTAACTTATTTGTCGAGCATGAAATTTGGTACATATAAGATGTTTTATGTATATTTGCTTTAAAAATGACAAAATAGATAAGTTAACGAGATTTCGAGTGTTTCGGTGTTAAATTATGTAAACATTCATGTATATATATATTACGACGCGCAAATCGTAGATATATTGCGTATAAACGGGAGAGTTAACGGATTTACACAATAATGGTCATCAATAAAATCGTTCAAGTTGCAAAATCATAAAAATATATATATGGACTCATATATATATATATATTAACGTGCCAACATAATCAAAAATGATAACTTTTCGAGAAAATCTCAAAGTTATGTGAAAATTCTAAGAAACGGAGAAACTTAGGATTTTTGTGTTATGAATATTGATTTAAAATTGTTCCTATATATATTAGGACATGTAGAAATCAATCACTGGGATTGCGCTATTTAAAATACGCACTCAAAGGTGAGTGTCAATAAACCCCTCTTTTTACTGCTTTGTATATATTTTGGGGGTAGAACACGTCATTAAAAGGGTTTAATAATGTTTTCTAAATAAAACATAACTTTTAATATAAAATATATATTTTCGTAGAAAATATATGAAATTTGATAAGTTATACGTTTCGAAGTAAAACATTTTTGATGAATGAATATTGTATGTACGGTATTTCTTAAGTGAAACAAGACCGTACAGTTGGGGATGAATTATTGACTAGGTCTCATATGATGGAGAGTAAGGGGAATTCGTACAACGTCGTGTATTAAATTGTCATATTAGTAGGATATATATATATTGTACATGAGGCAGACATCATATTGTTCTCAAAGAGAGAACCCTGCGCCCATGATGTCATTTAATCAGTTAGGTATTGCACGCGATGAATTGTTGGTAGATCTATCGGGTTGATAACCCCGTCATGACCGGTCGCCCCGTGTCAAGTCAAACGACGAATTAATATTCTGTTTATTGTCTAGCTTTGATTATTCCTGCATGGTTAATATATAGTTCGTATCGTCTAGCTAACATACGAGTCTGAAAGTTGACGCAATAATTTAATATACAAAACTTGGGCAATATATTACAGTTGTCGGATTGATGAACCGGCGGAAGGCCCATGGATTTTATAAGGAAGTAAAATGGACTTTCTAAAATTTATAAGGATGTTTTCAAATAAACACCTAATCAGAAAGTTTTCCTTGAAATAAAATTGGTTGTAAGTGAATATGTGAACTCACCTTCCTTTGTGTTGACACTTGATTTTAACGTGTTCTACAGGTACTTGAGTTCGGCTTCAGGAATTATGGCGTGTCTTGTGTTTGTCGATGCATGTTTTGTCACTTAAAATGTTGGACTGACTTTTAAACTTTCTGGGACTAAATGTAATAAGATCCGTGAGGATCAAAAGACAACTTTATTTTGTCATGGTTATGTCGTGGTTTGGGACAATAAGTTTAAAATCAACGTTTTAATTAAGTAATACTGTCCAACACTAAAATGCATCAAACATCAAGATAGAAATGGGCACCAGCTTCCGTCACCACTACGTTTTATATTCCGCTGCGACGTTTTTGGGGTGTGACAGAAGTTGGTATCAGAGCCATTGGTTGTTAGCGAACTAGATGTTTTCGGAGGAAAACACTAGACTTCAACCGAAGAATTTTGAGATTTAAAAGTCCAAAATTCTCGAAGCCAAGAATTTTTAAATAAACATAGAAAAATTTTATCATGTATGAAAACCCTTATATGTTTATGTGCATACGTGATTTTCTGTTTATTTGGGCCTTATGTGTTACTATTCATATTGATCACACATTTACTTTGTACGGTTACGATATGTCACGTCTCGCCCTATAGAGTCATCAGTAGTCCTGCTCACTGATGCTGTCGAGCCTACATTTGAAATTTTTCGCCCGTCGTTACAGAATCGTTTGTTTTGATATTCGAGTCATGTGTTTTGCTACACCTCTTTTAGTCTACACTCGTCGTAGGAAGAGGACTCGACCAATTAGAGAGATCGCATCGACTTCGAGAGTTGAGACAGCGTCCACTTTAAAGAAGAAGAAGGAGATTAGAGTCAATCGCTCTCACTGTAATCGTCAGATCGCCACGTTACGCGGAGGCATGGAGACGATGAAAGACTTAGAAGGACAGATGGACTGTTATGATGAGCTAGAAGAGCATGTTAGGAAGATGTTGGACTTCACGGGGATTGAAGCATTAGTTGTTGGTTGTTTCTGTTGTTTGTTTTGTATGTCTCATTTGATGAACCCTATTCATGGTTTGCATGCCAAATTTTCAGATATTTAGGAGGAAATTTCATATAGACTTGTTGTGGGTGTTGATGTAGACATGCCGAATTTTGATTAGTCTTAGCACTAAAAACAAGCTTTGAAAATTTCTGATATAAATATCGAGTGGGTTCCTTTTGGTTTAAAAATTGTTCTCATTAATACGTGGATATTATACATGCGCGATGTTTGGTCCACTATCATTTAATGATTGAATTATTTTGGATATTGTCTTATATTGATATTATGTTGTAATAATAAAAACAAGGAAATGCCCCCAAAAGCGAGATAGCGTTTTGGACTACTTATTACCCCGAAAGAGTTGGCACAACTCATAGCCCAACACGTTAATACTACCACAGAACAGCGCGATGCTAACCAAAATATTGGCTAGGAACGTGGAGTGATGCTCATGGGCATGGTTTTGGTGGGAGACAGATCGGAAACCCTTCAGGTGATATAATGATCGGAAAGTTTTAGCAGTTCCTGTGTTATGATATAATCGGAGCGCAATTTTGATTTTTCATTAACCTTGTGAACAGTACATAGATGTACACATAAAACAATCCAGGGTTGTAACCCAAGATCATTTGCTGGTACCATATGCAATGACGTGGTAACGGTATGCGTGATGTCGGGCCGTCACAGCGGATCGACCATTCGAAAAAATTCCGCATTTTGAGCCTAGCTATGGGGATTCGCAAAAGCGAAAGTCTGAGAGTTCGAGAAAGGAAATCGATGAGAAGAATGATAGGAAACGTAGTTCGAGGAAGGTGTATGTAGTCAGTTCTAGCCGTTCTAGAAAGGATAATGCCAGGGATGGCAGGAGTAGTTTTGAGAAGAAGACTCACAGGAATGAGCGGAGAAAGTGCACCAGATGTGATTGGACTAGACATATGACTCACGAGTGCTATGATAAAAGTACATCAGAGGGAGGTACACTCGAGGGATGCTACGAGTGTGGTTAGCAAGGACATTTCCGGAGAGATTGTCCGTAAATGAAGGGTCATAATACCGAGGGTAAAGCTTTCAAGATGAATGTTGGGAAAGCACATGATGATCCTGCTATCATTGCTGATGAGGTCGTTCACGAATGTAGTATTTAGTTAGGTGATCGTAGTTCTAGTGTTGGTATATTTCCAGAGGAGCTGGGGAGCTTTAACGTAGATGCGAGGATGGATTGATTATCCAAGAGCGAAGTGGGGACTATCGCTGGAAGAAGCTAGCTAGGATATCTCGTCCTGATGATGGTAGAGAGGTGGTAGTTGTTCGCGAAGACCGACCGAGTCGAGTGTCGAGTTTCGAGTGTTGAGTGTTGGTAGTTGAGAGTCGTTAGTATTGTAAGGATTCTCAATTTGTTGCGAAAAGGCTGTCATGCGTTCTTTGTTAATGTGGTGGATACGAAAGCCGAATGTAGGAATACCGGAGAGATTCCTATTGTTCGCTAGTATCCAGAAGTTTTCCTAAAAAGACTTACCTAGATTGCTCCCTGCGAGACAGATCGAATTCCGAATCGATCTGGCATCCGGTGCTGCAACCAATTGCACAATCTCCTTATAGATTAAGCACCGTTTGAGAATGATAGGAATGTCGAGTCAGTTTCAAGAGCTATTAGACAAGGGTTTCATTCGATCGAGCTTATCGCTTTGAGGCGCATCTGTTTTGTTGAGAGAAAGAAGGATGGATCCTTCAGGATGTGTGATGATTTTGGAGAACTGAACGAGTTGATTATCAAGAATCGGTACTCTTTTACCAAGGATTGACGATTTGTTCAATCAAGCTACAGGGATCCAGCTGCTACACGAGGATCGACCTATGATTAGGATAATCTCAGTTGAAGGTTACTGACGAAGATATGCTGAGGACTGCTTTTTAAACGTGATATGGCCATTACGAGTTATTAGTCATGCCTTTTGACTAAATTAATGCGCCATTTATAATTATGAATCTCATGAACAGGGTATGGGAACCCTAATCGAATGAATTCGTGATAATATTCATCGATGACATACTTGCTTACACGCGAGCCAAGGAGAATCAGGAGTAACATTTGAACTTGACTATGGAGTTGTTGAGGAATAAGGAAGGCATGCATGTAGATCAATCTAAGATTAGAGCGATCGAATGATGAGAAGCGCCAAAAACCCCGTCGGGAGTATGATGATTCATGAGACTAGCTGGGTACTACCGGAGATTTTTTAAGAGTTTCCCTAAATTAGTGCAGCGTTCGACACTAATAACCCTAAAAGGAAAAAAGGGAATTTGATTGGACAACAAGATAGTAGGAAGCCTTTCGAACCCTTGAAAGAAAAGTTGGGAGCGTGTATGATGGACTCCGAAGGAAGTTAAGATACTCATATGCCCTTGGCAGAGTTATCTCACAATAATAGTTAACACGCTAGTATTCAGGTTGCTCCGTTTGAAGTCTTGCATGGATGGAAGTGTTGATCACCATTATGTTGAGCTATCATGACAAAGGACAATTAACCAGACCTTAGTTTATCTATGAAACCAGCGACAGGATTTTCCTGGATCAAGGAAAGGTTAAAAGTCACCAATTTATCAACAAAAAGGATTACATGGACAATTGAAGAAACTATTGCGATTCCAGATTGAAGCTTTGGTTCTGATAAAGGAGTTATCTTGCAGAGATGCTATTAGGGTTAGCAGAGAAAAGAAGAGCTGAGCCACAATGATTAGGTCCTTTCAAGAGCCCATCTTGAGTTGGATCAGTCGCTTATAGGCTCAAGCTACCATAAGGACTGAGTAGTGTACATGAAGTTTGTTTGGTCCAGTTTGAGAAAGTGTATAATGGATAATACACTGATTTTGTTCTTTATAGAGATTTGTTTAGAATATAAACAGAAGTTTATCGAAGCACCGTAGAAGTAGTACGTATAGCTAGAAGAGTTATGCTAATAAACGGACAGGCGAATTACAACATTCTAATTGTGTATGCGGTTTATTGATTTGGCGATTGTGGATATCTGAAATGAATGCAAGAAGGAAGGAAGACGAGTTTATGAGATTTGATTCTTTCAAGAGCCCATCTCGAGTTGGATCAATCAGGTGTAAACTCAGACTATCTTAGGTACGGGGTAATGTATATGTAAATATACGTATGTAGAACCTGAATTGGTGGAATTTTGAATTAATCTTCTTGATTAAGTGCTTGTAAATGTTGAACCTTAGAAAGGGTGGAGAGCGTTGAGATGTGAGATTAGGAATTGAGAGTATATATGAAGATTGGTCAAAAGAAAAAAGTAGAAAACCCTAATGCTCTCTCCTAGCATGGCGATTCTGGCTCCCTGTTTAATCCTTACTTTTTCTTCGTAATCAGGAGTATAACAGTCTGTGATCAGAGGTTGGATTCTCTAACGTCTGTAACGAACTCGTTAGCACCTGTGATCGATCGGAAGTAGGGTTTCTTTCTTCTCAAATCGTCGTCCTTAACGTGTGGTTCGGATAGATTGTATAGATCATTTGGTTTGTCGGTCTTATTCCTTGATTTACCAAATACTCTATATGGTTTTGCAAGAAACATGGGTTAGGGTTTGCTAGATTAGGGTTTTCTTTTTTCTGTTCTTATCCGCTGCTGGTCTTCGTTTTTTCTGGGTTTCTTGTTTGCATGGTTTTTTGGTTTACGTGGTAATTGAGAGAGGTGTTTCCAGGATGGATGCTCGTAAGAAGTCTGATGTGCAGGTTGAGCGCGGCAAGCCTCCACTTACCTCTAAGGGTGGTGGTAGCCGTGGTCAGAATATGGATAGCAATCCGAAGTTAGCTAGTAGGGGTATATTCAAGACGAGTTCAGAACCAAAGCTGATTAATGTTATTGATGAGAAAGAGAAGATCTCTGTTTCGGTTCCTGTGAACAACGTTGTCAAGGAATCTTCACCGGATATGGAGGGGTTGGATAATATTATGGATGAAGGTGGTGGTATACAGGATAATGTGGATGTTAAGAATCAGGAGGATGATCAACTCCCTAAGCTATCATATGCTGAGTCGGTACTGAATGTTCAGGTAAAAAAAGATTAACTTTCGATCTTTAACGAGTGCTGGTATGCAAGAGGGTTGTGATATAGTTCTTCCCCGAGAATCTGTTCGTGCTGTTAATGATAAATTAGCGAACACATTATATGGATATTTCTTGGGTGATCGGGTGGCGTACCCGGTGGTGGATTATTTTGTTCGTAATAATTGGAAGAAGTTTGGAATACAAAAGATTATGATGAATGTAAATGGCTTCTTTTTCTTTAAATTTGCGGATCATGTTGGGATGGAGAGTGTGCTTAATGCTGGACCCTGGATCATTAGATCCCAACCATTATTTCTTAATGTTTGGACTCCGACTACTAAATTTGGACAAGAAGGATGTTAAGAGCTTGCAAATGTGGGTTAAAATACATGATGTGCCTATTGCAGCATATACGGAGGATGGCTTAAGCTTGATAGCAACTGCTATTGGCGAACCTAAGGAGCTGGATAAATTTACTACATCCATGTCTATGGATGCTTGGGAGAGAAGTAGCTATGCCCGGGCTCTAATAGAAATCTCTGCTGAAAGTAAGCTAAAGGAGGAATTAGTTATGGCAGTTCCTGAACTCGATGGAGAGGGGTATATTAAGGAGAAAGTTTTTGTTGAGTATGAATGGACTCCTTACAGATGCTCGCACTGTCGAGTATTTGGACACTTTGATGAATCGTGTATGTTAAAGCCTAAGAAGAAATATGTGAGTGGAGATCCCAATCAGCCGGTTCAGAATAGGGGTATGGGTAGTGGGCAGTCCAAATTGTCACACCCCCCAAAATACCACCTAAGGAATGTCCCTGTTAGGCATGTGACGTACCAACAATGAGCCACTAATTACATTGAACCCATACAAGTTTCCAAATAAAGTTCTCAATCATTAATAAAATACCATCAACAAGTTTAAATGAAAACCAATATGTTCAGCGGAAGCAAATAGTAAACCAAAGTTAGTATGTTTTAAAACCAAGGTATAGTGTTAAGTATTCAATCACATGAACCTCTCTAGTCGACCCATGACCACTCCAGCTACTCCAGACAACAAGTTCCCAAATCCAAGATATCTAACGACCTGCGAGCATGCAACAAGTGTATCAGACAATGCTGGTGAGTTCATAGTTTTACGAAAACGTTGGTTACCAAGTGTTTAGTTAATCCATTGAATTTAATTCCGAAAGTAATGTTGATAATATCTCGATACTGAACAAGACGGCTCCTGATGTATGTTTTGCCCTTTCCCCAGTGCTCCTATCAAAGCACTGGACCCGACTGGGTAATTAGTTCACAACCGTCCTCCCCGGTACGGCGTGAGGGTGCCAAACCTAAGTAGCGCTACCAACTTCCCCGCTACCACCCACGATAGCAAAAGATGGGACTTAAGAGATAGAGAGTGAGAATATTATCCAACATCCTAGTTTTACCCAAAAGATTTATCCCTCCCCGGGATACCCACTGACTGTCCCAAACCACCGGGACGCATGCTCAAAAGTAATGAACTCACCTTTGTTTTGCTCGGTAAGTTTAAGACACGTATTCCAAGTTGGTAATTAGTCCCTATTGTAATTACCAATAATAATCAGTTTCGCATGCACATAAATCACGCATTCCATGCACAATTAATTCACGTTCACATTGTTCACATAACGCACATTTATTATACATGTAACGCATACCAGCAATCCTAGTCATGACAGTTCATCCATTCATCTAGTGCCATCGCATAATTGCTTAACATGTAACAATTCAAACGTACAACACACATACACACATAATTCGCTCGCATACCCTTCAAGCCCAAAATTAAACATGTGCGGCCCAATGCGTTACACAAGTCCGTTCACTTGAGGCCGAGGGTGCAGCCCATCATCTCAAACAGCCCACTTGATGAGACCCGTCTGGCCCGCCCAGGCTGTTCACTTAAGCCCACCTAGGTTCGGTCAATTAATCATGCGGCCCATTGCAATTAATCTCATGCATAAGGCCCCATAAATTCATTTGATTTTTGTCGGCCCATATGTAAAGTGGCTAAAATTGTGACAACCCTCAAAATCCCATGTATTCCGTATAATTTATTAATGATAAATAAATTTCTTGACGACTGTGTGGAACTACTTAACTGCTCTCTGACTGCTGTGTATACTTACATGTACTTGTTAACATACTAGTGGTATACAGAAAAGTTACTAAATAGTCCGTTATGCTTTCCTGTGTGTTGAGAATTAAAATGATTACAAAAATATATATAGGACGCTTTACGGATTAATTAAGCACTCTAACGGAACAACACCGAACCGAACAACCGGACTTTACCCGGAACACAGAAATATGGTTAAACACATTGTTTCACTTTTACTGAGCTAGCTATGTTCCCCGAGCACTATAACATCTCATAAAAATATCAACTAACTAGAAACAACACTTACATTTGAAATTGAACTAGAATGTAACAAACTAGTTAGCACCTAAGCCATACCCCCCCCCCCCCCACCTATGGACGGCCCCAACATGGGCTCCACCTCTTGATTTGTTGTAATACTTTAATAGATCATGTTCCCCCATATTGAGCATAAGAACCAAGGTTTAAAGTGTTAGATTGGATTATAAATTGGACTTGAAGGTTATAACTCTCATTTCATCATTCTCACCAAAACACCCTTCTTTCTCCTTCCCTCTCTTTGTTTCAGCCGAAAACAACCACCACACCACACACCACCATCATCACTTGATCATCTCCAACCTCTTCAAGAGTGTACAAAGGTGTTAGAAGGCATACAACGAAGCTCAGTGCGTTCGGAAGTGGAAGGACCTTCTCTATTCGCTATTAACCACCACTTTTCCACACTTGAACTCCCATAGCCTTGTGCTAGTAGTAAGTTTCTTAAATCTTCATCTTGTTCATGTATTTGGTGGTTAATAGTTGGTTAAATGGTTAAAACTTAAGAAACTCTAAAGAACTTACATCAAGTCTTGAACATAAAGGGTAAAGAGTGGATAAAGAGAAAATATATGGGTAAATCATGTAGATCGTGTGTTGTTATGATTCTTGTTGATTTTCCTGATGATTTGCTGGATTATATTGATGTTTGAGGTTGTTGTGGTCACTAAACATGTTAACAGAATCAATCGAACGCGCCTTAGAAAGTGAAAGACTGAAAACAGAAAGCTGTTTAGTGATTACAGCCAACTTCAGTTGGCTGTAACAGGACTGTAACTTAACGAAAAATGTGTTTTCTGAAGTCTAGATTTATGTATTATGAAATACGGTTCTAATGGCACTGGAATCATAATTTTTGGACCCAGTTTACTATTTTTAAAGTGTCATTTCGTAACAGCAGCTAGAGCTGCAATTTTTCTGCTGAAAATATGCGTTCTGTTTTCTGTCATAACTTGAGTTCTGTGTAGAGTTAGATCATGGAATTTGTACAGTAGATGACAACTGATGTATTTGTAATTACCCTACTAGAATTTCGTAAATCGGACTCTCAATTAATTTTAAATAAATTATTCCGTGGACTGTGGTCAGAAAAAGATAAATCTGAGTTCAGTCCGGAAAAATGATTTTTTATAAAATATTAGTAATGAACTGGACCCCGATATTTTTATACAATAATATTTGGATCGTTTAAGACATTCTATAAAAATTTGGGAATTTTTGGAATGAGTTAACTATTTTATTAAAATGTCCAAAAACAGCCCAGTTTTGAATATTAATGCTGAAATGACATAAGTTGTAATTTGCATGTCTAAATGTCGGGTAGGTTATCTGTGAATGATATAACATGTTATATGTGTTATGTGCATTATCGTATGTTTGTTTATGAGTGGGGAATGGATGGGAAACTTATATGGGCATAAACCATTAAAGTGATGCATGTTATGTGATAGATACGTGTAGGAACTTTGTGCTCTATTTGAAACCACTAAATGACTAACTGGTAATCATACTAGGACGTGATTGACCGACCTTGATTGTTAGCTATTTGTGAGAGTCAAACCGAGCAACCGAGGTGAGTTCACACTTTTCTACAAAGCATGGTAAATTCCCGATGGGAATGGGAATGGGTACAGGAATAGGGATTCCTCGTCCCTTGGGAGGCGTTCAGGAATGTAAATTCCTCGTCCTTGAGACGTGTTCAGGAATGTAAATTCCTCGTCCTGTTGGGACGTATTAGACTTACTGGACTAGAACTCTATCAGCGAAGTCCCTCCCTTTTTGTATCGACTTAATCGCCGAGGCTATGGCGAGCGGGTCATTAGTTAATAGCGCTATTAGGTTTAACAAACCTCACACCGTGCCAGTTGGACGGGTGTGTACTACTGGACTATGGCACGTCGGTGACGATAGACACCGACGCTAGGGCACAATTGATTTTTTGTTAGTAGTCGATATGATAAACGAGTCTGGTAGTTTAAAATAATGGGGTAGCTCCCCACGGCCGGAGTGCCGAGCTGGATAGCCAGGGAAGGTGAACATGGGATGGTTAACTAATAAACGTTTTTCGAACTATGGGGTGAACCCCCCCCCCCCCCCACGGCTAGATAGCTGATTAAGATTAAACAACGTTTTTTGGGAACAACTCTAAAATGGACAACCAACCGTGAACTCACTCAACTTTGTTGTTGACTCGTTATTACATGCTTTGCAGGTCGTTAGATGCTATGGAGCTTGCACGAGGAGAACGTTGTTGTGGAATATGTCCCGTGTTAAATATTTAATCAGTATGAACTTATTAAACCTATGTTTTGGACTTTAAACTTATGAACTATGGACTTATATTTTGAACTTACGTTTTATGCTTCCGCTGTTAACCTAAAGTCGGTTTACTTCCTTTTGGTCACCAATCGTATTGTGTTTGGTTTTATTTACTTAATTGTGTTGTTCAATATGATTGGTGGCTCGATCCTGGTCATGTCACGCCTCCAAGCGGTGATACTCCGCAGGGTGGATTTTGGGGGTGTGACAGATTGGTATCAGAGCCATTGGTTATAGTGAACTTGGTTTTAAAAAGGGGAAAAGCTTTTTGATAAAACCAGACTATAACTTGTACAGTGCTCAACGATCCACAACGACACTTCGCTCCACGTGCGAGACTCAACATCCTAGGTGGTATGATTTATGTTTATATTGCCTACTTGTTAGCTTCATGGTACATTGATCATGGTATGCATTAGTTAAAGTGATAACTGTTATTTGAACCTTGTGTGCTTACTCTCTTCTGTCACTCCACACTCACGCACTTTGCGACACCTTTCTTACGTGTGTTCCTTCGATGTGAAGATCATGAGTGGACGTCTTGACATGACCCAGGGTCAGCTGACGACCTTGATCAACGAACGGATTCCTGAAGCCTTAGCAACCCAAACAGGGAGTCAACCCATGCACCCTCAAACACGCATGGGCACCTTCAAGGCTTTCCTAGAATGCAAACCTCCCACTTTCGACGGCACTGAAGGGACAATTGGCCTTCTACACTGGATCCGGAGAATCGAATATACATTCGAAGAGAGTGAAAGCCCTGCAAGCAAACGAGTAGAGTACGCTACTGGCATGTTGCAAGGGAAAGCGTATTCTTGGTGGAGCGCACAAGTTCAGATGCTCGGATTGGCAGACGCGAATGCCATCCTCTGGAGCGACTTCAAGGATTGGATTAAGGAAGAGTTCTGCCACCTGGACGATCTTCTGAAACTTGAGATAGAGTATTATAGTTTAAAGATGGAAGGATCAGAGATTGAGGCATACACAAAGAGGTCCAACGACTTGGCTGCCTTATGTCCTAACATGTCACAACCCATATCTAGGCGAATCAAGCTATACCTCAGAGGCTTAGTCCCGGAAATCCAAGGGTCTGTAAGTGCGGCCAACCTTCCCACAATCCAGCAAGTCATTCGTTTGGCACACCAGCTCACCGATCAGGCGGTAGAAAAGGGCAAGCTGCCCAAGAGTATTAACGCTACAACTACTACTAATGCTCCCAGTAACAACAAGCGCAAGTGGGATGGAAATTTGGGCAAGGGTTCTACCTCAGTTCAGTCTCAGCAGAGAAAGACTGATGAATACCAGAGTCCTGGTCAGCAATCTTCTGGTAGTCAAGGACAGGGTGGATACCGAGGGAACCACCCTAAGTGCAACCGGTGCAACAAGCATCATAGCGGGCGGTGCCACAAGGGTCGCTGTCTGAGGTGTAACAAGCTGGGTCATGAAGCCAAGGATTGCAGGAGCCCCCATCCTGCGAAACAGAATCGACAACAGCAGCCACAAACTCCACAGAACCAACGGCAACACCAGCAGGGTAATAAGGGATGCTTCCAGTGCGGTGCTGAGGGTCACTTCAAGAGGCACTGTCCACAGCTGAATCAGAATCAGAATCAGAACAACAACCAAGGAAACGAGAACAACAATGGAGGCAACAATGGAGGCAACAACGGGGGTAACAATAATGGCGATGGCGCCCTAGGACATGTTTTCCTGCTAGGTCGGGGTGATGCAAGGAACGATCCCAACGTGGTGATGGGTAAGTTTCTTCTGGATGATTTCTTTGTTACTATTTTATTCGATTCGGGTGCCGATACTAGTTATGTGCCCTTAAAAGTTAGCCAAATGCTTAAGCGCACTCCAACACTTTTGAACACCAAGCACACGGTAGAACTAGCACACGGTAAAAGTCTCGAGGCCACACACATAGTTAAGGGTTGTAACCTCGTCTTAGCCGGTCAGACCTTCTCTATCGATCTTATTCCTATCGTACTTGTTAGTTTCGATGTCGTTATTGGGATGGATTGGCTATCTCATCATCAAGCGGAGATTGATTGCAACGAGAAGATTGTCCGCATCCCTCGTTCTGGTGAAGAACCTCTCATGATTCATGGCGACAAGAGTGGTGCTGTCGTAGGCATTATCTCTTTCCTTAAGGCCCAGAAGTGTCTGCGAAAGGGCCACACTGCTATTCTAGCCCTCGTTTCTGATACATCCTCGGAGGAAAAGAAGATAGAAGACATACCTATCGTACGTGATTTTCCTGAGGTACTTCCTGAGGGATTACCTGGTCTTCCGCCTCATCGCCAAGTTGAGTTTCAAATCGAGCTAGCTCCTGGAGCAGCACCAGTAGCTCGAGCGCCATATCGTCTAGCTCCATCAGAACTTGAAGAACTATCCACACAATTACAAGAACTCTTGGAAAAGGGGATTGTATTCTACATCGGGTACTTCTGTTCTGGATGGGTTGTCAAAGATCTCCAAACCGGTTGGTGATCCACCTGTTAAGCCAATGACATTTGATAGTCTCAATCTGAAGAAGTTTGATCAGAAGGGTACGGATGGTAGTTATTCAGGTAATGTTTCTCATATACATGATTTGCATGTGGAGACTGTGTCAAGTTCTGGTCCGATTGATAATGTGGGTTCTAAAAGTCAAACGTTTGCTGAGAAAAGTAATACAAGTAAAGAGGATAATTTGGAAAATACCATTAACAAACCTATCTCGTATGCGAAGGCTGTTCAAACCCAGAAGGAATCCGTGAAAGTAAACTTCAGGAAGCTGGAAACGGTGGAGAAGATGGACAGGGTGGACGTTGTGATTCCTGTGGAATCGGTGAAACAAGTTAATGATCGATTTGCAAATACGTTATATGGGTATTTCTTGGGTAAACGATTGGCGTTTCCAGTTGTAGAATACTTTGCTAAAAATCAGTGGGGAAAATATGGGTTAGAAAGATTAATGATGAACGCAAAGGGCTTTTTCTTTTTTAAGTTTAACTCGAAGACGGGGATGGAAAAATTGCTGGAGGATGGACCGTGGATGATTAGGAATGTACCGATTATTTTGAATGAGTGGTCACCTTCGGTTAACCTTGTTAAAGAAGATATCACGGCAATTCCGGTGTGGGTAAAGATGCATGATGTGCCTTTGGGGGCGTTTACTGAGGATGGATTGAGTTTATTAGCGTCTAATATAGGGGAACCGAAAATGTTAGATTCCTACACGGCTTCGATGTGTGCTGAATCTTGGGGTAGAAGCAGTTTTGCTAGAGCTCTCATTGAGGTGCATGCTGGATCCGAGTTAAAAAGAACAGTGAAAGTGGCGGTCCCAGGGCTGGGTGGTAGTGGATTTTCGTTAGCTGAGGTGAAAGTAGAATATGATTGGGAGCCGCTTAGGTGTGCTACGTGTTGTGTTTTTGGGCATGAGAGCAACCAATGCCCGAAAAATTTGAAAAGAGTAGTGGATGATGGAACCAAGAGTGGTGCGGATAATTTTATGGCGATCTTGGGTCTTCTTCTTACCTTCGATTTTTCTTCATGAGTTTCGTATAACAGTCTGATCATCGGAGTATTGATTCGTCAATAATCTGATTCGAACTAGTTAGCGAAAGGATTGGGGTTAATCTAGGGTTTTTCTTTTGTTTTTTTGTCGTCAAGCTGATTAGGGTTTCTTGTTTCGAATTTTCTTTGTTTCGTTCAGTTGGGTTTTCTTGGTTTCTTGTTTTCGGTGTGCATGATTGTCTCTATTGTTGATTAAAGGAGAGAGTGGTATATTTTTCAATGGATGATCGTAAAAAGTCGGCTGACTTTGCTCCTGGCGATCGAAGTAAACCTCCGTTAGTTGTCAAGGGTATTGCTAGTCGTGTACTCAATATTGATGGTAATCCAATGATGCCTCGTCGTGGAACAGTTGCTGAACCTAAGAAGATAAATATTATCGATGAACTTACAAAGGTCTCTACGCCGGTTAATCTAGATATGGAGCGACCGGATTGTGAGACTTCCAGTAATAATCAGGTTGGTCAGGATGGTGTCCAGGGAACTAACGGGAATGTGGGTAGCAGCTCCAAAACTATGTCTTATGCTGATTCTTTGCTCGGAAATAAGTCCGTAAAGGTGAATTTTCGTTCTCTGGCTAGTGAGTCTGTGCATGAGGGGTGTGATGTTGTTCTTCCGAGAGAATCTGTGCGTAGTGTTCAAGACAAGATGGCAAATACTTTGGTTGGTTATTTTCTCGGGGATAGAGTGGCCTACCCAGTAGTAGACTATTTTGTCCGTAACAATTGGAAAAAATATGGAATCCAGAAGTCCATGATGAACGCTAGTGGATTCTTTTTCTTTAAATTTGCTGATGAAGCTGGTATGATGAAGGTCATGCAGGATGGCCCTTGGATTATTCGTTCTCAACCTATTTTTCTAAACAAATGGAACCCTTCAGTTAAATTAGAAAAAAAGGAAGTCAAAAACGTCCAGATTTGGGTGAAAATTCATGATGTTCCGATTGCTGCGTATACGGAGGATGGCCTTAGCATGCTAGCGACAATTATTGGGGATCCGAAGGCCCTAGATTCCTATACTACATCTATGTGCATGGACTTGTGGGGACGTAGTAGCTATGCTAGAGCTCTTATAGAGGTTTCGGCTGATAATAATCTTAGAGAAGAGATCACTATGGCGATACCAGATCTGGAGGGAGAAGGTTTTGTTAAGGAAGTTATGTCCGTGGAGTATGAATGGTATCCTCTACGTTGCGCTCATTGTTGTGTGTTTGGTCACTCTGATGATACTTGTCCTCACCAGGTTCTGAAACAAGGTAATGTTAGGAATATGGATAAGGGTGGTAAACAGCATAATCAAGTTAGACGTCCTAATAATTATCAGGTGATTGATGAGGAGGGGTATACCGGAGTTCATAACAAGAAGATTGCAAGGAAAACTGGTTTTCCGGTGAACAAACCTAACCCAAAATTCGAATATAGGCCGGTTGTTGGTAAAAAGAAAGAGCCGGTTGTTGGTAAAAAGAAAGAGGAGCCGATTCAGGTTTCAAATCCTTTTGATGCCTTAAATGACCCAACTTTAAATGAGGAGGGTGGTAATAATCCAGATTCAAACAAACATAAGGAGGACGAGGATGAGGTTGTTGATGATTTTTTTGACATGGATGGATATGAGATGGATGGTTTTTTGAAGCAAGGTACCATTAAAATTGATGTTAAAAAAGGGGCAAGCACTCCTTCTTCATCGGTTATTAATGGTTAGTATAGCTTCTTGGAATATTAGGGGTTTGAACCGCCCCATTAAGCAAACGGAGGTTCGTCATGCTATTAAGGATTTCAATTTGAGTTTATGTGCTATTCTGGAATCTCATGTGGAGGTGGGTAATCTTTCTAGAGTTTGTAAGGCAGTTTTTCGGTCGTGGCATTGGACGTCTAATGGGGCTCGATGTAATAAAGGAACGAGAATAATTGTTGGCTGGAATCCGAACGTGTTTGATGTCATGGTGCTATCCGAAACCGATCAGGTTATGCACATGCAGCTGATGTTTAAAAAGGAAAAACTTATGATTTTTTGTTCGATTATTTATGCTGCTAACTATTACGTTTCAAGGAGGGAGTTATGGAATCACCTTTCGATGCATAAAAATTTCGTTCGTAATGATGCGTGGGTTATTTTAGGTGATTTTAATTCGGCGTTAAATATGGAGGATAAGTCTATGGGGAGTTCTTCGGTTTCGACGAGTATGAAGGAGTTTCAAGCGTGTGTAGATGATATCCAGATGATGGATTTAAATCGGTCGGGAGTTCATTTTACGTGGAATCAAAAGCCCAAGACGGGGATTGGTTTAATGAAGAAGATTGATAGAGTGATGGGTAATTCCCAGTTCATATCCAAGTTTCCTAGTGCGGTTGCGGTCTTACATCCAGCTAGGTTATCCGATCATTGCCCATGTGTTCTCAAGATTTCGGAGTCTGTTAAGCTAAAGCATCGATCTTTCAAGTTCGCCAATTTTCTGGTGCATAAACCGGAATTTTTACCGATTGTGAAGAGAGTTTGGGGTACAACTATTAGCGGTGTCCATCAGTTTTCGGTTGTTAAGAAGCTTCGGCTGCTTAAATCCCCTCTTCGAGTCTTACTCTTTCAGCAAGGGAATTTACATAAAAGAGTTCAAGAATTAAGAGATAAGCTGGATAGGATTCAACGAGACATTGATAGTGACCCATCGTGTGATTCTTTTCGTAAAGAGGAAGCTACTATCCGAAGTGAGTTTCAGGTTGCTTTACTTGATGAAGAGCGTTATTTGAAGCAGAAATCTAAGGTTGACTGGTTAGCGGCAGGCGATATGAATACGGCTTTTTTCCATTCGGCCCTTAAAAATAGAACTCATTTTAGTCGTATTAATGTTATTCGGGATACTAGTGGGAATGTTTTTGAAAATGATACGGTTCAGAAAGCGTTTGTTGATCATTATGAGGTTTTTTTGGGTTGCTCGGGTGTCACTTCACTTAGTCCGTCTCCTGAGTTATTTACTAAATCTTTGGGCAGGGATGTTGCTGATCATATGGTGCGGCCAGTCTCAGCTGAAGAGGTTAAAAAAGCTATGTTTTCGATTGGGTCGGATAAAGCTCCAGGACCGGATGGATTTACCGCAGGTTTTTTTAAGAGTGCCTGGCCGATTCTCGGTGATGATGTTTCAAAAGCGGTTATTGATTTTTTCGCCACAGGTAAACTGCTTCGGGAATTAAATCATACACTTATTGTTCTTATCCCTAAGATTCCTTCCCCGTCTGTGGTTACGGACTATCGTCCTATTGCCTGTTGCAATGTTTTGTATAAATGCATTAGTAAGATTGTTGCGGATAGAATTAAAGTGGTGTTGAATGATATTGTTAGTGTCAACCAATCTGCGTTTATCCCGGGAAGGAAAATTTCGGATAATATTTTGTTAACGCAAGAGTTAATGCATAATTACCATAGAAATATTGGGCCTCCTAAATGTGCATTCAAAGTTGACATTCAAAAGGCTTATGACACGGTTGATTGGAGTTTTCTAAGGAGTATTTTGATCGGTTTCGGGTTTCACTCTAGCATGGTTCACTGGATCATGGTTTGTGTTTCTACGACCACGTTTTCAGTGTGTATTAATGGTGATGTGCACGGTTTTTTCAAGGGTAATCGGGGATTAAGACAAGGTGATCCTATTTCGCCGTATCTGTTCACTCTAGTAATGGAGATTCTGACGGCTATTTTACAGCATACGGTTAGGATTGATTCGTCCTTTAAATTTCATAATAAGTGTGAGCGCCAACAGATTATCAATCTTTGTTTTGCGGACGATTTGTTTATCTTCTCTAAGGGAGAGGTCGCTTCGGCCAGGTGTATTATGAATTCTCTCAATTCTTTTACAAAGATGTCGGGGTTGTTGCCTAGTGTTCATAAGAGTACAGTCTTCTTCTCTAATGTGCCTTCATTTGTCAAAACGACTATTTTGAATATCATGCCTTTTGTGGAGGGTACTTTGCCGGTTAGATATCTGGGTGTGCCTCTTATATCTACTCGTTTACTGTTTAAAGATTGTGATGTGCTGGTGGAGAAGTTTGAGAAGCGTATCATGCACTGGCAAAATAAATTACTATCGTTTGCGGGAAGGTTGCAACTTATTATATCAGTCTTGTCTTCTCTGCATGTTTACTGGTCTTCGGTGTTTATTCTGCCTTCTCGGGTGACGCTTAAATTGGAAGCGATGATGCGAAATTTTTTATGGTCCCAAGATAGTGCTTTCCAAAAGGGCCGGGCAAAAGTGTCCTGGAAAGCGGTTTGCGTTCCTAAATATGAGGGTGGGTTAGGTATTCGTCGTATTGGTGATGTTAATAAAGCTCTTATGTCGTCACATATCTGGAGCATTCTTACTAGGCGCGAGTCTTTGTGGGTTCATTGGGTTTATTCTTACAGGTTGAGAGGTAAAAATTTTTGGGCTTGTAATGTTCCTGCTTCTTGTTGCTGGTCGTGGAGGAAGATTCTTCAGATTCGGCAGGTTATGAGAAGGTTTGTTTGGACCGATGTTGGGAACGGGTTGAATACCTCAGCTTGGTTTGATACATGGAGTGATTTAGGACCGCTAAATCAGATAATTTCGCCTAGAATTATTGCTAACGCAGGTTTCAACATGGATTCCAAATTTTCTGACATTTATTCGAACTTTAATTGGAACTGGCCGGTCGCGTGGAGAGATATGTTCCCGGTTCTTATACATCTTGATCAGTTGAACTTCGATCCGAATAAGGAAGATAGACTTTTGTGGCGTCAAGGAGATCACCTCCATGATTTTTCTTCGGCTTGTGCGTGGGAATCAGTTAGAAACCGTGAGCCGGAGGTAGATTGGTGTCCTATTGTTTGGTTCGCTCAATGCATCCCGCGTCATGCTTTCTTAATGTGGCTGATTATGAGGCGCAAGTTACTTACTCAGGATAAAATATTGAAGTGGGACTTCTCGCGTAGGAAGAATATGAATATGATGTGTTGTCTGCTATGCTATGCCAATCATGACTCTCATAATCACTTGTTTTTCGAGTGTAAGTTTTCAACTAATGTTTGGTATATGGTTAGGCATAAAGTGGGAATGGATTTGGTTCAACCGAAGTGGGAGGAGATTGTTGAATGGCTTCTAGTACGGTCTAAATCCAAATCAGCGCTCAATTATGTTGCAAGGTTATTAGTAGCAGCCAGTGCTTATTTCATTTGGCAAGAACGTAATGAGAGATTATTCAAGAACCAGTTGAGACCTCCTGAAACTATAAAAGAACTTATTTTCCAACAGGTCCGATACAAGCTAATGGGGGCGAAGCTGAAGGATTGTGTAAATGTGAGAAGGCTGCTAGGCGAATGGGATATTTATGGGTCTGAAGTCCAAGATGGTGCTGGCTAATTGAGTAGTTTTGGTAGTTTGTCTAGTTTTGTCTAGAGGGTAGTCTAGTTGTTTTTATTCCCTGTTGGCTGTTTCTTGTTTTGGCTCTTTGTTTACTTTCATGGGGCATGTCCTGTGATTGAACTAGTGTAGACTATCTACACTACTTGTTTTGTTTGGTTTGTGAATATATAGAATCACCGGGGTAACCCTTTACCCAAAAAAAAAGGATTTCAGGTGTATAACAGGAAGCAGAAGAAGGTTTATATGCCGATTATTAAAGCCAATACTCAATCGGATAAAGCTTCTTCGTCCGCTAATCAGGTTAAGGTGTCGAATCCGTTTGATGTGTTACAAGACGAGGAGATGGTCAATAGAATGAATGAGTCTAGTGCTATTCCGGTGAAACAAGGGAAGTCTATCAATAATGGAAGTAAGGGTTCTACGGATCAGATTATTATAGATGATATTGGAGTGGATGACCTGTTAGATGAGATTCCAAAGTTTATGGATAGGAAGATTGATGGTAATAAATCTGAGGGTGCAAGCACACCCGGTAACGGGGTTTCTAATGGGTAGCATCGCCGCTTGGAATATTAGGGGGTTGAACCGCTCCCTTAAGCAAAAGGAGGTTCGTCAGGTAATTTCTGATAATCATGTACATGTATGTGCTATTATGGAAACTCATGTGGAGGCTTCGAATGTGTCGGATGTTTGCAAAAAAGTTTGTAGTAACTGGAAATGGGCCACTAATGCTAGTTGTTGTTCAAGAGGGACGCGAATAATGGTGGGTTGGGATGATAATATTGTGGATGTTATGATTCTTGCTCAAACGAATCAGGTGGTTCATACGCAGATTGTGTTCAAGCTTGATAAAAAGTCGTTGTTTTGCTCTTTCGTTTATGCGGAAAATCATTACAAGGATAGAAGGGATTTATGGAAGGACCTTTGTCAACACCACTCGTTTATACGGAATAAACCGTGGGCCATTATGGGTGATTTTAATGCTACGTTGGAATTGGACGATACTCTAACGGGAACCTCTATGAGCAGTATTAGTACAAGGGAATTCAAGGAATGTGTGAATGCTATTGATGTGTTTGATGTCAATAGCTCTGGTTTTCATTACACTTGGACGAACAAACAAAAAAATGGGAATACAATCTTTAAAAAGATAGATCAGATTTTAGGGAATGTGTGTCTTATTGATGTCTTTAAAGATGCGGTGGGCCGTTTTTTGCCGTATCGGGTTTCTGACCATACGCCTTGCATTCTTGTTCTTCCGAATGTGGAACGGAATAAACCTAAGCCAAAAGTTTGTAAACTTAATTGTGGAGAAGAGTCGGTTTCGAGAGGAGGTTACTCGGGTTTGGGAAACAGATTTTTCGGGTTATGCTATGTTTAAGGTGGTAAAGAAACTTAGGCTCTTGAAGGGGCCTCTTCGTAAACTCCTGTTTGATCAAGGAAATTTGCATGACAAGGTTAAAAATACGAGGAAGATTCTGGAGGAGTATCAGGTCGAGTTGGATAGGAGCCCGGGTAATGGCGAGTTGATGACTAAAATTGATAGTGCGCTTTGTATGTATAAAGAGGCTGTTCGGGATGAAGCGTTATTTCTTCAACAGAAGTCCAAGGTAGACTGGCTGTCTTTGGGAGATTCGAATACTACCTTTCACAATGTGTTGAAAGTAAAGAATCATAGGAGTCGTATTTTTTCCGGTCGGGACTCGACCGGTAAGATGTTTGAAGGTAATGATGTACCTCCGATTTTGGTGGACCATTATACGAGGTTCTTCGGTACTGATGTGGAGACTTTGGTGTAGCCTACTCATGATTTATTTGTTCAGAGGTTGTCGGTTGTTAAAGCTCAAAATATGGCTCGTCAAGTTTCGGATGAGGAGATTAAAGATGCGATGTTCTCGATTTCGGGGAACAAAGCTCCGGGGCCCAATGGGTACACGTCTATTTTCTTTAAAAAATCTTGGGATATTGTAGGTCAGGAGGTTTGCAAAGCGATTCGGGATTTCTTTCAAAATGGGAAATTACTTCAGCAACTGAACCATACTGTGATTTCTTTAATCCCTAAGGTATCTACGCCTACTTTAATTACGGATTATAGACCGATCTCTTGTTGCAATACGCTCTATAAATGCATAAGTAAGATTATCTCTAACCGTATTAAAGAAGGATTAGGTGATATTGTGAGCATTAACCACTCTGCTTTTGTACCGGGTAGGAAAATTTCAGATAATATCCTGTTAACTCAGGAACTTATGCACAATTATCATCGGAATATTGGTCCTCCTAGATGTGCGTTTAAGGTGGATATTCAAAAAGCCTATGATACGGTTGAATGGAAATTCCTAGAGACTGTCTTAGTGGGCTTTGGATTTCACCCGAAAATGG
Source organism: Helianthus tuberosus (assembly GCA_030545235.1). Taxonomy (NCBI): domain Eukaryota; kingdom Viridiplantae; phylum Streptophyta; class Magnoliopsida; order Asterales; family Asteraceae; genus Helianthus; species Helianthus tuberosus. The sequence continues at coordinate 111,225,040 of CM060357.1, forward strand.
TTATGTGGATCATGGCTTGTGTCACTTCTACAACGTTTTCGATTGCGATGAATGGGAACCTATATGGCTACTTTAAAGGTAAGCGTGGGCTCAGACAGGGGGACCCAATGTCCCCTTATCTCTTTACATTGGTGATGGAGATTTTGACTTTGATTTTACAGAAGCAGGTGTCGATCTCTTCGGAGTTTCGATTTCATAATAAATGTGAAAGCCAAAGAATTATCAATCTATGCTTTGCAGATGATCTGTTTCTGTTTGCTAGGGGGGATCCGAAATCGGCGAAAGTTATTATGGATTCTCTTAACAGTTTTAAAAACATGCCAGGGCTCGTGCCAAGTCTGTTGAAGAGTACTGTCTTTTTTGGCAATGTGGTGAACTCAGCTAAAGCTCGGATTCTAGAGATTATGCCGTTTGAGGAAGGGGTTTTGCCTGTCTAGTATCTAGGGGTTCCGCTTATATCTACTCGGCTTTATTACAAAGATTGTAAATGTCTGGTGGAGAAAATGGAAGCTCGAATTACTGACTGGAAAGCTAAGTGTTTATCGTTCGCTGGTAGATTGCAATTGATCAGGTCGGTTTTGTCTTCTTTGCATGTTTATTGGGCATCGGTTTTTATTTTTCCAAAACGTATTATACACGAATTGGAGGAAAGAATGCGTATGTTTTTATGGACTCAAGGGAATAGAATCAAAGGTAAGGCGAAGGTAAATTGGAAAGCTGTTTGTTTACCAAAAGATGAAGGTGGGTTGGGTATCCGTAGGGTTGGTGATATGAATAAGGCCCTTATGGTAACACATATATGGAGTCTGCTTACTAACCGAGAGTCGTTATGGGTGAAGTGGATACATTCTTATCGTATACGAGGTAGGAATTTTTGGGATGTGCTAATTAAGAATAATACAACTTGGTGTTGGAGAAAGATGTTAAAGCTGAGACCTAGTATTCGGGGTCATATGTGGGTTAAGTTGGGCGATGGTATGAGCACTAGTGTTTGGTTTGATAAATGGGATCCGGTTTGCCCGATTAGTAGTATCATTACGCCAAGAAGCATAGTGAATGCAGGTTTTAGCATGAATGCTCGAGTTGCTGATGTATTTATAAATGGAGAATGGATTTGGCCAAGGTCTTGGGTTACTCGTTTTCCGATGCTGAGTAATCTACAAAACCCGGTTTTAGAGACGTTTAAACAAGATAAGCTGGTATGGTTTACTTCTAGTGGTCGAGACATGGAGTTTCATCGACGGTTTGGGAGGAGTTGCGGAATTCTCAACAAGGGGTGCAATGGTCGGGTGTGGTTTGGTTTCCTCAGGCTATTCCTCGGCATGCTTTTCTTGTGTGGCTCCTTGTGCTTAAAAAGTTAAGGACTCAAGATGTGATGAGTAGATGGAATCCGGGCAATGCTAATTTCAACTTGTTATGTTGCTCTCTATGTACAAGGGGTCCAGACTCGCACGAGCATCTGTTTTTTGAATGTGACGTCGCTAAGCAGGTTTGGTATGAAGTTCATGGGAAAGCGGGTATGGATAGGCTTCAGCATACATGGACCGATATCTTTGAATATTTGGTAGGCATAGCAAAGTCTAACATGGCTGAACACATTATTGCGAAACTTGTAGTTTGTGCAACAACTTATTTTGTTTGGGAGGAGCGTAATCGAAGGCTTTTCACCGACAAGCGAAGAAATAAAGACCAGCTGGTAGAGATTGTGTTATCCAGGGTTAGAATGAAACTTCACACGATGAGGTTCAAGAATTCCATCCACACGGTAAGAGTCATGCAGGAGTGGAGTCTTCCGAGAGGTCTTTTAGTGGCGGATGATGATTGTGGCTAAGTTTAGTGTTTTGTTTTGAGTTTGTTAGTGTTCGAGTTAATGGTGTGTTTATTTTAGTGTTTTCTGTTTGTTTTACGCTTGTTTACGTATGGCATGTCATACATGAGAACTGGAGGCAGTTAGTCTTCACTTGGTTTATTTGTTTGGATGGTAATAAAATTTAACCGGGGTAACCCTTTACCCAAAAAAAAAAACAATGGAGGCAACAACGGGGGTAACAATAATGGCGATGGCGCCCTAGGACATGTTTTCGTGCTAGGTTGGGGTGATGCAAGGAACGATCCCAACGTGGTGATGGGTAAGTTTCTTCTGGATGATTTCTTTGTTACTATTTTATTCGATTCGGGTGCCGATACTAGTTATGTACCCTTAAAAGTTAGCCAAATGCTTAAGCGCACTCCAACACTTTTGAACACCAAGCACACGGTAGAACTAGCACACGGTAAAAGTCTCGAGGCCACACACATAGTTAAGGGTTGTAACCTCGTCTTAGCCGGTCAGACCTTCTCTATCGATCTTATTCCTATCGTACTTGGTAGTTTCGATGTCGTTATTGGGATGGATTGGCTATCTCATCATCAAGCGGAGATTGTTAGCAACGAGAAGATTGTCCGCATCCCTCGTTCTGGTGAAGAACCTCTCATGATTCATGGCGACAAGAGTGGTGCTGTCGTAGGCATTATCTCTTTCCTTAAGTCCCAGAAGTGTCTGCGAAGGGGCCACACTGCTATTCTAGCCCTCGTTTCTGATACATCCTCGGAGGAAAAGAAGATAGAAGACATACCTATCGTACGTGATTTTCCTGAGGTACTTCCTGAGGGATTACCTGGTCTTCCGCCTCATCGCCAAGTTGAGTTTCAAATCGAGCTAGCTCCTGGAGCAGCACCAGTAGCTCGAGCGCCATATCGTCTAGCTCCATCAGAACTTGAAGAACTATCCACACAATTACAAGAACTCTTGGAAAAGGGTTTCATACGCCCTAGCTCTTCGCCCTGGGGAGCTCCAGTCTTGTTTGTGAAGAAGAAAGATGGTACTTTCAGAATGTGTATTGACTACCGCGAACTCAACAAGGTGACCGTGAAGAATCGTTATCCTCTTCCATGTATTGACGACTTGTGTGACAACTCGTATTTCAGAACCTTCTTTATACTTTCATGTAACGTATGTAAACACTGTGTGAGTATATGAACCTTGTGATTGATTAAATGTTATGTTGTTATGATTATGTGATAATGTGTATTGTATAGTATTAAGCCGATCGTACAACGCTATTCGAATCGCACAAGCCTTTGGGCTTAACTACCCTCGGCCCACTTCTCTTGAACTTGAACCGAATGGGCAGCCATGTTAAGGGTTCGGCCCACTTCACCATACGTATACACACCCTTAGAAAGTTGTTCTCACTTGTTGCAAAACAATCACACAACACACCCACAAACCCTAGCTCTTCTCTCTCTCTCACGAACTCGAAGGCAGCCGCACGCATCATCTAAGTTCATAGTGTTCGGATCAATTCTTGTTCCTTCTCTATTCGGTTAGTATATTAATTATTGTTGGATGGTTTATGATGTGCGTTGCATAGACTCGATATGTTGATGAGATATTGTTATGATTGTGTCGAATGATAATATTCTTGTTAATCGGATAAGTATGGTAACTCGGATATCATGTATTGTTTTATGATTTTATGATGATATGTTATATATATGCTCGACATGATGGATGATGCAATGATGTGATTGTTCGTATAATAGGTGATTGAGTATGAATGTATGTAATCGGCTGCCATGATGTTTACGTGTATGATGATTAATCGGCTGCCATGTCTTGTCTTCGGATTTGTTGTGTAATGAATCAGGATTAAATGATGCGAATGATGAGTAATGATTATAATGCATGTGTGATATATTGGAAATACAAACAATTGGATAAAGATCCTTTATGATTTTCGGCTAGTGTCATCCTAGATTTCATGTGCTACATGTGATTCTTAATTAATGTGAATGATAGTGGCATGATAGGTCCAATGAGATAGAGAGGTGAAGATAGTTGTCGCCCATTGTTGTTAAATTCGATGATGATCATGTGTGTATTCAACTTAGTAGATAACACTCATATTATTCCTGCAAATTGAATGATCTTGTTGTTGACTAGTATGGTTAGAGGATCACGTGAACAAATCTGATCCATATGTTGAATGTGGTTGAATACTATTGGACCAATTAATTATAATATTCATACTTTTATTTCGGTTAGAGTTATTTACTATTTGATAAAATTCATAAATTGGAAACCATTGATTGATCATAACTGAATCGAATATTTGGAAACAATGTAACTAATATGCGTGATATTCGGGAGGGTTAACTGGTTGCATGAAATCTGGAATTTAAAACTAATCGCACAAGACCTCTTGGTTGCACAAGAGGTCCACTCGCACAAGAAGATCAGTTGCATAAGCTGATCAGGTCGCACAAGAGGACCTGATCGTACAAGCAGCCTCCAGTTGCACAAGAATCGTTTGTTGTTCTGGGCCGTAGGTATAAATTGTTGGGCCGTAGACTTGAGCTGGATATTAGAGCTAATCACACAAGTCGGGTCAAGTCGCACAAGTTGTTTATTTGTTAAATTGTTGGGCAGGTTACTCGTTGAACTAAAATATGCTTATTTGGGCTTCTTGTTATTTGGGCCGGGTAGTTATCTGAGTCGCACAACATGATGTGGGTCGCACAAGGCTGTGCCGACCGCACAACATGTTGGGCCGACTGTTTGTGGGCTTTTACTCTCGGATCGTACAAGTTAGACGCGATGAGTGCTTGACTGTTACTGTTAAGGTGTTAGCGTGTGTTATGTGTTGCCATGATCAATTTGTGTTCGTACTCTGCTACCTATGTGTAATCATATGTGCTTTACTTGAACCTAAACCTGACATGTGTGATAACCATGTTAGGACGTGGTTGACCACTAGCATTTAGACGTGACCTTTCTGTGTTATCTGCCGAGCAAACCAAGGTGAGTTCACACTCCGTTACAAAGCATGGGATTCCCAGGGGTTGGGAATGGGTTAAGGAATAGGGATTCCTCGTCCTGTTGAGACGTAATCAGGAACATAGATTCCTCGTCCTGTTGAGACGTATTCAGGAACGTAGATTCCTCGTCCAGTATGAGACGGATTTAACTATACTAGACTAGAACTCTATCAACGAAGTCCCTCCTTTTATATCGACTTAATCGCCGAGGCCAATGGCGAACGGGTCATTAGTTAAATAGCGCTATTAGGTTTAACAAACCTCACACCGTGCCGCAGAGGACGGGCGTGGACTAATGGACTATGGCACGTCAGTGATGATAGACACAGACGTTAGGGCACTTAAACATGACGAACGTTAGTAGTCGATATGGTAACGAGTCTGGTGAATTAAACATGGGGTAGCCCCCACGGCCATAGAGCCGGGCTGGAATAGCCAACGTAAGAACGGGTAACTAATAAACGTTTTTCGAACTATGGGGTAACCCCCACGGCTGGATGGCTGGTAAGGAACAAACTGTGTTTTCGGAATAACTATAAACTGGACAACCAAACGTGAACTCACTCAACTAGTTGTTGACTCGTTACTACATGCTTTGCAGGTCTATAGGTACTTAGCTGGAGCTTGCACAAGGAAGAGTCGTTGTGGGACATGGACAGCTGTGTGCCATGTTAAACATTTGGATAATTAAACTTTGGATTTGGTTTTAAACATTATGCTTCCGCTCATAACTTAACTATGTTTGTTTTGGATATTAATCGTGTTGGTTAGACTTTTACATTAAATATTTACTTGTTCAATATGATTAGTGGTTTGATCCTGGTCAGTCACGCCTCCAAGCGGTGATACTCCGCAGGTGGATTTTGGGGGTGTGACAGATTGGTATCAGAGCCATCGGTTATAGAGAACTTGGTTTTAATAAAGGAAAACGTTTTTGTTAAAACCAGACTATAACCTGTACAGTGCTCTACGATCCACAACGACACTTCACTCCACGTGCAAGGCTCGACATTCTAGGTGATATGGTTTATGTTTATATTGCCTACTTGCTAGATTGCATAGAACTTTGCTCATGGTATGCTTAGATAAGCGTAGCAACTATAGTTTGAAAACACATTTGTGCTTGCTCCCTACCGTCACTACACACTTACGCACATTCGCGACACCTTTCCTATTTGTGTTTACTTCGATGTGAAGATCATGAGGGAACGTGTGAACCTAACTCCAGCCAGTTGACGGCTCTTATCAACGAACAAGTTACGGCAGCACTCGCAGCCGCTTAGGCAGGAGGAATAACCTGCTATTCCGAACCTATCCTAGGATGTTCGATCCTACTCTCATGACCCAACTCTCGCGCTTAACCCGGTTTCTTCTTCCTCGCGCAACAAGGTCAGAACGCTCAGCCGCCTGTATGCACATTTAAGACGTTCGTGGACTGTCGTCCTAATACTTTCAGTGGCACTAAAGGAGCTGTTGGACTCCTCCATTGGTTTGAAAAGCTCGAGTCTGTCTTAGAGATGGGTGAATGCCCTGAGGCCGTAGGGTGAAGTACGCCACTGGCACTCTCGAAAGCACTGCGTTAACTTGGTGGAACGCGCACGTTCAGATGCTGGGGCTGGCGACTGCTAATGCCACCCCATGGAATGATTCTTAAGGAACTGATCCAAACGAGAATACCGTAGTCGAGATGACATCCACCAGCTGGAAGTGGAGTTCTTAAACTTGGGGATGACAAGGTCAGAGATAGAAGCGTACACGAAACGATCCAACGAACTGACAGTATTATGTCCAACTAGGGTGGATCCTCCCATCAAGCGCATTGAGCTGTACCTCAAAGGCTTAGTACCAGAGATTCAAAGTCATGTGACTTCTGCTAACCTTGCAACCATCCAGGATATTACTCGTCTTGCTCAACGTCTCTTAGATCAGGAGGTAGGACAGATTAAACTGCCGAAACGTATTAATGCTGCTACAACTACTTCGGATGCTCCCAGTGACAACAAACGCAAGTGGGATGGAAATTTAAGCAAGGGTTTCACTTAGGTTCAATCTTAGTCGAGTACAGGAGCCCCAGTCAGCAGTCTTTTGGTAATCGAAGTTAGGGTGGATAAGAGGGAAGCCACCCTAAGTGCAATCGATGTAATTTGCACCACAGCGGGCAGTGCAACAAGGATCGTCGTTAGAAATGCAACAAGCTTGGTCATGGAGCCAAAGATTGTAGAAGCTCACGTCCTGCAAACCAGAACCGATAACAGCAGCCACAAGCTCCACAAAATCAGCAGCAACAACAGGATAACAAGGGATGTTATCAGTGTGGTGCTGGAGATCATTTCATGAGACGCCACCCACGGCTGAACCAGAATCAGAATCAGAACCATAACCAAGGAAACGGGAACAACAATGGGACAACAACGGGGGTGATAATGACGGCAATGGTGCCAGGGGTCGAGTGTTCGTGATTAGACAGGGTGATATTAGGAATGACCCCAACGTTGTGATGGTTTCGACATCGTTATTGGTATGAATTTGCTACCTCAACATCGAACAGAGATTCTTTGTAACGAAAAGATTGTCCGTATTCCTCGCCCAGGTGATGAACCTCTCATGATTCGTGGCAACAAGAGTGGTGCTGTTGTGAGCATCATCTCTTCCCTTAAGGCCCAAAAGTGTTTGCGTAAGGGCCACACTGCTTTTCTGGCTCTTGTTACTGACACCTCGAAGAAAGAGAAAAAGATAGAAGACTTTCCAGTTGTACGCGATTATCCTGAGGTATTTCCTGAGGAACTACCTGGCCTCCCGCCTCATCGTCAGGTCGAGTTCCAAATCGAGCTAACTCCTGGAGCGGCACCCATAGCTCGTGCACCGTATCGTTTAGCTCCATCAGAGTTGAAAGAGCTATCTACGCAACTACAAGAACTCTTAGATAAGGGTTTTATTCGTCCTAGTTCTTCGCCCTGGGGAGCTCCAGTGCTATTTGTGAAGAAGAAAGACGGTACGTTCAGAATGTGCATCGACTACCGCGAACTGAACAAGGTGACTGTGAAGAACCGCTACCCTCTTCCACGCATTGACGATTTGTTCGACCAGCTACAAGGGTCGAGCTACTATTCGAAGATTGATTTGAGATCGGGATATCACCAGCTGAGAGTTCGAGAAGAGGACGTCTCCAAAACAGCCTTCAGAACTCGATATGGCCACTATGAGTTTTTGGTCATGCCTTTTGGGATGACAAACGCACCAGCGGTCTTCATGGACTTGATGAATAGAGTGTGCAAGCCGTACCTAGACAAGTTCGTTATAGTTTTCATCGACGACATCCTGATCTATTCTAAGAGTCAGGAGGAGCACGAACAACACTTACGACTCATTTTGGAACTCCTTCGAAAAGAACAGCTGTACGCAAAGTTTTCAAAATGTGACTTCTGGCTTCGTGAAGTCCATTTCTTAGGCCATGTGGTGAACAAGGATGGGATTCACTGTGACAACTCGAATTTCCGACATTCTTTATTCGCATTTATTGCACGTTGACCGTCTAGATTATTGCTTACACGAATTATTTACCTGGTATTTGTGCACACTAAATTATAGTTAAGATGATAATCTTGATTTATGATGATTCGATATGCACAATGATCTTCATATGATTTCTGTTGTTGTTGACGGCTGCTAGAATGATTAGGGTTTATGCGTTATTCGCATCTGCTGTAACTGATGTCTGCGAAGCTGAACTGTCCGACGAAACAGGACTCTCGGCGAAACAGAATGTGTTTCGCCAAGAGTCATCGACGAATTAGAATCCTGTTTCGCCAATTAAGACCACGACGAAACAGAATGTGTTTCGTCAATATCTGTGTTTCGCCAACATGTGTGTTTCGCCGAATAGCTGATCTGTGCAGGAACTTGAGTTAATTCTGTTAAGTGTTAACTGGAATATGTAACTGCTGTTAAATGTTAAACATGACTGGTATGATTGTGATTACGTGTTACCTGCTTACACATGAACAACTTAAACACAAACTGATTTCACATACGTGCCTACTTTAGGACGCGATTGATTACTTGTGAGCATACACTTAGCATACCGAGCAAACCAAGGTGAGTTCACACACTTTCTAAGGCATGGGATTCCCGGTGGTTGGGAATGGGTTAAAGAAATTAAAAGGAACCTACATATCCTCCTTGGGTAGGATATATACCGCCATCCTCCATGGGTAGGATGCCAATATTAATCCTGCGTATTCTCCTTGGGTAGAATAGGTACGTTCGTCCTCCTTGGGTAGGACAACAACCTTAACTATACTAGAACGATCTTCGCAAACATGCCTGGAATGGCCGCGAACTATACTAGAACGATCTTCGCAAACATGCCTGGAATGGCCGCGAACTATACTAGAACGATCTTCGCAAACATGCCTGGAATGGCCGCGAACTATACTAGAACGATCTTCGCAAACATGCCTGGAATGGCCGCGAACTATACTAGAACGATCTTCGCAAACATGCCTGGAAATGGCCGCGAACTATACTTTAATCTTCGCAAACATGCCTGGAGGGCCGCGATACAAATATAACTAGTCTATAAAACATGGGAAACCCCCACTAAACTTCGCAAACATGCCTTGAGGGCCGCGATGCTATTACATACGATACATGATTTCTAATCAAACATATGATTTACGAAATGAACATTATGACTAAATAACCAACTGTGAACTCGCTCAACTAGTTGTTGACTCTCTGTTACATGCCTTGCAGGACCATAGGTACTTTTGGAGCTTGCACGGGAGGCACGGTCGTTGTGGACATGGATCGTGAATGTGTTGTTAAACATTATAACATTTTGTACTTAAACTTATGTTGGGTTTTACATTAATGCTTCCGCTACACACTTGTATATATTTGGTTTTGTAAACACCTATCGTATTGATGAATGACTTTTGATATATATATATACTTATGTTCAATATGATTGGTGGCTTGATCCTGGTCATGTCACGCCTCCAAGCGGTGGTACTCCGCGTGTGGATTTTGGGGGTGTGACATTCACGTTGATCCATCCAAGGTAGAGTCAATCAAGAGCTGGCCTGCACCTCGTACGCCAACGGAAATTCGCCAATTCTTGGGATTGGCAGGTTATTACAGGAGATTTATCAAGGATTTTTCTAAGATTGCTCAGCCCCTTACTTCACTAACGCAGAAGGGCGTTGTTTATCGTTGGGGAAACGCGCAGGAGTTAGCGTTTCAGCACTTAAAGGATAGACTTTGCAGTGCACCTATCCTTTCATTGCCAGAGGGCACAGATGACTTCGTGGTTTACTGCGATGCATCTATTCAGGGTCTTGGTTGTGTTTT